>RJWH01000749.1:0-595034 GCA_004363575.1 Solenodon paradoxus | reverse complement strand
CTTTTGCCAAATATTGAAATAAGAACTAATCCCCATCCTCCTTAAACTTTTCCACAAGATCAAAGAGGGAAAACTCCCAAATACATTTTAGGAGGCCAAAATTACCCAGATCCCAAAATTAGACAAAGACAGCACCAAAAAAAAAAAAAAGAAAGAACATTATAGACCATTATCACTGATGAATACAGACACAAACAACTTCAACAATGTCCTGACAAAAATGAAGTTAAGAAAGAAATCACAAGAGCACCAAAAAAGATAGAATACTTGAAATAAACTTAACGAAGGAGGTGAAATAACTCTATATGGAAAGATATATGTCTTTTACAAAAGAAATAGAAGGCACAAAGAAATGGAAGAACATATCATGCTCATGGATTCAAGAAGTAAACTTTTTAAAATAGTCACCGCACCCAAAGCAATATGCAATTTTAATGCAGCTACCATCAAAATTCCAGGGACATTCTTCAAGGAAACTGAGCAAACATAATGAAGTTTTACAAAACAAAAAAAGGCCTGAGATAACCAAAGCTAATCTCAGAAAAAAGAACAGTGGGAAAATCACACTCTCTGACTTCAAGTATACTACATAACAATCAACCTAAAAACTGTATAGCACTGGAATAAAAACAGACACAAAAACCAATGGAGTAAAATTGAAAGCCCTGATATAAAGCCACAGTTATATGGATAGTCAGTCTTTGACAAAGGAGCCAAGAGCATACAATGTAAGGTGGAAAATCTATTTCAGCAAATGATGTTGGGGAAACTGGGCAGACAAATACAAAATAATAACTAGATTACTGACCACACACAAAAGTTCACAAAAAATGGGTCAACAACAAGGATATTAAACTCAAAGCATATAATACACAGAGGAAAATGTTGGAAAAATGCTCCATAACATCAACCATGAAGATATCTTTGGTGAAGGAATACTTATGGCAAAAGAAAACAAAGTAAAACTAAATAATTGGGACTACATTAAAGTTAAAATGTCCTGTACGTCAAAAAAAAAAAAAAAAAATAACTAAAACAAGAAGGTAACCCATGGAATAGTAAAAGATAATTGCACAATATACATCATTAAAAAGCTTAACCTCCAAAGTAGATAGGAGTCCATATACCTCAATACCAAAGACAAATAAACCAGTCAAAAAATGGACTGAAAAATGGAATAGATACCTGTCTAATGAAGAAACACAGACAGCCTACGGACACATTAAAAAATGTTTTACATTACTCATCATCAGAGAAATGCAAAGGAAAACCACAATGAGATACCACCTCACACAAGTGAGAATGGCCTGTATCAACAAGATTAGACACAGCAAATGTTTTAGTGGGTATGGAGAAAAAGGAAAATTAATGCAGCTTCTTTAGAAAAGAGCTTGGATATTTCTAAAAAACAAACAAAAAATGGAACTACCATTTAATCCAGCAATCCCACTTATATAAGCATACACCCCAAAATACAAAAATATATGTATGCTTATGTTCAGAGCAGTACAATTCGCAATATATCAGACATGGAAAGGGTCCAAATATCTGTCAATAGATGACTGGATTAAAAAGCTGTGGTATAGATACTCAATAGAATTCTATGCAATTGGAAAAAAAAAGGATGAAATCATACTCTTTGCAACAACCTGAATGGAACTGTAGGAGATCATTTTAAGTGAAATAAGCCATAAAGAAATGGAGAAGTATATAATCGCTTCGGTCTTATGTAGATATAAGAAAACAAAGCAGACAAACAGAGAAACCACAACAAAATTCACTGGGTGCAGGACTTGACTACCCAGCTAATAAGAAGGATAGTAAGAGGAAGGTGGGTATAAAATGGTGGTAAAAGACCCTACAACTTTGGTGTTGGGTGTGGTGTGAAGTGCACATAGATGAAGGTTCAGTTTCACTATCCTAAAATGCAAATAGCAATATAAAAATAATAAAATATAAAATATATCGATGAATAATGATGAAATATGAAGAACAGAATTGAATACATCAATGAGTAAGAGGATGTCATTGGAAATACCTAGATTATCTAGAAAAAAGGAGATTCAAGAGTGTTTCTCAAAACTAGCCTGAAATATGTTAATCATTTGCACTGGAAAGGAGTTAAATGGGAGATAGAGACAAAAAACAGCTAAAAATAATTGTCGCAAAATATCTACCTGAATGAACCATTGAAATCTAAGTGGCCCCATAATATTGAAACAAACTAATAAAATGTTTTCTATTTATTAATAAAGTTGTAGAGTCATCAGAAAATATCAATATTGAGATTATCACTGTTTAATGATTATCTTTTCCACTAAAATTGCAAGTATTACTCTATATGCATGTATACTCATAGCAGAGAGAAATATTAAATATGTATTTGTCAGACTTTTAGTATTTCAGTATTTCATTGTAAGTGTAAGAAACTTGTTAAAAATTTAATATCCAAACTTAGATTTAGTACCTTTATATGAGTTTATTTTTGCAGATGAAAACTATTTTCTGCAAAACTTTGTAATGCAGATTTTGAGAAGTATAGTTTTATAATATAATTTTGCCTATATAACATCCAATCTGCAATGAGATTTTAGGATAGTTTTAACAGCCTCTTTTTTATTAAAAGATAAAATATTCAGTCAACCAGAGCATTAAGGGAAACCCGTGTGCTCTTATCTCTTACAAAAGATAGACATTCAACCACATTGGTCCAAACTGGCTAAAAGAACAGATTCCTTTTTCTTTACTAAAGTAGTTCTGACTAACACTAACTTCTCTTGCTTTAATACAAAATATGGAGATGCAATTTCCAGGGACTCTTAATTTGCTGTCTCATTAATTCTCATTTTTAGTTGATGGTTTCCTGGGCAGTAGGGCCTCTGCTCTCTCCTTGCTTCAATACTGCTCTCTCTTTGGCTTGCCGCTGATATTAGTCATTTTAAACTCATATTTGAGTATTGATGAATGCTCATGGATATAAATCAATTCATCAGAACTATAGCAACTGGATACTTAACATCAATTTTTTCTTTGTGAAAAAAAAATAGGTTTCATAATGAAGTGGCTAAGAGAGGCAATGAATGAAGATTTGAAGTTTATTTTTCTCATCCAACCCAATGATTTCCCCTAAAGTATTGAGAGACAGTGTTTAATATAAAATTGACTTAATATTATCACAACAGTGTATGTGTACTCAGTCTACTTCTATTGACATTGTAACAATAAGTTTTGATTTGAACTATCAGGTAAATAGTGATTTCTTTGTTTTTAGATAATAGCATTTTTAAAATCTGAATCAAGAAATAGAACTGACCCACCATATATCGTTTAAAATTGAGCAATTTTAGATTAGCTTAATATCAAATGACCTCCAAGAACTTTCATAAGATCCTGGTGTAGTAAAGATATGCCAACTTACCATCAAAAATTTTATGTCATTGTATGCACACAATAGAACTCTCTTCCAGCTTTGCTTATAGTTGAAGAGAATATTTTGGTGTAATTCTTGCAAATAGAATAAGACCTGATGTGACAACAATGAACTTTTAACAGATTCTCATCCATGACCCGTCTCTCCTCTGCTTGACCTTGAAAGACAGACATAGATATGATGGAGTAAAAAATATGGGAGAGGAACTCAAAACACTAATCTCCATTTGGAGCTACTACCCTACCCATGGAGAATATTTTTGAATTTTCCATAGACAAAAATTTGCATTGTCTGCAGCCTCTGAGACTTTGCAACTATATGTTAAAACAGTGAGTTAGTGAAATGTTCGGGTATAGAAGTTGAAAAGACCCAAAAATGGAGGAAATACTTCTATAATTTTAAGGTTCCATCAGTCTGGAGAATAAATTATTCATAATAGAAATGAAGTTGAATTTTAGAAATAAAATCAAGTGCCATTACACAAGAAGTTAATAATATAGATTAATTGAATTCAATTTTCTAGAGCAATGTTCTTCTTTACTATTAAATATTTTCTACCATAGTCAATACTTAAGTATTAAATAAAGAAAAAGAAGGAAGAGAGGGAGAGGGAAGGATGAAGGAAGGGAAAGTAAGGAGAGGAAGAGCAAGGGAGAAATTTAAATAAAATAAAACTTCGTATTTTTCTTTCTTTTCATTATGATTTTTCAGGCACTTCTACAGTAATATAACTAAAGTAAGTGGGGTGTCTCTTTTCAGATCAATTGCTGATAGTGAATGGTTAATAGTTTCCTTACATTTCAATATATGTTAAATATTTATCTTTTTCATGCCTTTCTATATGAAATTAGAACTTGAGAGAGTACATTAAGGTAACATCAGTTTTTATTCCATTTGATATGTAAATACCAAAGTTTTAAATAAAGATGCCAGAGAAACCAAATGGGCCTGTTTTCACAACCTTTGGGATCATAAATAAAAAAGAGCATTTAATGACACACATTTTATTAAGGCATAATGTTACAAAGATATGGAACACTTGAAATGGGGAAAAAAAAGGAAATTTTGAAATTTAAAAAGAGCTGGAGTAGCAAATGTAGGATTGGCTTAATGAATGGATGAGGGGTGACACCAGACACCACACACACAGGAGATCTAAGCTGATTTATAAGCCTGCTGTCACTGTCTGGAAGTTCTTAATAATTTATGAACAAGGAGTCCCACATTTTCATTTATACTGTGGCTGAACATTGTGACATAGGACTTGAGCATATAAATTTAACAAATCTAAAAACTCAAATCACTAGCCAAAATTATGGAAAAGCAAGAACCGAATACATTTATATTGCATGTATCTCCAGATGGCTAAAGTATTAGGGTCAACAGAGATAAATGATTAGTAGTTTGGAACTCTAAAATACTGAAAAAATGGAGAAAGTTTGTTAAAGAAGCAATTAGAACCTTAACTCTCCTTCCACTCCATGCAGACACTCCATTAGGTGACCCCTACCTAACCTAACAAACAACCGTGCTTTTATTTTCTGGGGTATAAAGAAATAAAGGGTCTTTGACTTAGGAAAAAAAAAATAGTAGTGGAAGGATCATACTGCAAAAAAGGTGTTCCGGGCTTCGTTTTATTGTCTTCAACTTTTAATCTGTACTTCATGATCTGTTCTGTGATAATGGAGCTCAACTCTGTTAACATTAGTCCTTTGCAGTAAGCATAACATTAGACTTTATCAGTAGAAGGCATTGCTGGGGGACTGAAAACAGAGGATTTCTTTTCTCGTCTTGATATACACCTCTGCCCCACTCCGCCTCCTGACTCTCCTCACCTCCTGCCTTTTCCTCACCTCCTCTCCATTTTTGTCTGCTGTTCATTAAGCACCCAGTGAGCATCACCCAATCATTTCAGCACTACTGTGAATCTATTTCTAGACAGCATCAGAAACACTCTCTTTGGTGAATCCAGAGTGGGTCTGCCTCAGTAATCCCCAGAGATCACGTCTCTGCCTCACTCACCTGTACCTTAGACAGGTTTTGCACCATCCCTGTCGAAGCTTCAGTTTCCTGACCATCCGTATAAAAAGGAGTCTTCCACACTTTCCAGTCATCATGGTGGTGCCCGTTCCCTTCCCTCCAGCCCTGCCAATGCCAAAACCAACTCAAGAGATGTGATTTCTGTTTGCCCTGCAATTGTGAACTAATTCTGGCGTTGACAATTCAACTTCTCCAGCTGTGAAGCTGTAACCACACTTTCTCCGGTGAAATATAAAGTCCAGCCTTGGCAAGGGGTCCTTCCTTTCAACTTTATGCCTCTCTTTAGGACTCTCCCTCTGCCAAAGGATAATCTTCAAATTCTTCTTTACCCCTTACACTTAAAAATCTTTCATAGTTAATAATTTTTTATCTTTTATATCTCCTGTTCAAATTACTATGTGGCTTCAGCTTCTTGATTAGACTCTTACTGATACAGTAGGATTAAGTTATCTAATTAAGTATTCTGCTTTTTAAGACATCCAGGCACAGTTCTAAAAGAGTCCTCAGTTGCTAGCAAACATATCTTTATTCAACAGATAGGAAATAACCAGATTCTTAACTGGGATAGCTAATCTTCACCAAAGACACAAAGACCCTGTTAGCTAAGTATGCTGTGTTAATAGGCCAAGCACAAGAGACAAGTTACAGTCACAATCTAAGAATTTAAAAGTCAGCTTTTCATTTTCCATTTTAAATAAGAACAGACAATGAAGGAATAATAGACATCTGAGAGAAACTTCTAAGACAGAACAAAACAAAGAGACAAATATTTGAATAAAGCAGAAATTATGTGAAGAGTAGACTAAAAGAGGTCAATTACATCATGAAGAAGAGAATTGGACTTTTAGTGATATACTTAACCACATATACACAGATATTGATTTATGATGATTCACACTTGAAGTTTTGTTCAGTGGTAAAATGCAATGTTACTTCAATATAAAAGAGATGTTTTCAAAACAGAATCATCATTAATAATATCAGAGTTAAAATATTGCATTTCTACCATAAAAACTTACAGTATAAAAAGGTAAAAAATACTCTGGGTAACTTGAACCATTGGATCTTAAAGCAAGGATGGCAAAACTAAGCACGTGAGTAGAAATATTGGGGTATAAATTTGGAGAAATCTTTCTGAAAGAAAGCAGAATGACAAAGTTAGAAAGTTAGGGGAGAGATATTATGGCAATTAGAGTCATGATCTAGCAACCTGCCATGTGCATATGTGCTATTTCTTAAAAAAAAAAAAAAAGAAAGAAAAATAGAGAAAACAGAAAGGAGACTTCATACATGAAATAATTAAAATAAAATATCCCCAAATATAAGAATAATATAACAATCTGACATTCCTAACAAAATGTTTGGAAGTAGAACCATATTAGTATACAGGAAATTCTAAAATATTGTGGATAAAGAAAAAATTCTATAAGATCAGAGGGGGAATAATACTTTCATACAAATGATAAGGAAAAACAATGACTTCAGACTCTTCCATGGTGACCTTAGAAGTAAATGCTATGAGACAATGCCTGCAAAATATAGACTCAAAATTATTTTCAACTTTGGATAATATCAAAATTAAACACCCAGCAAGTGTCAGAGAAGTACATTATTGAACATTCTCAAACATTTTTCTCCTATTATTCCTTTCAGATGGTTCTGAAGACTGTTCACCACTAAAAGAAAGGAAGAAAAGGTAAAAACAAAAAAACAAAAGCAGTATACAGATACATAAACTGGAGATCTACTGGAGTCCCCAGGAAATGGTCAATACACATCTGAAGATAACAGCATTAAAATTGTCATGCACTGCAACCAGAACAGTATTTATCAGCCTGAAGTGCTTAAGTAACATCTTTAGAAAAATGAAAATCATGGAAAAAATGATGTCTCTGCAGACTATTAAGAGGATACTTGCACAAGTGTACTAGGTAACTTATATTGAAAACTAAACAATAATATCAGTAACAAAAAGGTAACTATGAATTATAAGAATAATAGAAAAAATAGTGAAACTTTAATCATAGCTGACTGCATAACTAGCCGTGAATAGGATCTGCATTATTTTTGTAAAGTAAACATTGTTCTAATCAAAATTACCTTAAATTCAGAGGATGAAGGTATTCACACATCAAGTGGAGAGAAAGCAGCTAATTCTTCATCTTTTATGTGTGGAAATCAATGTTTAAAATTAAAAAAATCAAAATTCAATCACATAATTTAGGCTTAAGGAAGTAAATTCAAAATGATAAGCTGAGAGGAATCTTAAAAATAAGAAAGTAGGTGGCAGAGACTACTGTTTTTCATTAAAAATCTTTATGGTCTAGGTATGCATAATAGCCATAAAAGACAGTTTTAAAATGTTAATTTCATTGTGTCATGGGTTAAATTTGCAAAGCATTGTTCTAGCTACTTTTTAGATTATTTCATTTTTCTTTCCCACAAATTATGTAGCAGCAGTTTGGAGAAATAAAATATTGTTCCAGATGGCTATTTAAAGTGGCTGTTTCCCTGTTAATTTCTGCCTGGATGATCTGTCCATTGTTATAAATGGGGTGTTGAAGTCCCCAACTATTATTGTGTTGCTGCCAATGTCTCTCTTCAGGTCTAATAATACTTGCTTGATATATTTTGATGCTCCTTCATTTGGTGCATATATGTTAATAAGTGTTATGTCTCCTTGCTGGATGGATCCTTTAATCATTATATAGTGTCCATCTCTGTCTTTTTGTTGTTCTTTTTAGATGGGATCTGTTTTATCTGATATGAGTATAGCTGTTCCTGCTCTTTTGTAGTTGTAATTCAACTGTAGGATTGTCTTCCAGCCATTGTCTTTGAGCCTTTGTTTATCTTTGGGAAGAAGGTAGGTTTCCTGAATGCAACAGAAGGTTGGGTTTACTTTTTAATCTATTCAGCTACTCTGCATCGTTTGGTGAGTTCAGTCCATTAACATTTAGTGTGATTATTTATATATAGCTGCCCAGTGTCATTTTATAATTTGTCTTTTGTGTGTTGCTCCAAATAATGACATTGTTCTCTTTCTCTTTTTAAATAGGATGGGTGCAGTTATGTTTTGATTGATTTCGCCTTTTGTTTTTTTCTTCGCTTGCTCCCGGGGATGTAGTTTGAGGTTAGCCTGGAGTTAGCACTCAGAGTTCTGTGTTTACTGTCTAATTTTATTTGAAAGCATATTAGTCTTCCACTCATTCTAGCTATCCACATTTTTGTTCTCTTCTCTTCCTCCCACTTTTAATATTTACTGTTTTACTATTTTTCTGTGTGGATCCTTTATGCTTTATAGAGCATCCTTAATATTTTTTGCAAAGCTGGTTTTGTGGCGATGAACTCCTTTAACTTCTGTTAGTCAGAAAAGGTTTTTGTTATTCCTTCATTCTGAATGATAATCTCACCAGATATAGTATTCTAGGTTGAAAATCCTTTCTTTCAGCACTTTAAATATTTCATGGCATTCCCTTCTTGCCTGTAGAGTTTCATTTGAGAAGTCCACTGACAATCTTATGGGTGCTCTTCTGTATGTGACACGTTTTTCTCTGACTGCTTTTAATAGTCTCTCTTTATCTTGTATCTGTGACATTTTTACGATGTCTAGGTGATTTCTGTTTGGGTTTCCTTTGTTAGGAACTCTTTGAACTTTCTGGATCTGGAGGTTTGCTTCATTCTTCAAATTGGGGAAGTTCTCATCTATTATTTCCTTAAATATGGTTTCTGCCCACTTTTCTCTCTTCCTCTTGGAGCCCTATGATGTGAATGTTGTTCCTTTTGATGTCATCCCAGAGGTCTCGAATGCTGTCTTTGATTCTTTGATTTGTTTTATCTCTTTGCTGGTTCGATTGATTGAGTTCCTCTGTCCTTTCTTCCAGATCACTGCTTCTATTGGCAGCCTCATCCATCCTATGGTTGAGTCCTCTTATTGAGTTTTTTAATTCAGCCATTGTGTCTCTTGCCTGTTTAATATCTTGTTTTGATTCTCTCTTTGCTTCTTTACATTCTTATTACTGACCCTACTGATTTCTGAATTCCCACGAGTATGTTAATTACCATTACCCTAAATTCCTCTTCAGGTAATTTACATACATCTACTGTATTCAGATTTTCCCTTGGGTTTTTGTTTAGATCTGCCATTTTACATTTATTTCTCTGTGCCTTTGTTCTATTAGGCATTCTGTTTAAATTCTGAGGGTTTGGTTTCCTGGCCTTGTGTGAGTTTCATTTGCCCAGGATTGGCAATCAGGCTGCAGTTGTTGGTGCTAGTGGGCAGCATTGAGGTTTGAACTTCTATTTGACTGTCTTCTCATTGTAATCCTGGGGACAGAATTTCTGGTGGGTGGTATTCCAGTGGTCAGGATATCTGATTGATGAACCCCAGGTTCTTTTGTAAAGTGGTTGTGGGAGTGTTCTTTGGCTGATTTCTGATTATGGCTGCACCCAACAAGATTTCACTGCATGGGCTTTAGCTCAGCCCCCAGTGCACTGGCTCTCCTTTTACCTCCTCCCAAATCAGCCCTTCCTGGCTCTTGTCTCAGTCCCATGGGGCCCACTTCTTACTGCCTCTGTAGTTGGTCCCAAAATCCCTAGCCCCTGGCCTACTGCATGTATGGAAACTCCCAAGTACTATCCTAAATCCAAATCAGCAGCTCAGCTGAGATTGCCGCTGTGTGTCCTCACCCACCATTAGTTGTCAGCTGTTCTGTCTCCAGTTGTTTCTTGGTTGGTCTCAGGAAAATTGGTCATTTTTTTTGTTGTTTTTTTCAGTGCCTGTGGGAAGCAACCTGAAAGTGTGTTCTATCAAGTCACCATCCAGAAGTTGATCCTTTAACTTTCATTTTAACATGTGACATTTAAGCTATGAAAATGAACATAATTAAAGATGCCTGTAGGAAAACTAGACTTAGTTACTTAACATTGTTCTTTTTAGAGTACCTCCCAAATCTGGACTTTTTGACTCCACCATTGCTATTTATTTTCTAATCCATTCGTAGTTGCCAGTGAATCAAGCAAGTGTGTAGTTCTAATTCCATTAATATTTTCAGGTTAGGTCTTTCTCTAAATTCTGGAAAAGTCTTTCTTGTTTTTAAGTTTAGCCAAAAATATCTTTACATAGTATCATTTTTACTTTTTTTCTTGTTACGCATCACTATAAGAACTAAAGTATGAGCATACTTAGTTTTCTACATAATTCGCTGTAAGCCATGAAATAAAATTAACATATTATTATGAAATATGTACAGATATTGATTTATGATGCACACATTAGACCTATATAATCTATGATGTAGTGTTCCTTCAATAAAATTTAAAGATGCAATAAATTTTAAAAAGAAATGCATTTGAAAAGTCATATGTTTGTCCACCAGCAGTTTATGAGTGCTCATTTACTCTACCTAAAAAACAGAGCCATTATATTTAAAAAATATTTTCAATTTTTCCTTTTTACCCATCTTCCTCCCCCTTTCTTTCTGATAAGCATTAATTTTGTTTTAGAGTCTGGAAGTCTATTTTTGTTTGATTTGGTTGGTTTGGTTTCTCTACATAACACATATAATAAGTAAAATCAATTATGAGGTAAAGGATAGACTAAGACTTGATGGAGCATATGCAGATATTTATCTACAGTTATGCACATCTTAAACATGCAATGTTATAATGCAATGTTTTTTTAAAATAATAAAACATTTGTAATGCACAGGAAAGAGGGGCATGGTTCTGAATTTAGAAGCCTTTAGTGCTTTTAGAGGAAATATTGAAATTAAAACATGATAATACTGTTTAAAAAAAAATCTCCAACATAACTAAACCTCAACAATGTTCTAAATCCCTCTAACAAAGTTGTTGGGAGTATGGTTAGCAAAAGCGCAAGAGCATAGGCTTCTCCTACCATTCACTAGACACAGCAGTCTATTCACGTTTCATTATGAGGCTGCTAACTGTGCCTAAATAGGTGTTCAGGAGATGTGTTCGCTTTGCAACCTGCCTGCATAGATCACAACTTTTTTTTTTTATGGTGAAGTAAATATGAGAACTTTTCTCTTAATTTACCTTTTTTTTTCTTAATCAAAAAAATTTTTTTCTCACTTTTGGTGTGTTGGTGGAGTAACGGTTGGGTTAATCACCTCTGAAGGCGCAAGTCACATTCTCCTGGGTGTGAGTCCCAGGTCAGAGGGGGAGGCAGCAAGTGTGAAGAACTAAATAAAAATGTAGAAATAAAGATGCTTCTTCATCTTACTGCCTACCTACCTAATCACCTTCATTCCTGACTATACCTTTTAATAAATAAATAAAACAAACAAATAAAATAAAACCCTTCTCTTTTATAGGCCCATGATTTATTTTTTCCCCACATTATACATCTTTTTAAAATTTTTTCTATCATGTTTCTTTCTGTTTTTTTCCCCTATTTTACTTATCCTCTATTTCTCAATCCTCTTATTGATCATCAGTCATTCTAAAAGGTAAATCACTTGAAATCTAAAACTTCTTGGCAGCAGAGACAGCATTTTTAAATTCTACAAGAGCAGCACTTTAAATTTTAGAGGCTTCCCCCCTTTTTTCTGAATAACGGTAAATCAGGTTGATGTCAGTTGTAGACTGCCAGCGTTAACTTGATTTGGGAGGTTGCATCCATAGAGTACTTTTGATGAGAATAGAGCTCTTTTTTTTTTTTTTAAATCCATTTCACAATGAATAACTTGCAATGTACTAAAACAGCAAAAACCAAGCATTATTTTTTAGAAGAAATGAATAATTTATGTTGGAAGAACATGTAAAAATATCAGAGGAAAATTGGTCAAAAAAAAAGAGAGAGAGAGAAAGATGATGCATTCAGATCTCAGATTGTCTGGAATACAGTTTGAATATGGGAAATTTTCTCTAACTCTCCAAGCTTTAGTATTTCTATCTGTAGAATTATGAAGTCAGGCCTGATAATTAGCAGAATTTCTTCCAATTTCAATTCTATAGTTTTAAGGAATATTTCTAACAAAATATATATAGATATTGATTCTTCTCTGTAGAGAAATTAAAAATTGCTAATTCCCTTTCCTGATAGAAATTCATTATGTTCATGTGAACATAAATAAACAAACAAAAAAAAACCCTTAAACTCATCTTTAATACAGCAGATTCTCGTAGAGAATTTATATGTATATTCAGGAATCCATTGGAAAGTAGCCACTTAAGAATTTACTAGTAAAGAGAAGAGACAAAATATAACTCAAAATACTAATACTTTGTGCTGTAATATCAAATATCTTAGAAGCTAAAGGATTTACTTTTTATATTTTAGGTGTCTGGTATCAAAACTACCACTACATTTTGGGAAACCACTTCAAACTGAAAAAATCATTCTGGATGATTTAAGCAGGTAAGTAAGAACTTCTAATGTCTTTGACAATGACTGAGAAAATATATTTAATATAAAAAAGCTTGCCAACTGCTAATTTTATGGGCCTCTGTGAATAAAGAACAACTACCTATTTCTTTGTAATTTATTAAGTTTCCTTCCTTCCTACCTTCCTTCCTGCGTTCTTGCCTTCTTTCTTTCTTCCTTCTCTCCCTCTCGCCCTTCCTCTCACCCTTCCTCAATTTCTTTTCTTTTTTTATTTCAATAAAAACATTGAACACTGAATCATAACTTTATATATGTCTAAGGTGTGCATCATCATAAATAAATATCTGTTATAATACATTAAGCATACCAACAGTCTAATTATATCCTTCATCATGTAATTTACTATAATTCAGACTTCTTACATAACTTACTCAAGGTCAAGCAGCTAATACATTATCAAATGGAGTATATGGACACACCAATTTACCCCAGCTTCTGTGCCTTTAGTCACTATAACTATAACTCTCTATATATTTAAATATCACAATACAATTTGGTCATGAATAATTTTTTAAAGTCTAAGTATGAACTGACTGAACATACTTCATTTTATAGTGAAAAACTCAATTCTCAAAACTCATAATAGATTTCCTAAGAATCATCTAAAATATAAAAAAGAAAACACATGTATTTTCTCTTGCAGATAAAATTAAAAGGAACCAAATGTTAAATAAAAAGTAAAAATGAGTCAAAAATCGATGATACTCGTATGTCTAGTCAAAGGCTATACCCATAGATGAAGACTTAACTGATTTCTAAAAATGATTTTGCAGATGTATATCTTTAGATATGCATTTTTCTTTAATTTAGAATTTAAAGATAAAAAAGAACAAGAGATTAAAATTGTAAGAGTGGAAAAGGATAATTGATGGGAGAATTTCTAGGCAAGTCATTAGCAACCAGAATATGGCTTCTAGATTATGTTTTTAGAGGCATAAAAAAGAATGGGAGAAAGCGAATGACAATTGGTGTGATAAAGGTGAACAATTCTAAATTGTTCTCAGTTGATGTGGGTGATTATGTTCAACTAGTATAAGTAATGTCTTTCATTTGAAATAGTCAAGATGGTGTATTGAGTAGTCCTTCATAAATGAAGAAAATTCTCTCATTGAGTAGTTACTATTCCTCTTGCATTATTTGCTATTACTGCTATTATTGCTATTATTGCTATTATTAAAACAATAAGAACATTTTCAAAAAAGTAATATAAAAGTTTATTTTATGTTTTATTTGATGTAAAAAATTAGAGGTGTGAGCTACCAAATAGTAAATATATTGGCATAGGCATCATTTTATTTCCATGAGTATGTCTAAAAGATTAAGTAAAGTCTTTACTTTGATAATTATCAATAGTAGGCATGATATAGTTATTTAAAAATCAGGAGGGTTATGCATTAAATCTGATATACCCATGGAATACAAAGAGTGTTTTCTACCCATTTAAAAAGTTTATTCATCTTTTATAAAAAGTTTTTAAAGTATACTGCTTAATCATGTCTTAAATGACAAATAATACATGTTGTACTATAGGATAAAGCCTGTCTCATTTTCTTTTGCTCTAAGGATGAAAGCACTAACCTGTCACAGTGTAGGGCATGTTGTAATGCACTAAAGCTCTGAGCAGAGTGAAGAAAGTATGGTTTCATCCTTTGCATCTGCTATGTACAGGCGCAGAAAACCCAATATAATTCACCCTTGGATAATGAGCACATTTGAATTCTAAGATAACTAGAGTCCTATTGAAGAGACTATCAATGAATTGTCCCAGGGATTGGAACAAGTCAAAAGTGGCAAACTATGGGGTGAGCATTATCATATCAGTGCTCTCCAGGGTTGTTGGGAAAATTCAGTCTTTATCACAACTACAAGAAATCCCAGTAAGAAGGTGTGGTTACTTAGCATAGAGCAGTCACACCCAGTGCTAAGGAGCTTCCCTGGTGTTTTGTAAAGTCTTGCTCCTACCTTGGGGTTATGAATTGTGTTGATTGTGCTCCTCAATCCAAGCTTTCTCTTCTATTTCATAGCTTTGTTTCCTTGCACTAAACCCATATAAGAAATCCCAATCTATGTCTTCCTCTTAGTCTTGAGAAATCTAACCAAAGATAACAGAAGTGTCAAAAATGATGAATTAGAAGTCAAAATATCTAAGGTATAACCTGTTCTCTACTATTAAGAGGTGGCATGAGGCAAAAACCCATTTACCTCAATTTTCTTACCTATAAAATGGAACTAAGAGTTAGTATATTCCTGACACACACTTAAACAATGAAAAGAAAATGCTTTCTACAGAAGTGCATTATATATATATCTATATATCGATATATATATATATCGATATATAGATATATACACATACTCATTTCATTGAAGGAACATTCCATCATAACATTTTATAGGTTTAGGTGCATATCATTGTAAATCAGCAACTATATATAATACTTTGTTTATCAAACATGGTTCAACTCTGTCTTTCACCATATACTAAACAACTTGTATTCAATTTGCCTAACTCCCCACCCCCCTTACATTCTGGTAACCACTAATTTCATTCTAGAGACTAAAAGCCAATTTTTGTTTGATTTCTCTACATATCCTTATGAAGGAAATCATACAATATTTGTCTTTCTCCTTCTGACTAATCTCAATAAGCATAATTCCCTCCAAGTCTTTCCATGTTTTTGCAAATGGTCGGATTTCATCTTTTTGATAGTTGTGTAGTATTTCATTGCATGTATATTGTATGTATAGACATATATGCATATTTGCATATATGCAATTATTATGCATACATGCACATGAATGTCAAAAACTGCACATCTTATAAAAACTTTAGCTGAACTACTTTATGGGAATAGAAATTACTATAATTTCATAACCATTGATCAAGTTACCTCCTTCATCTAAAGAGAGGAGGATAAGCTATTATTTTTTTTCTATTTATGATATATGGGATCTGTTTATACATGACTATCTTAGTTTTGAAAGCCAAAACAATTTCTATTTTAAGAAGGAAGATGTTCTCAAAAATAACTTCAAACTGACTATTTTTAAGCAGAAGTGATTAATAATAATACATGTAGAACATATCTTATAGTTTGGAACTGGTGATCTAATATTATGATGTAGATTTCATCAGAATTTAGGTTTTTGATCATGTGTAACCCTACAACTCTAATTTAATCAATGGCATCCTACTTTTTCTCAGGAAAGTTTCATCTCCAGTCAATGAAAAGCAGGTTTAATATAGTTTGGATCAAGGTTTTGCCATTTTTGAAAGTGCTGGAGCTATTGGGTCATGTAGGACAGTGATAGACAGTTTTACCTGTTCCTCTGGCCAAAGCTTTGATGTAATTTTGAAAAACCATTGTGGAATATGTCAATAATTACAGATTATGCACAACAAAGTTGTGATATAGAAACTATGGATAAAAGAACTAAATGTAATTGACACTTCCTGTGTGATGGGCATTTCTCTAAATGCTTTTCATGTATTAACTCAATTCTCATAATAACCCTAAGTGATAATGTATATTTTTTTATTGTTGTTATAGTATATTATCATAATCTGAATAGTCTAAAACAACACGTATTTTTTTCTCTTCGGTTTTGGAGGTCTGCAATCTAAAGTGAGTCTTACGGGGCTAAAATCAACTTGTCAGCATATTTAATTCATACTGGAGGCTCCAAGGGAGAATTGCTTTCTTGCCTTTTTCAGCTTCTAGAGGGCACAGATATTCTCTGACTTCTGGACAAATCACCCTAATCTCTGCCTCTATTGTTATGTTACAATCTCTTCTTTTGTATTCAAATCTCCCTCTTATTAAAATGCCTTTGACTGAACTGAAATGACCCCAAAAATCCACAATACTGTCCTCATCTCAAGGTCCATAGTCACATCTGCAAAGTCCCTTTTACCATGTAAGGTAACATTCTGATATTCACAGGTTCTGGTGACTCAAATACTAAGATCTTTTGGTAGGCATTAATCTACCTTCCTAACACAACTATAATTATTTTTGTATGATAAATGAGAAAACTGAGGTTTAGAAAGGGATCAAATAATTTATTTAAGATTATACTTCCAATAAATGGCAGAACTTGAAATCAAATCAGTTGGTCTCAAACTCATTCCACCTTTATGATTTTTGAAAAGGAATAAAGCCCTGAATGTAAAGTTATGGCTAATCTATCATAACCCTCATTTCCAGAGATTCCATGTCAAATGCTAGATCCAGTCTAAAATGGACTTTCTGAGAGTGCATGAACTATTTTTCTTTCTTGTTTTTTTTTTTTTCTTCTCTCTCTGCCTCCATTAGTGTATATGTTAGTAGTCCCCAGACTCCTTTGGTGATACAGTTATTTTTAGCTTAGATGTCTTTGATAATATAACGTAACCAAGCCAGATTTTCTGTGATATTTTTACTTCTCAGAGTCTATTTTATGTTTCTCAAATAGTAGTGTCACATGGTCCCTATTCTCTATGGTAGTGTTTCTCACTCTTTTGTATGTACCCAGTTCACTTGGGAACTTAGTATAAAAGTGATTTCCTAGACTAGGTTGACCATACTTAACCACAGTACTATATTTTCCACATTGTCTGACCATTCCATTGTTCTAATGTCAATTTTTTAACATCTTTAATAAACCAGGGTCATCTTTAACATAGAGCAAAAGGGTCAGTTGATTTGCCCAGGTCCAGTCTGTTGAGGGGGCCCTGAAGCAGCTTTTCTTTTTGCTCCCCAATAAAGATGGTCCTTGGTGGTGCTGATTGCAGTGGGTACACCTGTTTCTTCAAAGGGAGCAGAACATACAGTGTGGTCAGCTGCAGGTAAGTATTAGGAGGGTTATTTCTGGCACTGTGCTGGTTATCACTTGCAATGGGGGCTATTGGGCTTTTCTGGCACTGGGATAGTTAAACTGGCATGTGTTTTAGGCAGAACATTTAGAGAAGGGCATCAAATTTCGTTTTTGCCTAAGGTGTGAAATCTCTTGTACTGACCCTGGCCATTTGTATGAAATCCTGCTGGACACATGCTGTTTCTATGCAATGCTAATCAGCTTCACGTAATACTTGTTGCTGGCCTGACAGCTCTGTTCCTGCTCAGATTGCTCTGCCTCCTCCCCTTCCCTTAGTTACCAGTGCATAAGCCCATCCTGTATTTTTGCCATCCCAATGTCCTGTTTCTGTCTCAAGGAAATATGGTCAGCCTAGTCTAGACCCACAGCAGACTTAGTAACTCAGAATTTCCCAAAATGGAACTCAAAAGGAATATTTTAACGAGTTTTTCTGATTATTCCAAACCACGAAACATTCTGAAAGTCACTGTACAATTGTGTCATGATTCATAATTTAAAGCATTGTCCACCATTTTGTTTCCCAGTGAGCATTGGTTAACATGTTTGGAGATTTTGCTCTGTTTTCATAAAGAAAGAGGTTCTTCTAGTAACGAGGATGGGTATCTGTGATGTTCGTAAAGTTCTACATTGCATTGAACAGCTCTGCACCACAAAAAATATTGATCATCCCAAAAACCTCATCTGAACGGGTATATGAACTTGATTAATGAGCTAATTATTTAACTTTAATCCAATTTCCTCAGCAAATGTGTTTTTTTCCCTCAAAACTCAATTTTTTTTGAAATGACAGAAGGACTAAAACAAGTAGGAAAAAAGTTGAGAAACTACCCTTATAGAGTTTGGCAATAGGAAGATTTCCATGTTAATATTTTAAACATGTTTCATGAACGATAATTTTGCATTCAGTTATCTCTCCCAAAGTCAAAAAGTACTCTAGGAATTGACTGAGACATCCATTCTTCTCTTCATGTGGTTTACTTCAATTATGTGAGAGTATCAAATATCTGATAGGTTAAGCAACAGATTATGAGAGAGCAGTACCAACTTTTATAAACATGTCTTTGCCAGAATAATTAAAATTAGTTAAAATTATTTTTAGTCTTGGGACTACCTACCCCTTAAAAACTGTGTACATGGGCAAGTTAACCTCTCCAATTCTCAATTCTCTTATTATAAAATCACCATCAATTTCATAAATTTCAATATACTATACATTTTTCTATGTCTAACTGACAAAAGAGGTTGATGTGTGTGTGAAATCCATTTTTTCTAAATTTTTTAATCAAGAATTTACCATGAACTTGGGCACTGTGTTTAGTCCTTTATAATTATTTTCTCTCTTTAATAACAACTAAGACTCACATAATAAGTTTTTTTTAATTCTGAAAAAGGTCTTCACATGCCCTTTCTTTCTGGTGGTTAGAGGACAAGAGAATACATTGTGATTTTATATCCTTTATATATCCTTTATATTTTTCAAAGTTGAGAAACTCAGTAATGATTTCTTAAAACAGCAGGAAGTTGAAATAATCAAAACAATAGGACAATTAAGACTGTTAATTAAACCAGTCAACAAAATATATCGATTCACTGATTTCTGGAGACCAAAAATACAACAGCAAACAGAGCAGACATCTATGTACTTTGAGTATTAATACTCTGATAGTAATAGACACAGATTTTTCTTAGAACAGAAAATAGGAGTCCACTCAGATCCTTGGAATATTTGGAAATCTTGTAAAGTGTCTTGGACTCCCAGGAAATGTGGAGAGTTTGTTTCTTCTAAGTTGTAAAAGTCTGAATTTAATAAATATATATTTAGTTGGCTTGCCTATATTTTGTGGGTAGGAAATTGAGATTTGGTAATTGCAGATTAAGAAATATACCCAATGATACACAATTATTAAGTATTAACTCAAATTTATGGCTTAATTTTCAAACCAGCATCTTAATCACTTTACTATACCATATTCAGTTATGGTACAGAATACTGTAGGAGAAAAATTAATTGCCTCTGTATGATTTTGAGTATCAAAATACAGGCTTAAAATCTTTTAGTTCAGTCTCTAATTAGAAAGGCTATATTAATGAAATAATTCAATGTCTCTCATTGTGTATTCTTCATACATGTAACTATTCTCTTCATTGCTATTCTTAACTATTTAGTGCATTTTAAATGAAAGAATGTCAAATGAATCATTCACTAAGTAATTATACTAAATTTAAGTAACATCTACCAAACTTCAAGTGCTGTTGCAGAAACTGCCTATATTTTTTATGAATTTTCACAAGAACCCTTAAAGGAAGTATTATTAGGTCGATATTACTTTTATCTGAGATAAATTATGTCTTCTCAATATCCCCACACATAGTACCAAAAGTACCATCGAAACACAATAACTACTATGGCTTTCCCCTCCTTCTTTGAGAAATGCCCTAAAATTGACTTCTAAAAACTAAATGATATGTTCAAATATATAGGTATCTATGTTGATTAATTATAAAAAGTGATTGTTCTGAGTATTTGTAATTCTGAAAATAACTGTATAACTATATGAATATGCAAAAAACAAACACTATGACAGGTAAGAAAAACATCTTAGAATTCTGAAATTTTTTTTGAATGTTTATATTTTAGTCAGTTTTACATTTGCAGTCTGAAGGAATAAAGCAAAATAATAATAATATACTTTTGTTATTAAAATTTATAAAATTAAAAAAATTGAATATTAAATGAATATTCAAGTTAATTAAATGTCAGTTTTCAATTTTGTTTAAGATTATAGTGCTTCTGAAGCTATTAAAGCTTAACCTGCACTAATATTTTTTGGGTCAGTGTTATGCCTTTCCTTATTGGTCAGAATATTCAAGTGATAATCAATAATTGCTGTAGAAAGAAGTAGAATTCAAAAAGCAATGAAAGTAGTAAAATATTCCCAGATGTAGCCCAACCAACCTGATCACTTAACTTCCTTGAAGTTTGCTCCCTGTACATGACCTTATTTTGACACATGATTAAAAATCAATTCAATTTTAGATACACAGCATTGGTGGTGTTACTTTAATAGAAGTAATGATGAAATACTGTCATTTTTCATTGTTTCAGGCTGATAAGAAACCTTCATACTTGTAATAACTAGCTTATTTTTTTAAATTAGGCGGTAGCTACAATTCATTCTTTACAAAAAGATGCCACAGGCAAAGTTATTAAAAATTTTGTGCCTCTGCACATTACACCTGTTAGTAAGATAGACCATTAAAAAGTAATTTACTGCATGAGGGTTGATGTTAAGGTAAAAAATATTTATAAATATGGGCAATTAAATGGAAAAAACATTTTATTTATAATACTCTCCTATATGACATTCAATCCATAAATATAACATTTCATTTGTATTTAAGGGACACAAATTTTTAGGGTTATAGGACAATTGTGGGCAATGAAATTGAAAGAAATGTTAAAAGAATGAATGGGAAAAGAGACTAGGGCGAAACTGCTATTTAAGGAATATGCTTAACTATTAAACTAGAAATTGTGTTTATACTAATACTTTGCTGTGTGGCCTTCAGTGAATTTCAAATGCTCTCAGCATAAACATTTACAGAAGTCACGACTCTTAAATACTAGGATATGAGAAAAGAATGAAATAAAAATCACAGGAAAATTTTAAATGCATAATTTGACTAACAAACTTTATTTCAAGCCAGCATGTCCTCTTCAATGTAAAGACATATTCAACTCTCTATACTTACATTATCATCTAATAATGAGTGAATATGCAACAAGCAAAATATTGAGAAAAAAATAATTCTTACTGAAAAACTTTATCTCATTCTTCCCAAATATGTGCACCATCAAGTCAGTTCCCTATTTGTTTTTGTTTTAATATAAAATGATCTTCAACAATGTAAAATGATTTTCAACAATATAATGCTATTTGGTTTATCAAAAGTGTTTTGGACACCGAAAGGAGCATTTGGTTCTAAGAATAGCAGTGACCTGTTTGCATAGTACTCTCCACACATAAGTCTACATACAAACTACTGGTTGCTCTGTCTTCACACAAATATTTCTTTTATATATTGAAACAGCTGGGAGTGTATTTTTCTATCTCATTCAAGCATTCTATCTCATTCAAAACAACTTAAAAACTATCCACTTTAATAATCTTGCCTCTTGCACTCTCTCCCATATCAGACTTTATTAAGTGATTCTTACTAGACATTCCATAACATCCAGTATTTATTGGCATGACAAAAACTACCACACTGAAATATACACAGGTTTTAATTTTATTTTCTGAATTAAAATTAAAAGTCTTCAAAATAAAAGTTCCTTGAAGTTGAGAATTATTTATTTTATATCAGAATCCCTGATAGCTTACCATAATACTGGACATTTTGAAGGAACTTGAAATTTTATGATTGATCATAGCTTTTATTTTAGATATGGATGTTGCTGCAGTATACATACATACATATATATGCATACACATATGTGTATGTTTGTGGTGGTGTATGTATAAGACACATACACATATAACATTCACAGATATTATATAGTTTACATTTATATATATACACACATATATGTATACCTATATATTTATATCTATATCTGTAGAGAGACAGAGAGAGAGCGAGAGAGAGAGTGAGATTGAGAGAATATATCTAACACATCTTGATCTTTGAATAGATTCTTGAAGAAATAAAAGCTGTGGTTGAAAAATCATTTAAAAATTGTTAAACAAAAATTTAAAATGCACCATGACTACACATAAAATGTGAGAACTTACCTAGATGAACATTTCATATAATTATTATTTTGGTACTAATGAACAAATTTATTCAGTAGGATGAGATGTTTGAGAAATTGCCACTCACTATAAAATTAATGATCAGAAAAAATTTCCTTTTTCAATCTAATGTTTTCTTAATTCAACATAGATATCAAGATTCAAGTTTTTATTAAGTGCAGCTTGATGAAGTTTCGGCATGCATACATCACTGTTGCCCATGAGTAATTGAAGATTTTGTTGCCTCATATTATCAGGAATTTTATGTCAATGTAAAAATCGAGAGGGTGAAAAGTAAAGTTATAGAGTACATCTGAGGCATGCCAATCTTTTCATTCTGTTTAAGTACTTCTTTTCAGATGCCTCATGAAGATTAAACGCCTTCCAAATTCATTACAATTTGGAATTTGGAAAGTTTATTCTGGAGATGAATGTTTAAATCAGATCTTAAAGCTCGTGATAAAGGAGATCTCTATCGGTGTCTTGTCCCTCATGACTGTGGAATTAAACTATAGTTGTCTTACAGGTAGGTTTTAGAAAATTATCACTACAAATATTCAATTAAGTAAGAAATTTTTAATTTGAATTAAAAGAGCTAAGGCTTATTTGTTATATTCTTTTCACATATGTGTGTACATGTGTGTCTCCTTGGACTTGAATTTTAGGATAATATTTTAAGAAAAGACTGCATTTCATCTTACGTTGGGCTCACCTAAATGTAAAGCATAAAAGCATGATTGATTTACCATACCATATATTTGGATATTTACTCTAAAATAACAATCAATTGTACTGAGTATATACAAGGTCAAGTGTAGGCTAGGTTGGTGACAAAATCATTCTCATGGCTTATTCGAAATGATATTTGGACAACTTCACAAGGTTAATCAAGGATTCAGCTTATTATTCCATCATCACGTAGACCATGATACTCTTCTTCTGTATCAGTAAAAATAAGCCTAGTCTTATTATAATGCCAGCCTACAGCAAGGAAAAGAAAAGGGCACCTCATTAAAATTCTGTTCTTATTTCAAATATGTGCACCACCAAGCAATTCTCCAACATCATCTGCATGTCCTACAATTCAAATCATTTCCGAATCTATGTGCCTGGAGACAGTCTCAGATCTCAAATACGTGAAGGGCTCAGTCCTGATAATGCTCCTGCAATAATCTTCAGAAGTCAGTTGCAAATCCAGGTTGTCCCCTGTGCGTCTGACCAACTGTCTCTATATTATTAACCAAAAAAAACCCAAAAAAGTCAAAATGAGAAAAAATTGTTTTTTTAAGACTAAAGAGTTGTAATTCAGTATAAATTGTTTCAGGCAAATATCTAAAATGTGTTCTGAGAGGAATAAAAGTGAGGGATTTGATAGGGCAAAAAATAGGTAAGTGTTTAAAGAAAAAAGTTAATGTCAAGCTTAAACTATTCAAATACTATACATATTTGGCTACTACTTTTATTCTCTGTAAAAAGTCCATAATCTACAGTCATTGTGATCAATATGTTTGTTCTATAAGGTTCTTAAACAAGGGTTCTTGAAACAATTACTATTTAGCCTAATCCAAGTGACCTCCATATAAACAAATAAGCAGTTATCCACCACGACAATCCAGATCCTATTTTAAAATTACTCTCCTATATATATTTTTCAATATTGGTTGGAGGTTCTCCCGTCCTCTTCCTTTGGTTTAATTAATTTGCTGAAGCAGATCATGGAACTCAGAAACATTTTGTCTCATTTATTACACAAAGATGTCATAAAGAAACAGCCAAATGGATGAGATACACAGGGTAAGTTATGTGGGGAAGAGTGCATAGATTCCATGTTCTCTGAATGTGCCACTCCTTTTGCAAGTCCTCATGCTCACCAACAGGGAAGTTCCACAAACTCAATATCCTTGGAGTTTTATGGAGCTGTCATTGCACAGGCATAATTGATTAAATCATTCCCCATTAGGGCTTGATTCAACTTTCATCCCCAAGAGGATTTTCACCTCCCAAGAGGTCAGGTAGGTGGTTCTGAAATCTCCAACCCTAATCACATGATTGGCTCTCAGTACAAGCTTCCTAACTTGAAGTTATCTCATTCACATGAAAAAAACAACTTTACTACATACATCATTCTAGGAAATTCTAAGGATTTTAGGAAATCTGTTCCAGGAACAGGGATGAAGACCAAATATACTATTTCTCACGATACATCATAATGCCATACTCAAACATCATGTTTTAATATCCAGGTGTTAAGTAGAACATGACATTTTTCTCCACTCACAATTAGCATAAACTCATTTTGTGACTTCATAACTGCAAAGAAAGTTGAAATACAGTCTCTGGCTATGAGCTCAATTTAAACTCTGGGTGGGGGGTTCATTGATTAAAAGCTAGAAATGGGAATACAGGTAGATATATTTGTCACTCTGATGTCTGACAAGTCTTAAAATTATTTTCCTGCATTATTTTACCTTTAGTTTATCCCACTCAAGTGCTGGCACAGATTTAAAAAATGCCACTACATTGTATTTAGGATGCTGTCATTT
Organism: Solenodon paradoxus; assembly: GCA_004363575.1. NCBI lineage: Eukaryota > Metazoa > Chordata > Mammalia > Eulipotyphla > Solenodontidae > Solenodon > Solenodon paradoxus. The sequence goes on along the minus strand of RJWH01000749.1, from coordinate 569,960 downwards.
GATTTAGCTACCCACTGTAGTCTAAAATACGATGTTTCTAACTATGTTTATGTTGTATTTTGTAACATAAATTTTAGAGAACATCCTTAGCAGTTCATTGTCTTTGTAAGTCCTACCAATTGCAATGTTGACCATATTTTCACCATCTCGCCATGCTTTCTATTATGTTTGAATAGTTAATATTGAGAATTTTCAGAAGATAAATGATAGTGTATATACATTATTTATATTATATATATATATAATTTGTATGTGTGAGAGAGAGAATTAAGAGAGGGAAAGTTACAGATATAGATCTAGAAATATGCATGTCTGTGAAACTGGAGTTCAGGTTAAAACTTACTGTTAAAGCAAGAAAATGTGCACATTAGAGAAATGTTTGTGGGCATACTACAAGATAGAAAGGGAAGCACACAGGAATCTAAAACCAGTGGTTTTATGGAATTGCTAGGGAATGATTATATAAGACTGATTCCTATGACTAGGGATGGAAGGGAGGTCATTTCTTCTTATAGGAGACCAGGCATTAAAATTCTTATACAATTTTCTTCAGAAGTGTCATGGCACACAAAGGGGCATGTTATTAGAATGCTAACTTATTAAAGAGATAGAATGAGAGTATAATGAGGTTTGAGGTAGTCAAGATCAACTTGCAGGCATATCAGACACCATGTTGGATCCGTCAGGTGTAGAACAGTAGTCAGCCAGAATCGTTTTTCAGATATTTTTGTGGAATTTCCCTTTTCGGCTGCAGGTTAATTTTCCTGCAGCTGCCTCACCTGCCTCAGGGACTATAATGGAACCACCTGAGTCAAGCCAATTGGAAGTGATAATAAGTGACAAGAAAAAAGAGAGGTCGGCGGGGGCGGGGAAATGGAAGGAAAAAAGTTGTAAAGTATGGTTCAGAGAATCTAGGATTTTGCACATAATCATTAAAAATAACGGAAAAGCTATTTTCACAACAGTCCAAAGCAATTCCATTTACAATGCTGTGTGCTGGGCATTTTTTTTTTTCTACTTTTTCCATTCCATCTGTTTCTGAATTCAGGATTCTCTGGTTCTCAAATTATGGAGCTAAGTCCTCAACTCTTTGGATGAAGAGGCTGAATGTACAACAGCTCCACAGTTCCCAGGCTTTTAAAATGCCATATGCTAAGTGCATATTCTTGGATAATTGTGAACCACTGTAAACATCCCCTGTGCCACTTATGGGTTGACTGACGTGTAGCGACTTGGATAGGCTCAATATAAATTCTGTCTGGCTTGTACAAGAAAAACAGAGAAGCTTTTAGTATGAGATTAAATAATATTAAGTAGTACTTAAAAGAGAAATGTTTAATTAGAATTGTAGTGGAACTTGTGGTCCAAATGTGAGAGAAGGCTGTTTTGTAAACTTAACCTTAACTTGGTGAATCTTCCCATGGTTGTTCTAATGTACCTACTTCTCACTTTTTTTTCTCCTCCAAGTTGAAAAATCTTTCTGATGGAGAACATTAATACTCACACACTGTATTCTATACTTGTCCTTAAGTAAACTATGATTCTCAGGTTAAGTTTCCTTAGAATTATATTAGATTTGTTTTCCATCAAGTTTGTTATTCAGGCATATTTACTAAAACAGTGACTCCCTAATCTAGACAATCATTTAAAGTTTTATGGTCAAGTTATGGAAAATTCAGGGCAGGACAGGGTGGTAGTATTATGTTGGATATACACAAGCTGGGCTGGGTCCACTTAACTGTTAGGATTGTGATTCATTGTTTTCCAAAAGTTTTGTTTGCCTACCACTATTAAGGACTCATAAAAGCATTCTTAACATGTCCAAGAAGATCTGGGAGAACAAACTGCAATAAAATAAAGTAGTATTTCTGCAGTTAAATACAAATATTTACTCCAAGAGTGATAGAGATTATATAATCATTTCAAGTCCAGTGTTTGCTTCTGAAAGAGTAGATCAGGTTAAATTTTCAGCAATCAGAGTTAATAAAAGAAGCTTTTATTTTCCAGAGGGTTTGGATATCAGAATTTGATATGGGGTTATATACCTGCAATATCTTCACAATCCAGATTTATGAGGAAGAATCTGAGACATAGATAGTTAAAGAAACATGTTCACGTTCCACAGCTAGTGCCTGAGGAGGGCATGATTCAAAGCTCTGCAATGCAGATTCATTCTGTCTTCTCAACGAAATGAATAACAAAGCAGGAGCACTTCTACTCTCTTGATAGGACAAGAAAGATCTCTCTTGGGGGAGATGACACTTGAGCTTTAACAGTTGGTTTTTTTTTTTTTTTTTTAAAGTATGCTGCTTACTTTGTACTTTTCTCACCAATTAAATTAAATAGTCAAGTCATGAAGGACACAGATTAAACAAACATGATCTTTTGATGAATTTGCTGTGACAGATAGTTGGAAATAGGACTAGAAAAGGAAGAGTGGTCAGATAGTAAACTAAGTATTAAAGTAATGCTTGGAAATTGAAGACACTATCTGGGAACAGGCAATGACTGAATGATGAAATGCTATGCTCAGAGTTGCCAGAGGTTAATGAGATAACAACACATGGTAGAGATTAACTGAGCATACTGAAATATGGAAACTCCATAACCAAAGCAAAATAGTTCCTTTCAGTCCCCATCAAACTCTGCTCCTTAAATCATTGTACAAATTCACATGAACTCATGCTCTTACTTTTAACAAATCAATTTTATACCAATGCCATTAGTATTAAAATATAACTTAGACTTGTTCTCATCAATTTAGTGTACAGTTTGTGGTACAAGCATGGCATACACTTCTTGAAATTCATTAGTTTAACACTAGTTTGAGAGAAATTTTAAATAGAAGTCAAGTCAATGTTTAATAGAATTCTATTCAATAGGTGTCTATTTAATTCTTTGATTACTTTAAGATTTCACTATTAAAGATATCAAAAATAATAATATTGGAAGAGAAATGTTATAAAATAGCTGGTCTTGCACAAGTTTCTCAGTTTTAATAATGTGATGTAAACACAGTTAGATGACATGAAGAGTCCTGTGTAAAGACATCACTCATTGAATAAAAATACAATGAATTGAGTTAAATAAAAATGTAATGTTGCTAGGGGAGAAGGGAAGATAAAATAATATAAATGAAACACAAAATATTCTTTCTCAGTGTATCAAGCTTTAGTACAGAAAAAATAGGTGTCGAAATCTGTAATGAAGTATCGAAATTATAGGAGTTAATAAAAAAGTGTTAGCAGCAGGTTATAGGTTACTGTTACTTTTGTTATCAGTTTGTGATAGAATTAGCTCTAGCAGAACTGAAATAACACCAGGTAATTAAAGTTCTGTCTGTCATAAAACTTAGTCTTTCATGCTCAGTCATATACCTTAGCTCAAAGCTGAAATTTAGGGCACAGCTGAAAGATAGGAAATTTTACTTTCTAAATGGATACTTTAGATAAAAATACACATACTTTCTCTGTGTACCTATCTATGTATAATTATATATAAACCTGTGTGTATGCTATATATGTAAGTATATATAAAATACATCATATATGCATGTACTCCTAAAAAGTGAAGAACAATTATTAATTTCTAATATAAGATTTCAAATGTCAATTTTATTTGAAATAAAATTTGGAAAGTTTAGTCAATTAATCACTAATTATCCATATATTTATAAGCTACTAATTCTAATATTTTGTTTTTATCCAAAACTTTTTTGTGACACCACTTCTCTTAAATATTGTTTATTTACAGAAATTTATCCTATAAAATATTGCTCATATCATTTTCATTTATAATTTACGTGTCTCCCACTTTCTCCACCAATTTTGAAGCATGTTTTGGGCTTAATCATTAAATTGTAAGAGTATTTAACATTTTGAAGGTGCAAACAATGTGTAAATCATTCACTAAGGCTGACAGATCTTTGTCAGACCTTGAATTGACCCATCCCATTAGTCAGACTTATGTGAAATTCAGTAAGGAGTTTTTTTTTTTTAATTCCAGGTTTATTTTCCTGTTTTTGCTTCACATCATTGTTGTTTTACTGATTAAACAACAACCATAAAAATGTCAAGCATTGAAAATGTAAACTTTGTTAAAATTGTTATGGAATTACAACATGCTGAGCATTTTATCCTAAATACTTTTATATTTACCTTATCCCAGCCCTCTAAGCACTGGGAAGAGCAAAGAGATTTGTCTATGCAACGTTCTTAGAGAACTTGTGTTTCCCAAAGCTAAGCAGCTTGACTTCATTCAAATTCAAGTAGTAAGTAAATATAATTCCTAGCTAAGCATAGTTAGTCTTATATCGATTACTGAATCTGTACAATATTAAACAAAAAACATTTTTCAAGTAGTCTAGTGTGAATTTAAGAAATGAGTAACACCATACTGTCGATTATTCTTCTTCATGGTTACCCTTGAATATGATAGTAATGCAAAATAAATATTCTAAAAATTCCTCAGTAATATTCACCTATCTTTTGAAAATGCTAAGAATTACTTCATAAAAAAAAATCATACGTTTTTATACTAATGCATGGCAAAATAACTTTGTAACATGCTAGAGATATGGGGTTTCAAGTGAAGCTTTTTAAGACAAAATATATGTAGAATATCTCTGAAGAGTGGTCTCAATATTTTCCTTGTTGCAATAGTAATAAATTTTTATAGCAGAAATGTTCCCAATTGTTATTATTAATAATAATAATAATAATAATAATAATAATAATAATAATAATGTCTACAGTACAGCTCATCATTGTGTGAACATTTAGATGCCCTGTCTAATGTCAAAAAGAGTTCTATTTATTATAAAGGCTCAATAATACTAAATATGACACTATTGTTGAAAATCCGTCAATAGAAAAATCATTGTGCCAGGTACAGGAGAAATCAAGTGAAATCATTTGAGTTTTCTGATCTCATAGTGCCTATCATCTAACAAGGAAGAGATATTTAAACAAAAAGATGTCTACCAATTCAAAATTTCTCTCCTTGTGATGCTTCAAATGTTTTAATTACCTTCTAGTTGATCACTTCGCTTTTATCAAAAACATTTATGTGATATGTGTGTATGCAGAAATCTACATAAATTTTAAAAATAATTATTTCAGTAGAATTAATGGTCAAAGTATATTAACCTGAAGGAAAAATGGGAACTCAAATTCAATGTTGAAAAATTTAACATTCTTACAGAAAACAAATGACCAGTATTCAGAGTCTATAATTGGGGTTGCTAAGATAAAAAAGTCACTGTTGAGAAGGAATCATTTTTGAATGCAACCAACGTTATTTCAAGTCAGAAAGCAATCACTATTTCTAAGCTACACTGGACTGAATTTCCAGCCAACAAATGTGATAATATAGAACTCCATGAAAATTAATGTTCCAATAAGAACTCTTAAAATGATCTCAAAAAATAATATTAGTGCATTAAAATAAAGAATTACATATTAAATCCCAAAATTCTCATTGCAAAAATAGTCTAATGCATTTAACCTTATTTTTTTTTCCTTTTAAACACTTTTTAAAGTTTTAGACATTGTGTGGGAAATGTAAAAACACAGTGAGGCTTGTTTCTCAGAAACTTTCAGGGGTATTTCAAGCAAATAAATAAAAATTTTCAGAAATATTCAACACATAGAAGAAATGGAAACTGTTTTTGCTCATTGGCTCTGTTGTGAGCCAGAAGGAATAATCACTGGAAATGCTTATGCACCCTAATAGAATTGTGTCTTTGTTTTGTGTGATTAAGCAGGAGCTTGTGAATGCCAAGTCCCATTAGTTCCCAGAGCTAGTGATTTGGGGGCCAGTCCTAGTGGCAGTCATGAAAATTGAGATGCTTTGTGTGTGGACAAGTTTCTTCCAAGAAGAAAGTGGAAACTTGATCTTACTGTTGGAAAAATCATGCAGGAAACAGTGTGGACATGCCCTTTAAATTCCTTCAAACTCCTGAGAGGCTCTCCATCAGGTTCCTCATGCAGGCTGATTAGAAATTGGAATCTCTGGCAGCTACTGGAAAAGTGAGCAGTCAGCTCCCTTCTGGAGAGAAACTGGGAATAGGTGTTTTTGCCTGAGCCCACTACTCTGACTCCAAGTGTGTAGCTCTTGGGAGTGTTTGACATCATTTTATAAACTGCTTCTTCATTTGCTATTGTCCTGCATGACTCATGAATGCAAGCTCCATTGGCTATATCAGAGTCCATTGCCATGAAGGGACCCATCCTTCAGGTGATGTACATGTACACTCAGCATGAGCTGAGTGAATTAGGGTGAAGCTGGACACTTGCTTTTATTTTTAGAGTGAACCGTGGGGAGGATATGAGGAAGTACCCTTCAGGCTCTGGAGGAATCCCAGTCAGCACTCAGAGGCAGAATACTTAGAAGCTGGATTATCGGGCAGCAGTGGGTTAAGTAGTCACTCACATCCTTCGAAGGAAAAACTGAAAGATGCATGTTGTGTCTGTTTTCTCTACACTGGACTAGGTGTGGGGGCTCAGGGGTGGGGTTAGTCAAGGGGAGTACTCAAACACCAGATGAATAATCGCTTCTTTGTTTAGGACAATCCTGTGGAACTCACTAAGCTGTCAGAGCAAGGTGGTTGCAGTGCATCCCTCAGATGTCAGGCTTCAAAGCTAGGATTTTATATGCATAGTTCAAACTGCTTTTCCTTAGGAGAAACTGGCTTTTAGAGGTTTCTTCCTGATTCTAAGTTGTTGTTACAGAAGTGGAGTTTATGATGAGAGTATATCTCTGCCTTTTCTACTCATTTTGATGTAGATATTTTCTCATTCACCTGATGTGTTATCACTTAGTTTCTGAATTTCACAGGAGAAAGGGAACTCAGGTCTCTCCTGTGTTGTCATCTTAGTGACTGTCATTCTCCACCTTCTTTTTAAATGCAATTAGAATAATGTGTAGTAGGCCTCCTTTAATTAAGCAGACTTTTCAGGGAAAAGTGGAAAAATAATCAAAGAAAATTGTAACCTTACTAGAATGTCCAATGTTATTAGCGTTTTCATGATTACAATATTACAGTCTATAGCATAATTATAGTTCATGATGCTACACTGAATTACTGAGACACGTTTATGTCAACTATATAGCCACTGATTTTACCATGGCCATAGGTTAGCCATCATCTTCCACATTGCACTTCTTACCCACCAAACTACAAAATGCATTAACCTTTTATTCCATTATTGCTTTCACTATTATGTATACTGTGTCAGTGTAGACATACATGAATATGATTTTTCTCATTAAGCCAAGAAAGATCATCTACTGCTTCTTATCAGCTACACCGCACTGCTGGCAAGCAATTATTTTGTCTATTACACATTAAAACTCATCAAAAAATATTATATATCATCGGTTTAAAGTGTCTAGCCCAAATTCAGACATCTGCTTAGTTCTGAAACATTACAACAGAATAGGCATTTAAATTTTCTTGAATAGTTCCATATATATTAACATATTCTTAGGCTGGGAGTTGTTTGTTTGTTTGTTTGTTTTTTAATGAGACATTGAATGAAAACCCTAGTGTAGCATGTTAAAATGTATTAAGTTTAGCATGGTCTTTTGAGTCTATTTTAAATAGTATATTCATTTATAAATGAGTTACTGAGCTGATGAGAGAATACATGATGGCCTCGAAGGCATTCAGATACACAACCAAGAGTAAAACTTAGCAACCTTGGAAGAAAATAAGATATGGTAATATAAAAACTATTACAGAGTTTAGTGTGAGAAACAATTGTTTTGAAGATTTTTAATTAAATATACATAGTTAATCGTTTGAATTGGGTTAAGCTCATATTTTGGTTAAGCCTGAAATTAGGATGCAGAAGATATATCATTACCTACTTTTTTCTCCATATTCTCTATATCACACCTTTAAATTTCTGAGTCTGACATTTCTGGAGAGAATGGATTAAAATCTCAGAGCTCCAAGGAGACAGAAGAAAGAGAACCCACCTTTGACAGGTCTTGATGACTTAGTGACTAAATCAACTGAGTGTAGTCAAAATATATCCCATGGTCCTGTGATCAAGGCCCAGGTGAAGGGGAACCACCAGGATGAACAACTAATTGAAAACAAATGAATTCTTCCTTCTTTCTCTTCCTGCCTGCTTCCTCTTCTTCATTCCTGCCCACACACCTTGAAAAAAAAAAAGAAAGAAAAAAGAAAAGAAAACCTACTTTTAACACAATGCTAATAGACTTGACATCTACTTGCTTATCACTCAAGCATCCTCCATTCCCAAATCCCTGCACATAGACCATTTAGACTTCCTTTTCAAACAGTTAATATTCCACTTCTCCAACTTACTTCTCACTATTTTCTTATATATACCTACAAAAATTTAATTGAAATCTATACATAACTTTAAGGGAAGCATGTATACAAACATAAACACACACATACTAACACACACATATCAATTCTAACACCTTTGGGTAAAACAAAAAAAATTTAGAGAAATTATGTTATTCTTTCCAGTTGTAAAAGTGAAATTAATGTACTTAGATATCCCTTCTGGGTTGTTTTTTTAAAATAATGATTAACATTTGTTACAATGTGTGGACCCAACATTATAAATGCTATTAGAAGTAACTTAAATGTTAGAGGTAGAGGATGCCATCTCAATTTTGGAATTACAATATAATATTCTGTCAAATTGTTAACAGGCAACTCTTGGCTATTAAGATAGTTCGTTCCATTTTTATTTTTCATTTTTTAGAAAGATCTTCTATTGAATCAAAATGTGACTACTATTTTGCACTTGCTGTTATAATTTATATTCCATGGGACATAAAAAAAAAAAAAAGATCTAAAACCTATCTGGTGAAATATTTAAGTACAATTATTTCTTGTATTAATATTTTTAAGCAAATATCTACAATTCAGCAAACTAGTCTAATAAAATGTTTTCCACAGTTCAACTAATCAGTGATTCCCTTATACAAGTTCATTCTTATTTGATTATACTTTTTCTCTCTCTTTACAATACTTAAAACCATGTGACTTAATTTGTTTTATTTGTCACTTATCATTGCAATAAACTCATTGGTGCACCCTGGTGAAGTAAGGGTTGGGCACAGTTCACATACATCTAAAGGTACAGGGTTCACTTCCTGAGGCCAGTGGGAACAGCCAGGGTGAGTAACTAAAATGAATAAAAATACTTCTCTCTTCCTTCATGCCTGTCTCTGCTCACCTTTATTCCTTCCTGCATCTTTCCTTTAATAAATATATAATATATAAAATTTTTATAATATATAAAATTTTAAAAAGGAAATATGTTCACTGAAAATTAAAATTATGTGCTCTCATCATTAGCAAAGCCCTATACTATACTTTACACAGAGTAGATACTCAATAAGTACCTAATATATGAATGCATCTAACAGCTTTAAATGACCTTAGGGAATAAGACTTTATATAAACCCCTTATTTGATATATGATACTGAGATACCAGAGAAAAATAATTATTTTAGGCACACCCTGTTGTAGTAGAGGTTTTATTAGATGCCTTCAGCTGCCACAATCCATATGTATCTCAAGGACCCTGGGTCATTTCCCAGGTTAGGGGGAATAACCCAGATGAACAACTAAATAAAATCAATAGGAATCTTCTTCCTCCACTCTCTTCATGCCTGCTTCTATTCACCTTCATTCCTGCCTGTACTTTTCCTTTAAGAAAATCATGTAAAAATAAAAATTATCTTAAATCTCAGATAATTTTTAGCTATACTTATTCTAAAATTCAAGTGAGTTTACACAGTGTAGTACTTGTTGCTATTTCACCATATAGCAACTGGAATCTGTAATATCAGTTCATATGTGATATTTCTAATTAGATATGACTTCCACATATCATTTCATGTAGTCTGGGTAATAACAGCTCCTATGATTGAAATATTTTTAATGTGGTCCTCTAAAATTGTCACTATTTTAGCAGTTTATGTCTTTGTTGGCTTATACTTGTGACTAGAAAACACTTCACAATGTTTAACATCAATTTGAGTTTGTGCATTTTCACACTTCATTTATTCCCATTAAAATGGTAACTGTTAGTTTCAACCCATGTTTCCAGGGTATTGAGATAATTCTAATCTTAATGCTGACATCTATGATAGAAGCAGCAATTTCAGATTTGTGTTTCCTAAAAATTTGATTAAAATGCATCGATTCTTAAGGATGCAAACAAAGTCTCAAGGACTAAATTTTGTCCTTATAAGCATTTTCACTAGTGATTAGTCACTTTTTTTAAATACCCGGGACGGTATATTTTAGTTTTCTAGGACTGTTTTACAAAAACACGAAACACATGGTAGGATAAACAACAGAAACGTATTCTCTTGTGGTTTTGGAGGCATGAATTCTGAAACTGAGGTGTTAGCAAAGTTATTGTTGCTTCAGCTACTCTAGGAGAGAATTCTTTCTTATCTCTTCTGGCTTCTGCTGTTTATCTGCAATCTTCCTTAGCTTAGATACATTACTCCAGTCACCTGTATCTTCTCCCATGTGACTTCATTTTGTCTTCCCTCTATGTATGCCTGTCTCTCTGTCCAAATTTCTCTTTAAAAAAAAAAAAAAACCCAGATATATTGGATTGGATTAACAGCATTATCTTAATAACGTCTCATGATTATATTTCTAAATAAAACCACTTTCTGAGGTACTAAAAGTGAGGATTTCAATATATTATATAGAGGAGGTCATATTTCAACCATAGCAAATCATTTAGATCTCAATTTATAGGCACATATATATATGTGCATATATATGTGTCTATGTGCACACACACATATTTATGTATATATACACATATATTTATGTATATAAATAAATATGTATATGTATATACATAAATATATGTGTATATAAATATATCTGTATATATATTTAGTATCACAGAACAAAATTACAAACTTTCTAGTCACCTTAAAAAATTTTTGGTTTTGCTGAATTTATTAAAATTACTGTTTAATTTTAGGCAGTAATTAAGTACATAGTATTGTACCTGATCAATTTATTTTTGAAATAAGTTTATATGACTACATTTTATACACAATAATGTCATAAGCTCATAGATTTACTTTCAGTCCTATAGTAGATTTTTAAACATAGTGAAAACAAGAACCCATTATCATCACAATGCTTGAATACTGAAATGACATAATGTCTAGTGATATTTTTATAGATCCGTAAGGTCCGGGAAAACACATTTCTTCTGAATGACTCTAAGGTTGAGAGAAAATAGTTCACACACGAATGTCATTGAATCCAGGTATTTTCTTGTTAAAGTGAGTCATTTACTTATTTGTAGTTTAATATTAGAAAACATTGATGTCATCAATTTGAATATTTATCTCAAGTAAAAATATAGAAGAGCAACAGTGCATTTGATTAAAAGACTTCTATTTTTACTAATGGCATAAGGGGGAAATGGAACAAATTGGAACATTATGCTTAATTTTTAAAGCACAATAATATGTTTTTTTCTGATAAACCAATGGGAAGTATTTTAAGTAACATAGTTACCATGGGATTAGTTGTGATAGGATAAAATGTAATCATATGTAGTAAAAGCCCTACTTGCTCAAATCTTAGTTTAAATTCCAGGTACACTTTCTTATATCATGATTTAAATCAAAGTATCAATATGTTTTGCTCCTGGAAAATGTTCAACAACAGTACCTCCTGGCTACAATCTACCAGTAACTTCATGTGGGTTGGATTACTACTGTTTTGTACTTCCTAAATGTCTTTAGGTTAGGGACAGTTAAGACCTCCTCCCACTGGATGTCTAATTCCCTCTCACCAAGTGATTGTTAAACAAACCGTTTATCCTTTCTCAGTCATCCCACTAGGAAACCTTGTGCCTGAGACCCTGAAGTAACCACAAGTAGTATTCTGGGATGGATTTCTCACCTGTTAGTGAACTTTAGGTTATTATAATCTCTTAAGTATATTAGTATGTGAAGATGCCTAACCATTCAGGGGCCATTAACAGTTCCAGCAAAGGTCAAATAAGATCTAAATGTATAGATTTCTTTAAGAACTAGATCCCATCTGAATCTCAGCCTTTTTGTGCATCAGAAATGTATCTCCTCTTGACGAATATGCCTCCTCTTCTTTAGCCTTTAAAACCTTCACCCTTAAGCTCCTTCAGGCAGAGTTATACACAGACTTCTGTCTCTGTTCACACTTATCTTTTTAAAAGTGGCTTTGTAACTTTACTTCTGGCTAAATAAAACTTGGCCAGTGCCATTGCCTATGGGCGTGTCTGTAGAATTTTTTCCTAAAGGCAACAAGAAGAGGAATTCCTGCAACAATTCCACAATGTGATTGCCAATTGGAGAGTAAGATAATGTGGAGAGAAATAACTGATCATCAAAAACACTTGGATACAGATTGCTTTAGTAGTTTCATTTTACACCTAAAGAAAATGAGATCTTTCCAACTGGGGTTTCTATAATCTCATTGCTTGTGTCACACATCATGACTATCTTATAAATGGTTGTATATTAGAAAATCATTTATGAACTGTGTCTCAGCAATAGCTTCTTTATTTACAGATATGAAACATAGTTGCACATGGGAGGAATAACAGGTCTTATAAAATATTAAAAAGAAAAAAGCACTTTAACGTACACATTAATAGTTAAATAATACATTTTTACAACTTAAATCTTTTATCACAGAAAGAATACAAGATTTGGAGACAGAACTTTCACTTTCTATTTTCAACTTTAAATTCCAAAGATAAACTCAAAATATTATTTTAAGACATAAATGGTACTTTTGATATAGTATCTCTCAGTGTAAGTAATAACTGCAGTTCTCTGATAGTAATTCCTTGGCAGTATTCTTTCATATAAATAATAGCTTTTTAAAAGGTTCACTCAGGATATTTACTTTATGGCATTTGAAACGCAGGCCTCAACATTTTTCTCTAATGAACTTATATTTCTTATAGGGATACTAAACTGAACTTGAAGAATTGCTTTAGCCTTACGAAATTTTATTTAAGAAAAAATAAATTTAAGCATTTGTTGTTCTGGAATGAGCGTTTTCTTACCATATTGTAGTAACTTTATCAGTCACAAGTTATTATCTGGTTAATTACTTCTGATGTCTTGAAGGATCAGTTATAGAAGATTATTCATTTTAATACCATGAATACATGCTACTGGAGAAGTTATTTGACTTCAGAAGTAATTTTTGCTTTTTTAAAATGTATTTTTATTTAGCAAATTCTCACATGGTGTGTTTTTGGAGCTAGGGACTGCCCTAAGTGATTAAAAGATTGATTTAATTAGTGAGTTTATTATCCCTCTCAAATGAGGCTGGGATTCAATTTAAGACATGCTTTTGCCTATTGAGGTACTTATTTGCTTACAAATACATAAGAATAGACGATGAGGTCAGAGGTCTTCAATGTATTTAACAGGTTTTAGCTCAGCTTTTACATGCTTACGATATATTGGATAGTATTCCTTTATTCTAGGTTCCAAAATGAGCACTTTAAAAACCTGAAACCAGTCTCCAGTTTCAGAGGCTAGTTATGCATAATATTTAAGCTTAGCTCTTCCAAGGCAAACTTAATATCTTTAGGATTTCACTAAATCAAACCACTGTAATGACAGTGTTTGGTCATTTGCCTCCCCCTGATAATAATCCAGCAAAAGGAATTAGCATTTTTACAGGGTTAGCTCACTCTGGTTTTCATGGAAGTATTGGTAGTTCAACACAATAGGCAAAAAGGAGTGTGATTAGACCAGAGGTGATTAATTCGATTGCTTTTGAAATTCTAGGTTGAATAATAGTGTTAAGTAATCAAAGGACGTTATAGCCAGGTTTTTAGTCCCTTGAGAATAAAGGTCTGGGTGATATCATTGTAGGTATGTGTTAAACATAGACTGGATGCAGGGGAAAAGGAGAATAAAGGTAGTATATCATAAAATGGCACCAATCCAAACCTCTTCAACCAATTTAGAAGACGCCACTAAGAGACTAATCAGAATACTCATCCCACTTTAGAACTCTCTGGGATAAGGATGGAGAACAAGCTGCTGGACTCTAAAACTCAGGTCTCAAAAGTTCCCATCATTTCCTTTTGGGATGACCAGCTCTTCTTACCCTATCTCTTAAGGGCAACTTTACACTTTCCCTTCAATAAAACGCACTTGTTTTCTGCTGGCTGCAATGCTTTGTTCACAGAGTATGTTGGGGTGGGGGGGCAGGGGGGTGAGGGGGGCAGGGGGAGCTTATGAAATCTTCTCCCAGACTCCTCAAGGACCCAGAAGCAGACACAAGTTTCCAAAGCCTCTGGGTTAACCTATTAGGTGGCAACTCTGCCAGGACTGTAGCAGGTAAGTTGAAAAGTCTTTGCTTTCTCTCTCTTTTTCTATGGCTGCTGCAGCCAGGCACCTTTCAGGTCTTCTGGTCACTGGCAAACCTTGAACATTTCCCAGAATTCCCTCTCTCTGAGCCACAATTTTCTTAAAGCAGCCATCTGTTTACATAACTCAGCATGTGGTATTTCCGCTGTACAACTGAAGATCCAAACAGGACTTTTGAATTGACTTTTCATGCTTAATGGGGAAGGAATGGGTAAGCCAGTTCAGTCAGGATACTTTGTAAGATGATACCCAGCACAATTATATGGGATCGGATTCCTTCCAAAAAGTCAAAATGGCAGATAGCTCAGGTCTCATTTTGCTATCCTTTTTGTCTATAAGATGTTTATACAGTTCACCATGTGCTCTTTATCAAAACTCAGTTGTATTTGAAAGCTAGCTGACGAAAAATAAATTATAATCTCCCACCAAAAACTGGGGAGGCGTCTGCCTGCCTTTGTCTCAAAGTTCACTCTTTGAAGTATTTTTCTCTTTTGCTCACCCCACCCAGCTGTGCATCTGCTTATCTCTACCTGTTTATAAAGCTGTTCAGACTGACTTGGCTCTGGAATACCTTCAGTTTAATAAGTGTTTCTAGGCTAGAGAACCCTGAACCACCCAAAGGAGTTAGATCTCTAACCCAGAATTTCTTTCCTATTTTCCTTCTCTTGAAATATCTCCCTTTATTACAGCAAGAGGGTCACTGTAAATCTTAACCCAGGGATTTAGCAGAGCAAGAAAATTAACCCTTTCCTCTTCTTTAAGCCTTTCAAAGTAAGCAAAACTTCCTTTCTTAAGAGTCACCATGAGACAGAAGGCTTATTTCCTAGGATATAAATGGGAAGTCAGCCATCAACTCCAGCTGCAAAGTGACTTTAAGACAGAAAGAAGGAAGAGGATGCTACAACTTTGCTTTGCAAACTTCTGCTCTATAGCTTCAGACAGACATTTGAATGATAAAGCAGGGGGCAAGGTCTCTGCTTAGCAGAGCTGCAGGGCTTTAAGATCTCAGAGAAGAAACAATAGACCTTTAAAATACAAATGTCTACCTTAAAGGAAAAAGTTTATAGGGGCCATTCCTCTTCCAAGCTGCTGGAGAGGAGCCCTGAGTTATGGCTTGGAAATGGAGGGAAAATAGATTTGTTTTCTAAATGGGTTTCTTTTAGTCAGAAAGTGTTAAAAAATGTTGCCTTAGGCAGGGTGGTTTTTTTAAGAATAAATTAAAGGTAAAAAGCATTTTAATTAACTTTTTTTACAAAGTAGTTAAAAAGATCTATGTAAATTGAAAATGTTTATGAAAGAGGTATTATAAAAAGAGGTTTGATATAGTCATATTAATTAAGAAGCATTAAGGAAAGTAATTTTGTCAAAGAAAAAATTTAAATATAGTGAGAAGCTAAATGTTTGTGGAAGAGAAATTTAGGAAGAAAATGGATGCTATAGGTGGTTTCTGAGAAAGAACTTAAGCAAAGGCTTTATACGAGAACTTTTGTGATTGAACGGGATATATTAGAGTATAAATGGATACAAGGAAAGAGTGTTAAGACTAACTAACCCTGTCCATTTTCCCCACTCTTAGAATTGGTCTGGATCTATAACTTATCTTACCTGGTCAGTACTGATTCCAGTTGAAGGCCAGATATCCTCATTACTGGGAAATAGAATTAAACAATAGAAGAGTTATCCTGTACGCACAGGGGACTTCCTCTGATGCCAGGCAGGTTGCTGATAGGGCACAAGGCATATCTACAGCAGACAGCATCCCCAAAGTGACTGGTAAGGAGGTTAGTGCAGTTCCTCAAAGAAGAGGAGCCTCACTTGTGGCTCTGAGGACAGTTTGAGTATGGACAGGGAAAGGAAAAGACCTAAGGAAGGACAATTTCAAGATCCTGGTATCCGTTTGATTCCAATTTTAAGTCTGGGTAAATCTAACCTTAAATAAAAAGGGGACAGACTCAAGAAGGACACTTCAGAGACTTCTTATTTTTAATTTGTTGCAGCATGATACAACAAGGATTCCCAAGAAGGCAAAATTAATGCCATTTTGTTAAGACCCCCCATCTAAAGACTTCACTGTATAATATATAAACAGGAATCTCAAAAAAAAACCTGATTTCAGTCTTTCCTGATAATGTCCATGTGCCCCAGGCCCTTGTCTCAGTCATTTCTGCTAATATCCTTGGACCCTCGGTTATGTTGTTTTGACTAATGTCTTATAGTAAAATTTTAATGGAGTTCTTAACAGACTCTTTGTCTTGACAGTCCCAGACAATATTTTGTGAATTTGAATACATTGCAAAAGCACTGCACCAGCACCATAAATCTTGCTGTTCAGGAGCAACTGAAAGTTCACCCTGCCTTCTACATTCCCTTAGATAACCACAGAACTAAAAATTGCTTCACACCTTGTTACCAATTATAGAAGCCAATCTATTAAACAAACAACCAATAGCTCCTACCCCTGGTCTGGCACATTTCTTTAGAGCATTAGACTGAAGTGAGCTTCAAATAAACTTCTTGGATACTCATCGCATTTATAGATCATTCTTTAACACTTTCCAGACTATAAGTCTCCCTCTGCAGCCTTCTGGAAGACAGGACAAAGTCCAGAGTAGGAAGACAAAAAAAAATTCCACCCCTCCTGTGTGAGGATGCCTGTAAAGGGTTTTCTTTAATTTTCTGTAGCTGTGGGACCCAGTTTAAGTCTAGTTAAAATCCAGTTAGTCTGTCTTATGTTTTTCTGTAGACATGGGAAACCAACTCTGTGGCCTCAGACAAACCATTGGGAATGTTTTTAAAACAATGTTTTTCTCCCTGTGTTCTAAAGTTATTTTCTTTTAGAAAATGTCATCTTAAAAACGCTTATTTTAATTTCATGATTTTTCTCTCTTTTCTTTTTTGGAGATCTCACAGAACTATTACTTTCTGGAACTTTTTAGGAATACGAAATTTGGTGATGTGTGCATTTACCAAGTTTACTATGTTTTAATTAATGATATGTGCTGTTTTTCTTAATTTATTTTATATAAATCTATGGCTAAGCCAAAATGTTTGGTAGTTTGTTTAAGTAAGTATAAAATTAAATTTCTGAACTAGAAAAATGTTTGGGAGCTCTCGATGTAAATTTGGCTTATTGGCGTATGTGAAAATATTAAGTTGAAAAAAATGCATCAAGAAAATATTTCAGCTGATATTAGAAAATCAAAATATGTGGTCTAACTTTAACAGGTCAAACTTTTAAGCTTTTGTCTTACCCGAATAAGATAAGAAACTAAGAAAAATATAAAAAGTGTGTGGTTAATTAAAGGTACCTATGCATAATTATTTTGCCTGCCATGTGGTTATGTTTCTGAGTGAAAAATATGTTTTTTGTGTTTCACTCTGTATATGTTGTAAGTATATGTGTTGCAAAACTTTACGCATGTGTTACTAAATCATAAAGGGCTCCTTTTATAGGTTACCAAATTCAGGAAGTAACAAACTAATTCAAATGTTTCTTTGAGTTCAATAAGTTATTTTAATACATCATCCTGGACATTCCTGGTCAGAAAAGAATTACTTAAAAATGTTCAGCAATAAGTTCTGTAAATATGGTTGGTAACTTGTAACTGTAAAGAGCTTTGCTAAGTGGTATTAAATAATGAGAAATAACTAAAACTTGAAATTGTGCTACTGAAATATTAATTTCAAAAATCATTGTGAATCCTCTAGAAAATGTTTAAGTAAACTGTTGTTTTATCTTGTTTTATTTACATCTGCTTAAAATTAGAGTTTTAAGATTTATAAATTTTAATCAATGTGGAAAACGAATTAGTAAAAGCGAGGGAAGTATATTTGTATGTCAAAAGCTAAGATGTATGTGAAGAAAATGAATTTTAAGAAAAAACAGGTTATTCCAACATGTGATCAGTTTGGATAAAATCAAGTGAATTTAAAACTAAGTTCTGTAGTATGTTTATGTAAACTCAAACTTTAATTTCTTTCATCTGCCAAAAGGAAAAAAATGTATTCTTAAACTCTGGTTAACTTTTAATAACCGATTTTAAGTTATTTAAAAGTGTACTTAGAAGGAAGTCCTCTGAAGACTGAATTATCTCTGCTGGATCTTTAATACAAATAGGGTAAAAACTGAGTCTTGTCAGTATTGTTTCAAATTTGGATAAATAAAGATTAAGTATTGTTTCCTTACTGAGTAACCTTATTCACAAACCTCCTTAAAAGTGAAATTTTGAATGAAAAGAGTTTTTCAG
Organism: Solenodon paradoxus; assembly: GCA_004363575.1. Taxonomy (NCBI): domain Eukaryota; kingdom Metazoa; phylum Chordata; class Mammalia; order Eulipotyphla; family Solenodontidae; genus Solenodon; species Solenodon paradoxus. The sequence continues at coordinate 551,291 of RJWH01000749.1, read as the reverse complement.
AGAAATAAGGGAAATCTTAGAGAGCTCCATAGATATTCTATGTAAAGGAATAATTTTCCCTTGATAAAAGGGAAAATATTAAACAAATTAGACTCATTTGTCATAATGCAATCTTATGGAAAGCAGTCAAAATACAGGTTGATGCTAGACCCTCCCAGCATATGTTCATGTAGAAATGCAATAATATCTACGTCCTAAAGTTATGTAACATATTCTGGTATACTTGTAATTCTAGTTTTCTAAAATAGTGCATGTCACATGATTAAACAAAATTTCAGGTTAAATTGTTTGTTAATCATATTATAGTTTCATATTTAACCATGGTAATTGGGAAGTTTTTCCATCAGGGGGAACTATTGTTCTTTCTAACACATCTGTTAATTTGTACATAAAAATTTCATGGAAAAATTGATAAATACTCTGAAGCATACATCTATCATAAAGCTTATCTGGGTAAGGATTTATAAATGTATGGGAAAGCAGAAATCAAACAAAACAAAAATAAATGGTATCAAATATTATATAAAACAGGAAATAAACTTTGGGACTGAAAAAGAACATCTGAAACCATTTAAGAGTTTATATGTAAGTATATACATGCACTCTCTACTAAAGTTAAATATAAAAATGGATATTATATTTATTGGTAAGAAAAGTAATCAAATTAAAATAAAAGGAAATAAAATATTTATGGCTAAAATTGGTATCAACTTATATCTAAAATTAATTAGCACTGAATGCTATTTATATTGGCCTATTATACAGGGATCTGTCAAGGTATTTTGGCATAATTTTGGTGAAAATTTTTAAATAATGGATACCAAGTCTTTTTATTTTGTATAATAAATTTCAATTTCTCTTTTTAGAGTAATGTAGTTAAGTGAAGATGTCTATAAACAAGTCCTCTTCAAAGGTGCCTCCATTACGGCTGTTAGGTAACACATCTATATAGCCTCAGTCTAAAGAATTACTATTGTTTTATTTTACTGAATTCAGGAGTGTTTTTAAATGAACCAACTCCGCGGTACTCTGGTGAGTTGAACATTTTGTGGTCAGAACTGAGAGGAATTTTTCTCTCTTCTCCTGTAAAACTGTTATGTGAACATTCTGATTTCTCATGGCAAGATGTTTGTTTGTATAACTGTAATGAGAAAGTTTTTTCTCCATGATATGCACTATTGGAAACTTGACTATTTTTTGCCAAGGGTTTGACTGGAATGTCGTATTTGGAAATAATGGGACAACTTTTAGAAAGTGAGATTGACCATATGGAGCAAACAGGAAAATCAGCACAATGCTTTACTTTCAGGATTTCCTGTGGTTTCCCAAGAGGGTAAAGAAGGTCATCCCTTGTCAAACTCAGCAACCTAGGACTTATTGGGGAACCGTAAGAGGTAAGAAATTATCCAGACTTAACAAGTATTGCTACAAAGTCTGAAGAACTTTTTATGGTTCCTGAGCACTGAAAGACTTAAATCTCAAAATGATGTCCTTCTGTAAGACTTAAGCAAAGCAAACTAAAAGATCTATGTAATTATTTCTACTGTTCTTATGCAAATAACAGGCCATATTAATTAAAACTTTGTAATTATTAAGATGAAAAAGATAAATGTTAGGCTGGCCCAGGGACAAAAGCAGCAGCGGCCATGCCCGGGAAAACGGCAGCCAAGCCCGGGAAAAGGTGGATGACGTCAGAATAAGGGATGCGACCCCCACACCTGGATTCACAGGGCCAATCCCCAATCGCCACATAGGAAGCCCGCGAAATTCCTCTGCTTAAAGAACCGGTCCCCCTTTGTTCTGGCGCGTGACTTCCCAGCCCACGACTTCCCGGCCCTCTGCGGACTTGGGAGTTTAGCCCGGGTGTGCAAACCCCAATAAAGCCCTAGCTATTAGACATTTTTGTCTGATTGAGCTTTTCTCCTCGCGGAGCCCAGAAAAACCTTACAGATAAAATAAATATTTCAGTAACGCATCTTTTGGGAACATCAAAATTTAGTCCAACATTTCTGTCAAATTCACTTCTAAACTTATCAACTCTGTTATTAATTAGTATATTTCCAGCCTTTCCTGCAAGTGTTCATCTTCATTATATTAACACAGGAAAGAAAACGTATCTCCAGATGGTGGTACAAGAACAAATATTTCAGTGGAAGTAGCAGCTTTCTAGTGATGATCTGTAAATACCCCAGACCCTGCACCCTAACAGACAGCAAGGAGAGGGGACCTAGACCCCCACAGAGCACGCTTTTCAGCAGAAAGTAGTTAATAAAAAGAACTCCCTTTCCATTTTCTCTAGGTGATTCTAGGTGCCAACTCCTTGAGGAGAGAATGTTAGGTAAGAGTTAAACATAGACTGGGTCCAGGGGAAAAGGAAAATAAAGGTAGTATGTCATAAAATGACACCAATATAATCTTCTCCAATCAATTTAGAAGAATCCACTAATAGATTAATCAGAATACTTATCCCACTTCAGAACTCTCCTGGGTGGAGAAAAAGCTGTTAGACTCTGAAAATTCAGATGCCAAAAATCTCTCTTGTCACTTCCTTTTGGGACCACCCACCCTTAACCTATCTCTTAAGGGCACCTTTAACTTTTCTTTCAATAAACCTCACTAGTTTTTTTACTGGTTGTAATACTTTCTTTGCTTTGGAGCATGTGGAGAGCCCACAAAATTTCCTGGAGTCCTCGAGGACCTGCAAGTGGAAAAGCAAGTTTTTAAAACCTCCGCAGTAACAACATTAACAATATTAATTGCAATAGTGGTTGCTATAGATAGTTCCACTACTTTTCCTTTTGACGGTATTTTTCTTATTTTTCTTTTAGGAATTATGTCTCATCAGCATAATAGAGAAGCAGTCATCACAGACAGAATTATAAGGAGATACAAGGGACTAGAGTGGTATAAGGGATTAACTTGCACAGATATTGTCAGCACAATCCCATTAGTATGGTACACTTATTATAATCAAAGAACCAATACTGATAAGATATTAAAGTGCATAGCATACATTAGGGTCCACTCTTTATGTTGTATATTCTATGGGTTTGACAAATGTGTGATAAAATAGATGCACTGTTATAGAATCACATAGAATCATTTTGAAGTTACAAATTCAATTATTAACAAAATAACAAGCCTTTTTTTTTCTCTTCCTTTCCTGAAATTTGCTTAGTATCAAACTTGTTGCTGTGGAAAAAACAAAAACGAACAAAAACCACCAGGAAGTCAGGGGCTAAGGTCAAAAGTCAAGCAGCTACTGATGCAGAACACCTGGCTTAACACTCCTGGGTGCCCATCAAGTCTTATTTTTAACCAAATGCCTTTTCTTGCTTTCCCTTAGGGCAATCCAAACTACTTCCTCTTCCTCCAGTCCACCCAGCATACAAACCCTTGCTGCTTCACTTCAGGCCACTCCTTTTCTCCCTCTGGTCTTTTTAAAAGCATAGTGGGATGGTTATTTTGAACACAGGTGCAGCCAAATTCCAAGATATCAATATCTTGAATAAATGCCTTGTCCTCCCAATATCCATCTCATCTCATCCTCTATGATTGACTTTTGGTGGTAAAGACTTGATGTTAACAATTTCACTATCCTAAAATCCTCTATTCATATCCATTCCTTCTCTATCTCTGACCCCCAACCCTTGACAACCACTGATCTTGTCTCTGTAGTTTTAAATTTTCCAGAATGCCATCTAGTTGAGTCTCTCTCCTCCTCCCACCTTTTTCAATTGTTGCAGTTGCTACCACAATGAGATAAGGGAATTGTGAAATGCAGCTGCAATTCTGAGCTGTGAAGTCAGCTATTCAGACTGCATCTTTGTTGTCTTGGTATGAGCAAGTGTAGAGCCATACAATGACAGGAGAACCTCTCTTTTACCTCCAGCAAGTAAGTCACTCACTTTTTGATGGTTTCTATTTACCTTCAAGATGTTTCAACTGCATTTTAAAACCTGAATAGTTTACCCAGAAGAGAACAAAATTTATGTCTCTATCTCTACAATCTACTTAAAATTATAGGTGGTAAGTCCTAATTTAGAGTCAGAATTAGAGGGTTGGGATAAGAACAACTGACCATAAGTAAGTTGGGATATGCCTTTATAGTCCTTCATTTCAAGGATATGTAAGTTAACCGTTATGATCAACCATAATATTTTTCCTAAAATATATGCTCCAATAATCTTTTCTAGACGTGTCCTTCAATATACCCTATAGCCACCCACTTGAATTGGCCATAGTTACTCTGCTAGGTGTAAGAAACAAACCAAAGTTCTAAGGTAGAACATAATTACTATTTCTAACATTGTTTATCTTTTATTTGGTAAAATATTACCAACAAATCATATACCTCTGTCTAGTTTCTTTCTGTTGATGTTATAACCGTTAGGTGAAGCAAACGGATGTTTATGTCACAAAGACGTTTTGAAATTGCCAGATTATGAAAAGCAGTGGCGGGCACAAAGTATAATGAGCACCATTTTTCTCTAATCTGCAGAGAAGATTCTCAAAAAAAGGGACCCATTTATGCTGCTCCTAAATTTCAAGAGCAGTTGCTCACTATTTACCATATAGAAAAAATACCTGTCTTTTATCATGCTGAAATCTTGCAAAGCACCAAGTTTGCATCAATGACTGACCTTCTGGGATATGTTGAAATAAATCAGAATAATAAGAAATTTGGAATGCAGTTACTTTAAACACTATCAGTTTTTCTCTAAAGTAAAAAGTGTAAACTACATTTGATGTTACTTAATTTCTGAAACCAGCTGAGTCTAAATAATCTAAAAATATGTTTTAAATGCTGTAGAAATAATAACAAACAGTAAATGTATTATGTATACTTTAATCTTATATAGAAGATTATTTTTGCTCGATCTTATTTAGATTGTCTTTGGATAATTATAAGCTAGCATGCAACATCTAAGATCTAAAGTTGGAAAGGTCAAGGATGCTGACAAAAGAAATATTTCTAGGTAATTATCTGAGTAAAATTGAAAGTTGGAAATTAGCTTTCTGCAATACAACATAAACTCACTTTTAAACAGAATACAAGTCTATAAGATTCAATATGTTTATGCTACGTGTCAACCAGTAATCTATGTACAAATACTGTCATTTTATGCTTATCACTAATCTTCTGAATATATTTTAAAATCATAAATTTGTTTACAAATACATATTATTAGATATACTCAGTGTTTTTCCTTGGATACATTTTTAGAGGTAGAATTATGGGCCATAATTGGAATATGCATTTCAGCATATGATTCACACTGTGAAAACTCCCACCATTGATGCATAGCATGTGGTACAACTCCCACAGGACTAGAACAGTTCTCAAATGCTTCAAAACATATAAATACACACACATATACACATATATATGTATGTGTGTCTACATATGTATATATGCATATTTATGTGTGTATATATGTATTATACACACACATAAAAAGCATTATTAGCTCCAGAATCTATGCCAAGTTTCAAGGTAAATATGCTCTACATTTTCTTTTTTTAAAAGGAAAGGTGCAGGCAGGAATAAAGGAGAGTAGGCAGGCAGGAAGAGAGATGCAAAAGAAGCACTATATTTTGTCTTTTGTTGTTATTAACATTGGTTGTTTCTTCTGGTTCAAGGTACTTGAACATGGGATGTATGTGAGATTGATCCCAGAGTGTAATAGACCACAAGTCTGCCAGGCTGCATTCATTTTTTTTTTTTTTTTTTAAAGGATGGGTGCAGGCAGGAATAAGGAGATCAGAGGCAGGTAGATTGGAAGAAAGAGGAGAAAGAAGCAGTCCGTTAATTTTATTTAGTTGTTCATTCTGGTTGTTGTCCCTGTACCCAGGACATGAACTTAAGCCCTTGGATGTATGTGGAAGTCACATGACACATTTTACATTTTAAAATCATATTTTCTTCAATTAATGTTGGAATCAGTGTATTTTTCACGATTCTATCATCTATCATATCTACCTAGTCTTCATTGAAAATTGTATGACATAACTCCTATTCACTTGTTTATTGGAATATTTAATTTTTGCTATTGATTTACCTTAACTTCTTTATTAATGATTAAAGCTTTGTATGTCATAAATGCTGTCTATCTTTTCTCAATATTTATTTACTTTGCACTTCTGTTCATTCATCAGTATTTAATGCATAGAAATTGTAATGTTTGTATGGTCTAATCAGTCAATCTTTTTCTATATGGTTTCTATGTTTGGTCATAAGCCATTGTTTTGAAGCAAGAGTTTTCAATTTCTATAAACTTTCATTGAGCACTTGTACTAGCCTAGGGGCCGGGGGAGTCAATTAAATGCTTGTCCTGCATGGATCCAGTTGTGGAGAAAGAAATATAAATGTACATTCACACAACATTAAGATATGTTTTACCAATAGCAATCTACAAATAAATGCAAATTGATACAGTGTAAATTGAGAAAATATGTGCTAAGAATAAAGGAATGGGTAATTGAATAGGACTTTTCAAGGGAAGAAAATGAGAGGTAGTAAAATGTATAAGACTTTCAAAATTTTCATGCTATCTTTATTAGTGGCTCTTCTATACATCTATGGTTATTCCACTCTTCATTTAAAGCTGGAAACTGCTGAAAAAAAAAAAATATATATATATATATAAACTTTCTTCTAGGATATGAAGCATTGATATAGTCTAAATAAAGTATACATGTTATTTTCAGCAACTTTCTATGAGAAATTGAGAGAGAGTTGGATATGGATAGAAATTAAATAATTGTTTCTCTTTCAAGTATTTAAGATGAGAGAATGTTGTGGAAGTGGGGAGGGAAGTATAAGGTTATCAAGGGAATAAAACTATAAAATAAAAAAATAGAATTGCTTATTTTCACTTCCGAAACATGCATAAAATTCTACTCATATATGCTGTTGTTTGATGCTCATTTTGAGGAAGAAAACTTTTTTTTAATCTTTGTCAAATATGCTAGTGAATGTTCTCAATACTTTGCAATTGTAGCTTGAATTTATTCTAATGTCTTACAATAATTTCCTGGAGTTGTCTGATCTCTCTCCCTCTAGTAATTTCCAACACTTATTACTGATATCAAATGAAGCAGGAAGAGGTGATGACATTATGAAAGTGACTTATTTTCACTTCCTGTGTCTGCTGTGTACTTTACTTTCAGATTTTCCTGCACTTGGTTTCTGAATTACCTAGTTCAAAACCAATTTTATTTTCTTGAAGTGTCGTCATAACACTGAGGTTGGCAAGACAGTTCAACCTGTGGAAAACTCGGGATTGCATTCATGTTGTTTCCTTAAACCAAAGAAATTAAAATTATGCTTCTGCTCCTTTGGTGGCTAATCTAATCACTTGATACTAAAACTCCAACTAAGCAAATCTATTCAGGATAACCATTTCTCCTAAATCCATATCAACAACAACAAAAAAATAAAAAGTTCTATCTTTTCTATCATAAAGTCCAAAATCTATGGTATTTTCTCCAAACACAGACTAGGATACTAATGCAAAAAGGACATGTGCTTTTCTATCAACCCCACAGTTAGGTGTTTTAGTTCTTAACAATAATTGCCTCTTCCTAAAATGTGTATTGATTTTGCTGTAGTTCAGACTTTTTAAAAAATGATTCTATGAAAGCTTCCTATGTGTCTCCATCAATTTCTCCTTCATATGATATTGATGCTTTTATGGCTGTCATTGGCAGGATTGCAATAATGGGAAAGCATCAACCAGCCTAAATCCCTAATAATCAGATAAAGTTTCTTTTCTTTTTTTTTTCTTTTTTTAATGGAAAAGTGCAGGAATGAAGGTGAGCAGGCAGGTAAGGAGTAAGAGAGAGAAAGAGGAAATATTTTATATATTTACATTTAGTTATTCATCTTGGTTGCATTTTCAGGATGTGAACCCATGTCCTTGGAATGTATGCGCTCTGCTGGAGGTTGTGGACCTAACTGCCACTCCACCAGGGCATGCTGGTAATAACTTAGTTTTAAGAAGTACAATATAATATGTTTTATTCTCTGGTGTGCTCAATTACAAGTTTGTATCATCTTACAATGTAAAAAATGTGTGTAGTTTTGCAAAATTATTCTTTCCATTTCATATTGTGTATCAAATTCTAATGATAATAAATATACATTTAATTGCATGTTGATTTTGCTCACATTCATTTTGATTCAGAGTTTTGCCTGAAAAATGTTTCTGATTTTGATACTATCAATAAGAACAACTCTATCATATTGCATAATATTCTATTGTATCATCTTGGGATAAGATAAAGAAAAAATAAACTGAACTGAATATTTTATATTTTACTGTTCTTTGGTATAAACATCAGACACTTCCATTTCAGAGCAATCAACAGTCAACTAATACCATCTTGAAGGTATAACCAGGCTCACAAATAATTGTCCTTAAAATTCTTCTATGCTGTTCTGCCTGTTGTAGCCTGCAATGTGACTCCAAATGATTAAAATCAGAAACTCAAAATGATTGCTTGGCAAATAAGAAGTATTTTCTCCTTCAGGTTTTCACAAGTATTTGAAAGAGGAATGGACATGAAATATCCTAATAGAGCAAATAAAATTATTAGGTCAAAATTATTGAACTACTAAATTATTATCCCTTTCAACATTCCTGTCCTATCATGATTAATATATGTCATTTCCTCATTAACTATAGAAATTGCTCTCATCTTGAATTTTAGTGTCTTTCAAGGTAGAAGGCAGTAATTAAAACTTATTCTCGCTGCTACATGGTAGAGTAACAGTTAGGTCCACTGATACCTCCAGCTGAGTGAAATCCACAAACATCTCAGGGACTGGAGGTCATGCCCTGGATCAGGGAGAACAACCAAGATGCACAACTAAATCAGGGTAAATAAACAGTTTTAAAACTCTAAGGTATTCTCACATTGGAGATAGAAGACTGACTTTACAAAAATAAATACATAAATAAATATGGGAACATATTATGAAATTTGTTCCAAAATTTTGAAATTAACATTAGTGTAGGATTTGTCATGTGTGAAATTGTAGAATTAATGGCTTTGTAATTGTTATGCATTGCATACAACCATAGTTCTTAGGAAAATCTGAACACTCTTATACTTGACTGTCTGTGAATAAACCTGATTTGCCTCTTTGGTCTTAGTTCTGGGATCTAGACCCTTGAAATCAATTCCATGAGAACAGTAATCCCATCTGCTTCTGGAAAAACTCTATTCCTGCTCTTTCTCCACTCATGCTTTCTTTTCTACTGGAATACTCTTACTCCCTTTGACAGTTTTGTTCACCTAACCTACTTGTCCAGTATTTCAGGATCACTATCTTCATTTCCAAACTTTGTTCCTTTTCTATTCCAATTGTACCCTCCGGTGGTCATGTTCATATCCATCTTAGTTGATTAATTAAAGACAAAGCTGTTAATTCTGTATTTACCAATCACCGTTTCAGAAAACGCCTTGTGAACTAATTCTATACAGAACCAGAAGCAAATTCTCTTTGAAGGGTTCTCATAAAAGTTTCCTCATTCACAATATAGAGCTACAGGAAAATACAATGTTTCTTCTGTTTTTAAAATGTATTATTATTGTTGCTGCCACAACAGTTGTAGTTGATGCTACTCTTTTTCTTTTTCTTTCTTTTTTTAACATGAACATGATTCCTGAGACTACTATCACTACAATTTTAACAACTTGAAATTGAAATGAACCAAACACAGAGGATTGAAAGCATAAGGGTAAATTAATATATTGGGGTGTCAATAAAGTAGTTACTTGTGAGGTCAATTTTAGCTGTTTTTTTTAACATTCTTTTTACCCAACAAGCACCTGACTGGTCTTATATTTTTGCAGAATCTTTTGCCATTTGGAGAAGAGCCTAAAACTCACAACCAAATCTGAAATGCCTTATATTCTTTTTTCTGGCTTCTGTGTTGGGAGACACATCTTCATTTCTGAACAGTTGGAGTCCTTTGAGTAAAAGTTTTTACAATCCATGTTTGTATATGGAGAGACTTCAGGACCCTTAAGTCTCTTCCCTCTTGGGGGAAAATTGCTTAATATCCCAGGGTGATAAACATAAATACATTATCCTCTTTTTTCTCAGAGATATTTGCTTACATTCCAGAGTAAAGATAATGTCCCTGTCATTCTTTCTCTCTCTCTGGAAGGGAGGATAGGCAGGTCACACATAGCTTTACACAAAGATCTCTGATCTTTGCTAATTTTGATCTTTTGCTAATTTTGAGCTTTCTCTCCTATTGGCACCACACTGCATGTGCAGATCACTGATGGTTCTCATTGTGTAGTCCTGTGAGAAATGATGTATAGGAAACCAATATAAGTGACAAAGTATCTTTGACTCTGAGCATGCAGTCATACATATTTCATTAGCCTGTCAAAGGTATGTTTTCAATATAGCAGCTACAGATCACAATCCTCAATAGAATAGACTCAGCATGGCAGCATTGTCTCTTATTTCTTGTGGTAAGTTAAAATTGTTAGTTTAAAGAAAGTAGAAAATCACAGAATTCTCAGTTTTAGACTTAAATCGTATGGCTAGAATACAGTCGCATGATTTTAAATCCAACAATTGTTTTCACTTGCCCCATATTTTCAACTGGAAGTGTTGATTAAAATATCAAGTACCATGCTGAGCTTTTAAACACTAATCCCATGGGTCAACCTCCACTGGTACTTCTGTCAGACTTCAATAGATGGGAAATTGCATCTGTGGACATTGTGATTTTTGGTCTCCTACTAAAACACGTCAGTTCATCTCATCCCCAAACTTTCTCCTCTTGGAAGAAGAGATATTATTTTACTTAGGTTACAATATACTGATTTACATTATACTTTATTTTTCACTCTCTTCTCTGAAATGTAACCCATAGAAGGGAGTAATTGTATATGCTATTTCCTTTGTCAACACATGGTAAACTAGAAAAATGTATCTGAGAGAATGAATATCAAGAATTTGGGAGTTGTCACTATTTTTTATTAATAAAATCACCCATTGTGTAGCGCAAATAGTTTGTTTTTTAAGAAAATCTGTAAATTAGGCATGCTTAGCAGATAAGGCCTAGCATATAAGGACAATAGATGTAGTCCACATATGTCCCAAGGACCCAGGTTCCAGACCTGGGCCTGGGGAACAATCAAGAATAACAACAAAACGAAATAAATGAATGTTGGTGTTTCTTCCTACTCTCTCTTCCTGCTTGCCTGCCAAATCTCTTTCATTCCTGCCTATACCTGTCCTTTAAAAAAAGAAATCTATAAATTAAATATTTTTATCAGATATCTGAGAAACAAGTAGAAATGTGATCAAAGAAAATAAAGCATACCTATATACAATTTGTAAAAAAAAGGTATTAAAATGCATTATGGATAGTAGTTGAGGTAGTTACCTAGCTGTGCAATAAATTATGCAAACACCAATAAACATTTACTTATTATCTCAAATAATTTCTATGAGCAGGCCATTCTGGACTGTTTCAGATGTGTGGATCTGGTCTCAAATCACTCAGAGGGTTGCTTTTAAGATTGTACCAATGACTTCAGTCATCTGATGGCTTGACTGGGACTGGAGGATATATTTTCAAGATGGGCTCACTCCCAGAAGTTACAAATTGATTTGGTTATTGGCTGGAGTCCTCCAATTTTCAGCATGCAGACCTATTTATAGGGACATTAGAGAGGATTTATAACATGCAACTGGGTTCTTCCCAAAAGAGCAATGTAATAGATCAACACAGATGTCAACATGTTTTTTTTGACTTAGTTTTGAAGTAACATTCTATAATTTCTATAGAATCCTATTAGCTATACTGGTCAGTTTACAAAGGCTAGAATAATACAAGGTAAGTATCACTGGGGCAATGCTACAGGCTGGCTACTGAAACAGTGATGAAGTCTTATAAGCTATAAAGATTTATAAGGAAAATTGATTAGCAATGGAAATGTTTAAATATGCTATATTAAAAAGTTTATATTTATGATATATGAGATTCTTAATTTCACTAGGCATTTTTTTTAAATACTAACCAAAGATCAGTTAAAAGGACAGAATGGCACACCCTGGTGGAGTAGTGGTTTGGTAAACTGCCTCTGGCCAAAGTGTGGTCCACATGTATGCCAAGGAACTGGATTTGTGTCCTGAATCAGAACAACCAAGATGTACAGCTAACTAAAAATAAAGTGCTTCTCCCTCCTCTTTCCTTCTGCCTGTCTACTCACCTTCATTCCTTACCTGCACCTTTTACTAAAAAAAAAAGACATATTGAAATATTTGATAACTTTAACATGGTAGTATTAATTTCATGATAGTATTTTTATTCATTCTCACAACAACATTCTTCTCAACCAAAGAATGTACAATAATATTAATTTTACCAACAAGGTAATAAAATTAATCATATATTCCTGCTGTGCTCTATGAATGTTGATGGGTGACATAAAAATTGATAAATACCCAAGATTTCCTCACATGCAAGGAGTGTTTATTTCATTATTTATTTTAGTTCTTGGAAGATGTTTTCATTAAAGGAATATATGTGCAAATGAGTCTAAATCTATGATCATTTATTAGATGACATTCATCTAGTATTTATGTTTTGATCAACGTCCTAAAAATTATAAATACTTTAATAATACACACTGAAAAGAGATCTTAAAGTGCAATATGTGATATGTTATAATATATTGTGAAAATATTTTTCTTCTCAATAAAAGGAATTCTTAAGAACTAGTATGTTACATAGAGAAACATTTGTTTAAGACAATCCTCTATATTATCAATATTTATCTGCTATTTTGATCTCTAATTTGCATGATGTTTAGACTTTGTTCTTACTGTATTCAGGACCAAATGAATCTACAACAAAAGCCTCATACATTTCCTTTTGATTGTCTTATTGTAAAGCTTCTTAAAAACTTTGATCCATGAATATCACTCTGAATTTTTAGTGAGAATATTGTTTTATATAGTTAATCAAAATTGAAACTTAGACCCAAACATACCTAATGTGATATATTAGGTATACTCACAAAGCTATTATCACTTATGTCTTTAAGTGATTAAGAGTAAGTGTTCTGAAATATTTAAAATATTTCTAAAGCTAACTGAAAATCTTTAATTTTACTGTTGTTAAAAATCTAGTCTGTGTTTCCAATAATAAAAAAAAATTTGTTGTTATTTTAAAACATATCTAAATGTTTCATCCTATTTTTTTTTCAGCTTCAATGGGTATCTTCATTTTAGGCTTATGCGAATTGCCAATATTTGTAGGAGATTTATGACATGTCTCCAAACCCTACACAAGTTCATGTAGTTGAATTAAAAATTTTGCATGTTTCAGAATAAATGTGAGCATTAAAGTTTAAGTCTTGGACTTTGCTTTAATTTTCACATTTTAGCTAATATCTAATTCACTGTGTGACTATTACATATCTTCTGGCATATAATATTCCAGGTTGTTCCCTCCCACTGAAAATCTGTTCTTTTGCTATATTCCCAAGATAGCAACTATATTTCATTTTTCAAAGTTTTTAATATTGCTGGAATTTTTTCTCAGAATTTTTTAATAAAATGTATTCATGATAAACTAACAATTTACATCTATTCTCATAGTTAAAATTTTATGTCTATCACATAGATTAGATAAAATGTGATAAGAATGTCCATAAAATAAAAAATACTCAAATTATATGAACAGAGTAAGAAATTTGTCAAATGATTTTATCTATGAAATAAATACAAAATTAGTTTGTATTATTCCATGCATCCTCATGAAATGTTGCCTCATACTACTAATTATTTCATATCATGCTTTTTAATGTAGTTAGAATCCACATACTTAGAGATTAAATCGGTCAAACAATCAAAAATGACTGGGAACGAACATGTTACTAAGATACAATTGCCCACACATACAAAGCAATTAATGAAACCAAGCACACAAATCTGTTATATAAAATGTATTGCTAAAAAAATACTCTCAATTTATTTTTATTTATTTATTTATTTTAAAATATTTTATTAGAGTAGTACTATACTTTAGCATTATATAGGTTTACTGTGTATAGACTTATAACTTGATGTCTTTGTAAACTACATTAAGTTCACCACTAACAATCCAATTCTATTCTTCACCATATAATTGACCCCTTTTTTTTTTTTATATGCCCTCCTCCCTTTTCCTTTCTGGCAATCACTAATTAATCTTACAGACTAAAATGTTTATTTTTGTTTGATTTAATTCACATGTTTGTTTTGTTTCTCTATATACCACATATGAATGTAATCATACAGTGTTTTTCTTTCATCATTTGACTTACTTCACTAAGCATAATTCCCTAGGTCTACCCATATTATCACAAATGACAGATCTTTCTTTTTTTCTTTTTTTATAGCTGAGTAGCATTGCATTTTGTATATACATCATATCTTCTTTAGCCACTTACCTTTGAAGGGCACTTAAGTTGTTTCTAGTTCTTGGTTATTATTAATAATATTGCAATAAACATGAAGGTGCATATATTTCTCTCTGTTAGTGTTCTTGTGTTTTTTCTGATAAGTAACCTGATGTGGGACAATAAAGTAACAAGGAATTCTTATTCTAAATTCTTTGAGGATTCTCTATACTACTTTTAATGATTATTGTACCAATTTATAGTCTCAATCACATCTCTAACACTCATGGTTTCCAGTATTTCTCACACATTTTTGGTGGTTTGATTTGCATTTTTCTAATAACAAGAGCTGTGTGACATTTTGTAATGTGCCTATTAGTCATATATATGTCTACTGTGGATAATTGTTTATTTAGATATTCTACCCTTTTAAAAATTACATTTTTGTTATTGAGTTTTGAGTTATTTATATATTTCAAATATTGACCTCATATATGTGGTATGAAAATATCTTCTTCCATACAGTAACATGTTTTAATTTTGCTAACAATTTATTTTGCTATTCAGAAGTTTTTTAGATTAATATAGTCCCATTTGCTTATTTTGGCTTTGTTTCCCTGCATTGAAGTCAAGTTCCAAAGAAATCTCAGAGACTTATGTCAAGAGGTGTATTGTTGATATTTTCTTCTATGCATTTCATGGCTTCAGGTCTTGTATTCAAGTTTTTAACACATTCTGAATTTTTTTTGTGAACATGTTTTATCTCATCTGATCTTGGAAGTTAAGCAGGATTGGGTCTGGTTAGTAACAGCAGGTGGCAACTTCTCAAAGTTAAATAATAGGTATTTAGTTTATTTTCATGTTTAAACTTTTTGATATCATGAGTATAATTCTGGTTTTAAGATATATAAAAGAATCAAGACATGTTTTTAAGGGGTTAAAAGTGTCTCATATAATGTTAAGATTTCAATCACTATCACTGTATTTATAAAATATAGTGTTTTATCTTCTCAGTTAAATGTTCAGCTACATATTAAACATTTATATTTTAAATATCAAGATATATTTAATATCTATAAAATACATTTGATACATATATGAAGTATATCCATTTTTCCTTCTATCTTTTTCCTGAATGTAGATAGTCCTCCCTTAACCCTGCTTGAAATGCAAGAAAGAGTCCATGAAACTTTTGATCACTATTAAATAAAAGAAAGTCAATTTGTCATTTTATAAAAACAATATTGTTTCAATTCAATAATTGAAAGCAACCAAAATCTTAATCAACACTGCTATCATCATTCAATGATAAGATTTCATCCCTTTTCCCCCTCAGTTAAAGCTATCTATATTGGGCTCCCAGCTGTCTTGAAGTAAACTTATTATTTAGTCCTCAGATGTCACTAACCAATTTTCTTTTCTTTTTGCCATATCTTAACTCTAACAGAAGCAAAGAGTTTGGAGAAACCAAGATGAGAAAATCACAGTGTCATTCACTGATGCTCTGTCAGATGACTCTTTTGCTGGGTTTCCTAATTCTTGTGAAATGGACAATATTGCTAGCTTTTCTTTCTTTTTAGCCAGTTACTCCATATTTACAAACTTTAACATCTCATACTTGTGGGACAGACCACAGTACCCAACTTACAGACTGTCTCTTAAGCAAACTTGTTTATAGTGGTTGCCTTATATGGAACAAGGAACCACACATTTTGGGTCCATTGTTTATGGGAAGTTACTTTCAAGTTTTAACCCTTGTTCCTGATGGCATTCTTCAATTCTTTTCTAAATGTGAGTCAGAATCTTGTTCCTTGCACTCTTCAAACTACAAAAGTACATAATAAATTCTAGGTCTGATCTAGTTGAATCCCCTGTGACTAAACTTCAGGCTAGACAAAGAATCTCTTAGTCAAAGTACTACTTATTTTGGTGCAAAATGAATTCAAAATGCTTCCTAAAAATCTTGGTCAAAAATATTCCCTCAGTATCCTCCTCAAATACTTTGCATCATACCATGTCTATATGTATGAGAAATACAAGTCATCAGCTATAAAGTTACAAATGAACGCTACATCTTCTGTGACACAATTAATTTTGTAAGTTGATTGCTCACCTGGCAGTTTGAGTTTGACTTTTTTTGTAGACATTACCTATTAGGTATTGTAGCTGCAAAAGTGAAAACAGCATGTTATGGTTCCTGTCCTAGTGGATCTTGATATCTATAGGGGGATTAGGTATTATTTAGATGACAACAATAATAGTAATAATAATAAATTTAGACTTACAGATATGGTAAATATTTGGAAGGGGAAGTAATTGTTGCTGTGAGAGACATTCCAAAAAGAGTTGGGCAAATAAGGAGTTTCTTGGAGGTTTTTCTAGGTTAAGGGACCAGTTAGCTGAAATCTGAGAGTTGAGTATACAAGTGAATTCCATGAAAAGAGGAATGAATTTTTTGGAGAATTAGAGACTACACCAAGGCAGAGAGAACTTCTCTTACAATGATTTAATGATGCAACAGAAAATCGGGTCAATGGGGTTGACTTTAAAAGAACAAGGGATTCCTGGGGAACAAAACATGTTACTAGAAATTCTTACAGAGAACAGAATATGTAGAATCTGATAAACCACGTTAAAGTTGCCATGTTTTAATCTCAATGCTGTGCTAATCTATAAAAGGATTTTAAACTGAGGGTAAAATTGTAATAGAAAAAGTATTTCAAAGAATATATTGGTTGCAGTTTGGAAGAGTGCACCAATGAATGAAGAAAGAAAATTGATGAAGGGAATAGAAATATTCCATGTGAGATTGTTTCAACTAGACTGAATTAGAAAGATCTTCCAACTTTACTGTATCTCCAGTAACATCATGATTTAGCTATTTGGTAGCTTGGATTCTAAGTAGGTAAAGTTTTGACCAAGTTGATGAGAACATATTTTATAAACTAATAGGATGCAAATGTAGCCCACCTGTGTAGTCTTTGCAGGTTCTAGTATTATTTACAATAATTTACTAAATTCAATATTGCTTAATATTGAAGGATATTCACATTAAATAAATAACTAAAATTGTGTACATTCTAACTTTGTCTTTATGTCTCTATTACAAAATGTTTGCATGACATAAGACAATTATCTCTTTTGTGCAAAATGATCTATCTTTAGTAATATATTGAACAGCTTCCACCATCTATTCTGTATGCTTATATATCGGTTTTCCATGACATGAATGTTTTTTGTTACTGAAAAAGGAGGTAATTATCTACTACTCCCCATCTCATAGTTTATGCTCCTTCTTTGGTGAACTATTATTGCTTCTCAGATCTTTCCATTGGTTTCACACCTCTAAAACTTTGAAAAAGATCATACCCTCCCATTTTTTTTTTTTTTTTAGTAATCGCTCCTTGTTCTTTACATTATGTAAGATAGCACAATAACCAGGAAGCCTCCATAATTTTTTATCACTAGCCCACCTCCAAATTTCAAGGCAGGTTTAAACATCTGTCTACTTTCTTCCCTATTTCTTCCCAATTTCTTTGAAATTTTTATCAATGTAATTGTCTCATGTATTTGGAATTTTATTTTTGAATAATTTTCCTCCCATAAACTGATAAGCTTGCTTTTAATTCACTTGTTCCTGCACAGAACTCAAATGTTGTGTACTTTATAAAATATCAGGAAATATTTACAGGAGTAAACAAGTTGGTGTCCCATAAAATCTTTTCAACTTTACTCACAACAAAAACATTTCTTTGAAAAATGAGTCTCATTACTTGTATCTTGGCCCTAATGTTTATTGTTGAATGCAATCTTTCATTCAGGACTTGCACCTTACCTTTGACACTTACTAGACTAAATTAATAAATAAGATTGCCATGGATATTTATGATACAGTAGTGGAAATAAGTTATTGCCCCAGTAGAAATATTTCAAATTAATCTTATGTTTTCTTTCACTTGTTCATCCATAGATATGCCTTATTAGAAATCAAATATCCATGCTTTTCAGAGTGAATTTTAGGAGCAATTTGAAATATGAAGTGCTGAAATAACATACATGTATCTTTACCTCCTATCTTTGAACTCAAAAAGATAATTTGCTGCACTGAGTTTTGGGACTTAGCAATATGGAAGTGAATATGAAAAATGAAAACGAAAGTTTTTCTAATAATTTATTCTTTGACAAAAAATTTGATTATATTCAAATCTTGAAAGTATGTTTTGAAGAATTAAATCATAACAATAGTATTGTATGTCAGAATGCATTTTGTTTATGACAAAATCCCTTCAAATATATTATTATTTCATTCAGAATGATATTTTAGTGTTTTTGGTTTTGTTTTGTTTTGTTTTGTATCTCTTCCAGTGCTGTGTTAAGAACTGAGGCTACAAAGATTAGTGTGATTCTGTCTCCTTTCTCCATGACCTTTCACTCTAATTGGACAGAATGTAAGGAATGACTTGAATTAAGATGGCAAGTGGAGTAAGAGGTAACACTGAAATTTCTCTAAGAATTAATTTTTATAAAGGAAAGGTGCAGGCAGGAATGAAAGCAAACAGGCAAGCAGGCAGGAAGAGAGGGAAGAAGCATTTTAAAAACATTTTCATTTAATCATTCACATCAGTTGTTCTCCTGGACTGAGAATCTTAACCCTTATCTTTGGGGTGTACGTGGACAGCTGTCAGCTAAAGGCAGCAGAACTAACAGCTACTCCATCAGAGCATGGTTCGCTAAGAAATTTAACACAATGAAAACAACATCAGCCTTTGACTGATAAATTCTCAAAGAAACAATAGTCTCCAATGCTGCCAGGTGTAACGGCAAATTTAATAAAAAATCAATTAATGGAAACTAGACTTTTTGTGGTGGTCATAATGTAATATATGCAGATCATAATTAAAATGTCATATCTGCCTGAAAACTCTATAATATTTTCAAGCAATGTTGCTTCAATTAAAAAAAAAGAAAAAGAAGCATTTATCTACCAAATATATGCTTGATCTAAAGAAAAAAGAAGCTACTCAAAAGAGAAGTCAACAGGGAAAAATATTACGATCCAAGGGAATCATAAAAGCAAATATTACACAATTTGTTTTTAATTAATCTAATTGTACCTCTAAGTTTAATTATATCATCAAGGGTATGTAAGAAGTTAAAGTCAATAAACTTCTAAGAATATATTCCTATATTCAAGATCAATTATTTATGGGTATGAAAGATTAGTATACATTTTATTCTTTTAATTTTTTTCATTACATTTTCCCATAGCAATCTAGAAAGTTAATTTTTATGTAGTTTATTTAGTAATATCACCTACAAGGCAAAACAAATAAGCAAAAACAGGTGCAAGTTAGGGCAAAATAAAATTTACTCTCTATGGGATTTACATATCATTTTGTATTTGCAGGTTACATTCTGATAAGAAAACTTTTCATTTAATTTTCCCTCCTAAAAATACCACAGTCCTCATCCTCTCTGTTGGATCATGAATCTGAATGTATGGGTCAAGTAGTACTTTGTGATTTCTCTCTTTTTATAAATTGTCTCCAAATTTTGACTGTGAGATTGCATCTGATTGATAGAACCACAAAGCATTTATAATCTCAGTCCTAAGGGATTCTTGGGAATGGAATTTAACTATCTATTAAACATAAATGTTTTCATATAGTGACCTATTTAAAGACCTTCAATTAAAAGATATTCCATATACAAATGCATTTTTCCTTATTTTGAGATATAATTGACATATAGCACTCTGAAAATGTAAGGTCTATGGCATAATGACCTGACTTTCATGTTGTGAAATGATTGTTATAGCAAATTCAGTTAACATCCATCATTACATACAGATATAAAAAATTAAAAGTGGGATCATACAGTATTTGTCTTTCTCTGACTTATTTCACTTGACATAAAGCCCTCAAGGCCCATCTATGTTGTCACAAATGGTAGGATTGTTTCTTTTTTAATGGTTGAGTATTTCATTTTATGTATCATATATAGTGACCCTCTAGAGTATATATTATGTGTGTACTTATATGTAATGTATAATTCACAGACATACATATATGTATATGTATCTATGTATATATTTATATGTATATTATATATATCATAAATATATAATACATATGCTATGTATATATTGTCACTTCATCTGTTGATGGACACTTACATTGTATTCATGTATCAATTATTATAATAAATTCTTCCATGAACATAGAGGTGCAGATGCATATCTCTTTGACATAGAGTTTTCATGTCTTCCAGATATATTCTTAGAGGTGAGATTGCTGTATCACATAGTAATTCTATTTTGAATTATTTGCAGAATTCCCTTGTTTTCCATAGAAGATATTAATTTAATTTGTGTTCCCACCAGCAGTGCACAACTTTTCCCTTTTCTGCACGCCCTATTCTGCCAGCTCTCCAGAGTTTTTCATGTTTATAAATTTTAGGATTGTTTTTCCAACTTCTGGAAAAATAGGCTATTGAAATTTTGATAGGAGTTGTATTGAATCTATAAATGACTTTGTGTGGTATGAATATTTTATCAATATTTTTGTCCCAATTTATGAATGTGGAATGTATTTCTATGTATTTGTATTATATTCAGTTTCTTTCATCAGCAAACTGTAGTTTCCAGTGAATTTTTCACTTCTTTGGTTAAATTTATTGTAAGTACTCCTGTGTTCATTTATTCCTAAGTATTTTATTTTTTCTGATGCTATTGTAAATAGGAATATTTTCTTTATTTATTTTCTAGAAAATTTGTTGTTACTACATGTAATTGATTTTACTGACAATAAGTAGTACCTGAGGGAAAGATCTGATTAATGCCACTGTTGTAGTGTAGATCATATATATATATATATATATATATATATATACATATATATAAGTTCTGTAAAGAGAATAAATCAGGGGATAGAACCAGACAGAAAACCAACTTTTTCAGCCCAGTAAAAAGCATACTCAACCAAACAAACACTGAGAGAATGTGGTTAAAACTGGGAGAGAAAATATAAAAAGAAACACTTGTTTGGTAGCTGAGGATGAAGGTTTTAGAGAGGTAAAAGAAAATAATATTGAGAAAATATTCATAGAGTTAAGCCCAAAGTCATTGGAAGCATTAGCAAAAGTAATTAGAAAAAAATGGCACGGGAAAAATCCATGGGATTGAGGACAGTTTCATTTATAATAGAAAAGGAACAATGAAAATAAACAATAAAGCAAGAGCAAAAGAGACACTTGTGATGGTAGGTTAAAATTCAGAATCTGGAAACAAATATTTAAGAGTTGTCTGACTGTGTGTGTTTATGCCTATGTATATGCACATGTATATGTATTTTTCCTTTGCCTTTTTATTATAATGGGAGAAAATAAGTGCACTTAACAATAAGAACAAAAATATTATAGAATATTTGTCATAGTCAATCTCCTGGGCTCGGCTGGTATTCCTTTCTTTCTTAATTAATATTTAGAATAATCATAGATTGAGAAGAAAAATTATGAAAGGAAGAGAAGAGCACAGCAAGGATTTGAACAAAGATTTTAAGAATACAAACTAAATATATATTCATTACTGTAAAAAGAGACACGCCAGTCTTAAAAATGACAGAATTAAGGCTAAAACTGGGTCTAAAAAGCCTCTACTACTCACTAATTTTTTTGCATTTAAAAAAATAAAATAAAATATTGCATATCTACCAAAACTTTCAACTTTTATTCTAAATCTTTGCTCTTCCAGAAAAATACCTTAGTGACAGAGAAGAGCAGTAACAACGAAGAGTCA
The DNA here is from genome assembly GCA_004363575.1 of Solenodon paradoxus. Classification (NCBI taxonomy): domain Eukaryota; kingdom Metazoa; phylum Chordata; class Mammalia; order Eulipotyphla; family Solenodontidae; genus Solenodon; species Solenodon paradoxus. The sequence continues at coordinate 529,072 of RJWH01000749.1, read as the reverse complement.
AGTATAGAAACTTTAAAGCTGTTTATAATTTCATTTGACGAAAATAAATTGTTCAGACTGTTCGCAGAACAAATTTTCATTTATTGAAACATATGAATAGTGCTTATTACACTGTGTCCTCCTGACAACTCATTTACTATTTCTATGTCCTTATTTATTTATTTTCTTTCATAGGAAAAGAGATACTACTCAGTATTTAAAACAAAGATAATTTAATCCAGGAAACTGGATTTGTATCAGATGAAATAGCTGAGCACCTAAACAATGACAGGTGAGGCATTCCAACATAGGTGAGGCATAACAATGGCAGAAACATATGCCCACATTTGAGTGGAGACAGAAATTAGAGAAACATACATTACCAAAGTCTCAGGGCCAAGTCAACCAATAGAAGCTGGAACAACAGAGATGCAGTGGTGTCTAGAGACACTCAAAGGAGTTGCAGACATTATCCAGGGTGAGATGTAAGCACAAGGGATACATAGCTGTTGATAGAGAAGTCACTAGAAATGTATAGAGTGTTGTTATGAGAAAGTAAATGGTGTCCCCCCAAAAGGTCACATATTAAAACCTGAGTCCTAGTACTTGAGAATGTGACTGTATTTGGAAACAAAATCTTCGAAGAAGTATTTTGGTAAAATGAGGTCATATAGGTGGGCTTTTTTCTGATCATTCTTTATAGTTCTAAGAAGAAGACATTTATTGTATTCTAGATTTTTGGAGGAAGAAGCATTTTATTTGTTCATCCTAGTTGTTCTCTCTGGCCCCAGGCAGTGAACCAGGTCTTTAGGATGTATGTGGGCTGTATCAACTGCAAACAGTAGAATTATCTCTGAGGCCACAAGGACATATCAAGAAGAAGACATTTAGACACACAAAAGAGAAGTCAGGGATGGATGTACTTGAGATAAAAGACATAAGGGACACCAGAAGAAGACAATTTTCTGCAAACTGGGGAGAAAGGCTCCAGAATAAAAAAAAATAGCTTACTGACACCTTTATCTTGGAATTTTAGCCTTCAGAATTGTGAGAAAACATGACTTACATTGTTTAAATTACCCAGTCTGTGGTATTTGTTATGGCAGCCCCAGCTAACTAGTACAGGGAGATTAGAGCTACACTGTTTTTTCCTTAGCTCACAGTCCCCCATCTTTACCTCCAGTTGGCAAATTTTGCCATGACTATGGAGACTGAATAGGTAGTCTGAAATATAAGCCTCTGTGATGTAAAGAAGAAGAACTGAAAGCATAGGGACAGCACACATCATACTACCTTACATAGTGTGCTATATTCTTATACCCGTTTTAAAGAAAAGGCAATCAGAAGGCTGAGATAATGAAGCCATTCACTTGAGAGAACAGCTAACTATGATTTCAAAACCGCTGCCTCAACAGTTATCTTAATTCTCAGTTAACATGTTCTGAACTGTTGAAGGTTGATGGGCTGCCAGTCTACCTTTGATAATCCTTTCACTATTTTTCATTTAAAATATGAGTCCTGGAAATGAATATTATAACTTAGAACAATAACTGAAACAGAACATCAAGGTTCTCTGTGTATTTGTTTGTACGTTTAAAAGAGAGAGAAAAGGAAGTAAAGGTCCCAGATTACCAAATTGATTTAATAAATTAACAACTTTCAAGTGTTTAAAGTAGCAGTTTATATTGAATATTATGCCTTGTTCTCTCTAATCGTAGTAGGCATTTATTTAAATGGAAAGTCTCTCTCTCTCTCTCTCTCTCTCTCTCTCTCTCTCTCTCTCTCTCTCTCTGTGGGTTTGTGTGTGTGTGCCCCTGCGTGTTTGAGGGGATTTAACAACCAACCCTAAAAAAGATCATTGACATTAGACATCTCACAGGTATATGTTATATTGCTTAAATTGTGCCAAAAGGTATTTTTTCATTCCTGTTATTGACTAACAGATTATATATTCTTTAATTTTTGTAGTTAGCATTTGACTGAAATTCATCAGATTGTGTTTTGCCAAAGTAATTGATTATTAAGGAATAAACTAATAAACTGGTGATTATACAATCAGTTAGCTGAATAGAAATCCACTAGCTGACTACCAAGCTCTAATATCCAAGAGTTTGGATGGTTTATAGACAGAGCACCGATTGTGTTAAATACATAATCTTAACCATAAGAGACTATCCCAACTCACTCTTTCATGATTTTTCATAATTACTCATGGTCTTCTAAGTCATACTTGAATATTAGTACTGGTATTAACAGTGCCAATAATTTGACAATCATACTTCAAAACATTAAATGGGACATCTATAAAAAATACACTGAGTTTTGCCCTATAAGAATATATAAATTCTCATTGGGTGATATGTTGTACATATTAATGGAAAATTCTTCACAGTACCTGCCATATAACCAATGACATGGCTGCTGTATTCAGACTAGAACTTTACAAATGTGCTTTTGAACAAATGAGGGGCTTACTAAATAAATAATTTTGATTACTTAATCAAAAAATTTTTCTGCAGTTTTTCTCTTCCACCAGCAAATAATTGCAATATATCCTCACTATCCTGCTTCCATTTAAAACTTTCAGACTCTGAGGATTTCTGATAACTCTATAATAACCTTGAGAAGAAAGCTCAAATGGTCTTTCATGTCTTAGGATCCTGAAGATGTATCACCTTTTTAATAGGATCTCTTGGTTGTTTCGCATAATTCATGGCTCACATAATACTTTAACAAGGAAAAATGCATACTTTATATGATGTTTTGCTGGCATTCTCCATATTGATTGTCTATTATATTTTATTTCTTGATTGCAATATTTTTCTGAAATAATTCACTTTTAAGTGGCAAAGCTATAATACCAAGAGTGACTCAGAAATCTTTATGCTAAAGGTTTTTCATACTTGCATACTCTAATCCTTTTGTATTTTAGATTGCATAGAGGCATTTTTAGATGCTGTATGATTATAAGACATTAATAAAGTCCCCTTTTCACCAAAATAACATGATCATCTCTTAATAGCCCTAGAAAAAATATGATTTTACTTACTCTTATTCTAGACCTTTCCTGGAATATAAACATCATCTGAAATTAAACCTCATATTTAAACTATTAATCATTGTTCTTAAACTATTGTGTCCCCCTCAAATTTTAATTACAGTATGATTCAAATAAATAATTATGCAATTAATGTCAAATCAGAGAAGTATTATTTTCATTGATATTATATGCATTTCTCACTTCTCATTTTTAAGTGGGGAGGAAAACAACAAAACAATCATCCTAAAATATAAGCAAAATATTTTTTTTAATAAATGATTCCTTAAAAATGAACTTAAAATGAATTGCTTATAATCCAATTTTACTAGCAATTTGAATTTACTAGTCTCTGACTGAAACAACTATTCTTTCTTAAGCATTACCTAAGCTCCCAGTAACGGGTGATGTATTAGAAATTGTTTTTGAATTTATAATTACCTCTTCTGCTTTAGCCCACATTTTCTAAAAAGACTATGTTACTTTTGAGTTTTCTGAAATTAAGTTTTCCAGTGAATTTATCTGGAATGAGAGATGATAAAGGTTTATTATCAGTTGATTTTAAGATACATTCATTATTCTGTTTGCAGAAAATGTATGTCATTAAATCTTTCTATTTGGCGAGTTGTGCTTTCATATATGCCTCTGCAGATTTTCTATGTCAGCCAATTGAAGTGAATCAATCAAAAGGACCACTTGTTTCATTCATTAGCTACCATTCTTGTACATAAGTGTGATTTCTTCATCCTGAAGGTAAAAACAATTATAACCATGAAAAATACAGTTAGAAAACAGTGAGCATAGTTATGATTCATCTTTTATGCAGCTGTTTGATGTTTTTCTTTGTTCCGATGGTTGTATTGTTAAAAGGGACAGCCTATGATGACATGGTTATGTGTGAGAAGTGAATAAATATTCAGCTCCAAAGACAATGCTGCTTTTCTTCTTGTTTGGTATATAAGAAAGGCACATTTTGACCTTAGAACAATTTGTGCTAATAGTAAAATGACAATGAAAGTAATATTTGAGCTTAACATGAGAAGGCAAAACTTCAGGCCACATCATCTCAAAGTAACTCTTTGTAGATTTAATATTAAAAATAAACTCATTCCTTGTGTTGGGAATATTTGCCACTATATCAATAAAATAGAATTTCTATTTATTTGTCTAATATGATTTGGTGAGATAGTTTTATAGATCATTACATGAAAATTCAGGGAACTCCTTTGGGAAATTTAAAGCGAAATTCAACCTGAAAATCAAATAGATTTGTTTTAGATTTGTTTTAAAGCAGTGATTCTCGACCAGGGGTGATTTTTCCCTCCAGGGTCCACTGTTTCATGTCTGCAAATATTTTTGATTTTTGCAACAGAGAAGGTGTTGCTATCATTTAGTGGGTAGCAGCCAAGGATGCTGTTCAATACCTTACAGTACACAGAATAGTTTTCCCATAATTATTCAGATTCACCCCAAAAGATTGAAAATTTCTGCTTAAAGGGATAAAAATGAAGTTGCTGCCTATCCTTTCTAAAAGAAAAATTGTTGTGTGTAATGTGAAACTAGTATCTTTTCAAAACTTGTATCTTGTCAATATGCCCAAGGATCTATATAATTTATAAATCAAAACTGTATCTCTGTCAAATTTTTGTGATTCTGTGCTGAGAAAGAAAATGATTATTTGACTTTTTGGCCTTCTGACCAAATTATGATTTAGTGTCTAGGTTGAAAAATTCTGAAATATTGCTCCAGTCAAAGGTTAAGACAGTTGACTCATTAAGAGGCCACTGTTTATGATTAGATAGGTAGAATGGGTATAATGTAATTAGGAGAAAAAGAAAATAAAAGAATTAAAACTCTATAGTTGAGATGATAATGATGGTATAAATACCTATGTATAATGTCATGCTGTGAAATATTGTGAAGATCAAAAAAAGAAAAAAAATGTGCAAATGGTACCATGATCTCACATCTCAAGTCTTTAATATTCTAAGAAGTAAAGCGACTTTAATCTACTATCTGATCCTGATATGGTGTGTGATATAAAGAGGAATGAATATATCAATTATATCTAACTTTCAGTACTCTAATCACACCTCAGCAGAAAACTGGTGTAAGTGATGCTAAAGGATGCACTCAATGGTCTACATGAGGTGCTTCAACACTGAGGGAGCAAATGAAACTTCCAACCAGCATCCCTTTGTATATAAAATATTGTTTAGACTAAACAATATTATAGTTTTCCTTTCCTTAAAAGTGGGAAACTTCTTATTAACAGTTTTCATTGTCAAAATATTTCAGCTCTTTCTCTCTCTCTTTTTTAAATATATTTAACTGGTCAAAATGACCCAAATAGCAGGAGTTTTTTAATTTAAAAAGTTGTCTCTAAATAAAACAGCTATGGAATCAAAGATAATTAAGCATTCAATCTTCTGATATGACTTCACAAACTAGCCTATTATAATTAATATCCTACTGCTTATAGGGCATCAAGAGTGTGTGATTTGTGGTTTCACATGGGACTCTGAACATAGTTTCATACTCTGTAGTTATTATCTTAAAATTCATAATTATTTTTGAACTAAGGACCCTGCGTTTTCCATATCCATTAAGTCCAGAATATTTATGAAGCCATTTCTAGGGGACGTCTTGGAAGGAAAGAACCAGTGAAGAACTGGCTTTTCTTAAGTGGGCTGACACTAATGGGGAAGTATGCAGAGGAGTTCTGTATGGTAGTGGCAGGGAGAAGTTGCTTTAGCTAGTGTAACATTCATCCCATTTAAACATTAACATTTTTAAACTAGCCACTATTGGCAATTTAAGTAAGAACAATCCTTGTTGATGAGGGTATCCTGAACATTGCAGAGTGTTTAAGAGCATTCCTGGTTTTTTGTTTGTTTGTTTGTTTTTTTGTTTTTTACATTTATACAAGTGAACTACAGACTCCCCATCCCGTCCCCAACTTGTTAAGTTTTAACAACCAAAACAGTATCTCCAGATGTTATCAAATGTCCCTTACGGGGAAAAATGCAGCCAGTTATGAAGTGCTGCCTTAGGTTATACAATGAGACTCTTCTCCTTTTTCTTTCCCCAGCAAGGTAAAGATCAGATACAGCAAACCCACCATACTCTGTGTAAGTAGTCAATTTTGAAGTTTATTCTCCAAAACAAACAAAATATTAGAATTAAATGGATGTCATTAATAATTACACTGGAAAAAATAGATCTATACCAATACTGTGCTGGCTTATGAGGGAAATTGATCAGATTATCTGTAAGATACACAAAGATGATGACCTCTATTGCAGAGAGCCACCATGGAGACTGAATGAAAGGCGCTATTGGAACCTTATCCTTTAGTCCATGTGATCAGTAAGTGGGACATGTTCCAACTTCAAAGTGTTGAGTGCTGACTTTAATTGTAGTGAACTGAAATTTGTGAATAACAGGAAATAATCTTCAAATTCTTATTAGGCAACAGAGACCATTCTAGTACAATGAGATCTGAGGTCCTCACAAGATGTACTCAGAATTCCCTCAATTCTTTGTTTCACCCATAGGGCAACATGTTTTCTACAGCAACACATCTGCTTTGAATTATTTTAGCCCATCTGGAATGATATATATATATATATATATATATTTATAGTGTTTTCTTATAATTCCTTTTAGCTTATTCATTGGAAAATATATCCTCTGTTGCTTTTTTCTGAAGTCTGTAATTTCTCGGACTGAATGAATACCTTTCCTGCCTCCTATATCTTGGAGGATAGCATTGTCAGTAGAAGGTGAAATACATATGACAGGAAAATGTTATTGATTTCCCAAATAGCCAATGTAGACAAAGTATTTGATGTTTCATATTGTGTTTATCTAATAGGCTGAAAACCATGATAAAACACTGGAAATGTTGTCAAAATATGATACAAAACACCATTTTACCTTTATTATTTTTTACCTTTTAACTTTATTATTACCTTTATTGTTTCCATCAAAACAACTGTTTATGCTCCTCAGTAAAGAGCAACTTGTATTTTTCATTGATAAGGAAAAATATAGTGTGATACTGATTTTTTGATAAAATTACTTAATATTTTGTATTGCTAGCAATGAAAATTATTAAAGGATTATTTTGATGTTTATTACAAATGCAATTATCTTTGTGTGTATCACAGTGATAAATTATTTTAGTCTACTATAATAAATTTATTTTTCTGTTTTTTGTTGCATCATACTAGAGTAGTTTATCCTAAAAATATAACATTTTCTAATTACTATTATAATTGTTTTTCAGGATGATGAATTTTTTTACATTTTAAAGGCTTGACAATAAAACTAAATATTGACAATACTAGCATTTGTTTTTATGTCCTTTGCTCTAACTACAGATGATAGCTATCAAGTGGTCTAAAAATTTAGGTTTTGTTTGGTTTCATAAAGCAACCTTAATTTCTTTAACAGGAAATTTATGAGAAGTAATATGTAACAACTCGAATATCACTGGACTTGGGAAAATTATTTTTAACACAAGCCAGGCTGACTGATCTCATTTCCAATTATTATCCATAAAATAAAAGTGGGCTTTTTCTTTCACCTAGCAATCCCATTTTATTTTCTCAGTCCATTCATAATCCTGCTATTAAAATGATTGTTACCTAGCTCCCAAGTTTCACTTTAAAAATTTCTATGTCATCTCTACTTAGGTCTAAATCCTCTACTTTCCTGTTATTTGTAGTGTGTGTGTGTGTGTGTGTGTGTGTGTGTGTGTGTGGTGGGGGAGATTAGATTTTGTTGTTGTTGTTTTATAAAATAATAGTTGCTCCCCACCCTCAAACATTTTATTGTACATTTTTATGGATAACATGACTATTCCTTTTCAAAAATTAATGTTTCAGCTCATTGAAATTTACTTGACCTGCTATTTTTAGGAAGTTTTGGAAAGTGCAAACTGGAAGGTGCTAGGTAAAATTCAGGATTTGCAAATGATCTATCTCTCTGTCTCTCTCTCCTTCACTTAGTTAATGATAGCTTCAATGTCCAGTCCTAAGACATAAAGACATTGCTGTCTGCTGACTCTAAGGTACAGGTAATGCTTGTATTTTAGATTTGCTGATATATTCTGCGATTTTCCACATCCACATTCTGTGCGTTTCTTATGAACTTTCTCTTTTTACTTTGCCCAGTGCTCCTACTCAAGTGGTTCTTTGCCCTGGTATCAGTGTCAACTTTGGTTGAGGCATTTTCCTTCTGGGAACATATGTCTATTGACTTTTCCTGAGATGTATCACTATCAAGTCTCCTTAACCATTCCTGTCATTCCTTAGTGCTTTGGTCACAACTTCTGAATGTCTTCCAACAGATCTCTGCTACTCTAAAATGATGTGTCATGACTTACAAGTAATGTGAATGATGAGGATGTTTTCTGCCTTCTAGTCTTTGCTGAAAATGAAACTCAGCTAATATGATTTTGGTTTTCTGTTTCTTCAAATTATTCTGTTTGCCTTAAAGAAGGAAATCAATAGATCAGAAACAAGTTACTTCTACATCAGAAGACCCTTCATTGATTTTTAAAAATCAGTCATGTAGCCCAATTTGTATAACAAAAAAAATTAAAGATACATTCATTACTAGAGTGAATATAACCTCTCTCTGCAAAGAATTATAAAAAAGGGTATGGATGAAACATAATATTGATGATTTAAATATATCAACAAAAATGTGATGTTAAAAATGCAATGGATTAAAATGTCACTGGAGTGAATATTAAACCAGAAAAATCAAGTATAGTTTATTAATGGAAAAAGAATACTTTCAATATTCTCTAATAGCCATTATAAAATATTTTTATTATGTGCAATCTAAAACTTATTTTCTAAATTTAGTTTTAAAGTATCATTTGAATTTACTTCTCAAAGATTTTTGAGTCAATGTGTAAAGTTCTGAGTTAGTTGTACTAAATATTAATAAACTGTGTCAACCTTCAAAATGAATTATCAGTGTGAGAACATATACAGGGTGTAGGAATTATATGGATTTTTTTTTCATTGTATATTTTCTCTGCTTTGCAGAGGCAGAATAAATAATATGAATTATTTAGAAGAACATTTTTATTGTTAGAACTCTTATTAAGCGACAGAATCTGAAAACTTTTTTTCTCTAAAGATGTTACAGATTTACCATGTTGGGAATTATTTTGGTCCAATTTATTGCAGATTTTATTCTTTCGGTTTTCATCATTTCATCATACATTGTTTGCATATGTATTGTTGAGAAGGTGTAACAGAAAGTAAGGACTCAATAAATAGTTCAGGTTATCTGTCCCTTAGCCCAAATCTTTGGGAACAGGTAAGCTTCAGATTTTGCATATATCAGAAAAGTAGACACTGATATGCAGTATTATTTAACACTTAAGGGTAAGGTCTTGGCATTACACAGTAACATTTTGGAAATTAAATAGGTGAAAATCACACAGATTCACTGAAATTAAAACAGCAAAAAAAGAACAATAAAAATCTCCTAAATAGACTCACAATCATTTCAGTCATATATGTTTTTCATTGAAATGAGTTATGCAAGTAATCCTGTTCACAGTTTTGGGATTTGAGTGGAAGATAAATATTTAGACTTTAGCTGGTAGACATCTCTGCAGTCACTAAAAAGTTCAAAATACCTTTTCACACAAGACGAGAACATTTTTGAAGACTTTTAAGTGTCTTCCACATATCAATATAGGGCTTGTAGCTATAGGAGATATGAGAATTTCTTAATTATATATGCAAAATTTAGTCTTGCTAGGTCCTACCTTTGACTTGGGAATTTGCTGTGTTGTTTTTTTTCTTTTTTTTTAATTTTTTTTCACTGTATCATTTCTTTTGTTTACATTGCTATATGTTTTTTTAGGATACTGAATTCACACTGCAGTCTGTGTATTTTTCATATCACATTACTATGAGAGTTCCACTGCCCTTTACCACTACCTGTTGACCCTGCCTTCCCTTCACTCTCCAGTCACTACCACCACCCAGCCCCCATCTTCAGAGCCACAGTCTGTGAATTGTGTTGAGATTTATCAGTTTATTTGTTTTCTTTCTTTTTATTCCACCTATGAATGAAATCATCCTGGACTTCACTTTTTTTCTCTGGCCTATTTCCTTTAGCATAATCATCTCCAGTTCCATCCAGGTTGTTGCAAACACAGGTATTCATCTTTTTAAACAGTTGCATAGAATTTTATTGAGAATACTACAACGTCCTTATCCAGCTATCTGTTGACAAGTGTTTAGGTTGTTTCCATGTCTTGGCTATTACAAATTGTGCTGCTATGAACATAAGAGTGTTTATATTTTTTATGATTAGAAATTTTTTCTTCTCTGGGTATACTCCTAGAAGAAAATACACACAATTTAACTCTAATTTCATTTTCTACTTTTATTCAGCACTAGACGAGTTATGCATTGTCATGCAAAGACATCATATTCATTCCTACCTTTTACCTTTGACTCACTTTCTTCTTCCTGCCTACAGTTTCCTCCTTTCTAAAATCAAAATGATCAAATAAAACTAGATCAGATTCCATTTCTACTGATATTAACCCTACTCTCAGAGGATGACAAGGATAACTATGAAAAGGAATTGGCTTTTGTTGCATCTGCAAATCTTGTAAGCAATCAAAATTATGTACCCATTAAGTGGAAGATGGTGTTTTATCCCTTATTTTTAGGTATATTTTTCCTTTTAGAAGGGGAAGTATGACTAATAGAAATGAAATAATTTATACCAACATAAAGCAGTTATATTTGAAATGTCAAATGAGTGGTGAAGATGATGAATTGTAGAAGAGCTTGCAATTTATAAATGAGAGCAGCAATTGTTCTAATTTTTCTTCTAGTCTGTTCTCCCACAAATCCCCCAATAAGTGTTTGACTCTAAAGGAGGAATATATTTGTATATAACAAAGTCTCCAACATTCTGCACTCAAAGCAATATTTGCTTTAATTGAAGTGTGTATAAACTTGTGTATAGGTTTGGCTGGGTTTGCATACACATGAATGTGAGGGAAAGAAAAAGAAAAACTGAAAAGGTTTTCATACATTTATGACATCTGAGAAATAATGCTATGCCAAATGATTCTGATACACATTGAAAAATATTCTTTGATTCATTGATTCATTTTTTCATTCATCACTTAATTGATTAGACTAGATGTGTGTCTGGTATGATACTAGGCACTTAATAAATGGTGGGAAAACACAAGCTCACATCTTTTGGGAATGTCCCACATGCCTTTTGTATCAAATTGTTGAGTAGCAGCAAAAATCCTTTGATTAATATCTCTAGAGTCAAATTAAGTTTAATTTATGACAGAAGAAATATTCAATACAAGACGGTTATTTGTCATTTTTATTCTTTCCAATTTTCTCATAAGAAGTAAGTTAAAGCAATCTATGTCCATTAATATTGCAATTCCTTGTTAGCTATTCTTTTTTTACCAGAAAAATAATACACTTTTTCTAATGGAATTTACTGACAGCAAGATCAGTGTTACATTGAAAAACACTACCAATTCATTTTTCCAAAGGAAAGCTACAGATAAATCTCCCTTAGTCATAGATAAACATGTACATTTCTGTCTTGTACAAGATTCCATTGTGATAGCTAATACAATCAGCTTATATGTTTTATCTTTTTTATATTATATGTATATATGTATAATCTAATTCAGAAAATAAGATTAACTTAAAAAGTTTTTATTAAAATTAAAGTACTATCTACCCTGTATTTCTTTAACAAAGTTTATGTATGTATATACATATGTATATATAATATTCTATATGTTCATATTTAGAGGCCCCAAATTACCAACATATGTAGGTACACGTGGATGGCAATGGTTGGGCTTTATTAGGCACAAGCTGTGGCTTTCAACAAATAACCTGCAGAGCCTAGAATTATCATCAGTATTCCTCCAGAGCTTAGATTAAAGAGATGTCTCTATTAGCTGGACTTCCTTACTTAAAAATGTTTCTGAAAAATTTTAGTGTAATAATATATAATTCTCCTAAAACAAATACATCTGTAACTGTTAAATGACATTTATTTCCTATTTCTAATTTCTGTTTTGAATTGTGACAATAAACCAGGAAAAATGATCATTTTTCTGCAAATATTTAGTGCGATATCATTTTACCACTTTTATATGGTCTTAAAATTCCTTCAAAATTGCTGTAGAGTCAAGGTTAGGATTTCTGTGAAAAGTGAAATGGTTCACTCTGCATCTTCCATTCCAGTCTTCAGATTGTTCCTTTTCAATATTATAAGCATACAAACATTCACATATATACAAAGGTACATAATATAGCTTTATAATGATATGAAACAATAACAGAAATAATAAGGCCTTGGATATTTACTGCAATATAGTTTCACACAAGTGAGTAATATGCAACTATATTAATATTTCGATTGACTATTTTTCAATTCAATCCCAAATTGGTAGATATTTAGAGTGTATCCAGCTATGATATGATAAATAAAGTTACTATAAATCTGAGATCTGCACTGTTGATTATATCCATAATGATTAAACCTTAAAGTGGAATAGATGAACAATAATCATTTTTATATAATAACAAATACTTTTCTTGTAGCATGTGCACAGATCAAATTTATGGATTAAAAAAATGGAATGTGTCACACCAAAAATGTATTTTAATGTGAACTGTGAATTTTGATGACAATGATCTGTCAATATAATTTCATCAGTTGTCACTGATGGGCAGTGCTGATAATGGGATAAACTATACTCGTGTAGATACAAGAGGGACATGGGAAATCTCTGTATCTTTCACTCTATTTTTCTGTGAACTTAAAAATGTTTTAGAAATAAAACTGGTTGAAATAAAAATAATGGCAAATTATTATCAATAAATATTAACAGTAAATGCAACCAAAAGATGAATGAAAACCTTCAAATTGTCATTAAAATATTTTTGAAAATAATAAAGGCATTTATCTCAAGAGAAAGCAAAAATTAAATGCAATCAGTAGCAGAAAAGCAGTAGCTGTGATGCAGTTTTATTATTTATTTTAAGGGAACTTATTTTATATTATTACTGTATTTTGTATTATTGCAATATGCTTTTTTGGATACTGACTTCACGCCTCAGTCTGTGTGCATTTCATACTACATCCATCACCAGAGCTCTAGGATTCAGTTTTAAAAGTATATAATTTTATGAAGTTGCAAACAGAAAAATTGGAGAAATTGTATCTACACATTCTGGAGCTCTTGTTGTTAGAACTTTGATCAGTGTTCTGAACACCTATTGCATTTTATGCTCATAAAAGTCCTATCATGTTGACACTTCATCTTTATTTTTTGTAAGGAATGAAGACTTAGAGATAGGAATGGAGTTCCAAGATCAAACAAAAAGTGAATAGGGTGTGTGCAATTTAAACCAGTTCTACTTGAGCACATGCTCTTGATAAATAAGTCATTATGCCTATCATGCACAAATTAAAGGCAAATTCTCTAAAGAGATCAATGAAATGGAAGTCTCTGGATGAAATATTTCTGCTGCCTCCAGCCCCCTTATATATGCTTATCTCTTCTGTACCTATAGAGTTAAAAATGTTTAGGTCTTTTTGAAAATTGGAAGAGAGAATTATTGAAGGGTGTAAACAAAGGTTGAATCTAAAGCATTAGCTATAGAGAGGTCTTGGTCTGCAAAGATCTGTAGAGTGGTTTTAGATGTATGCATCTTAGAAGAGTGAGGGAAATAGTAATAATTGATTCCTTTCTTCCCCAGGCAGCTGGAGAATTGGAGCTTTTGCCAAAATTTGCAGCTGAGCACATAGGTTGGATGCGAGATTCTGAAAATACAGCTGGCTCCTTAATCAGTGATGACCAATTGCTGCACTTCTGAACAAACTATGTTATTTCCACAAACTATATCTGAGCTTTATTGAGAAAACAAAGAGAATGGCATTCCCAATAAGTATATTACTGGCAACAGATAGTTGAAAAAATACTTCATGTATTGTTATTAGGAAAATATAAATCAAAACAGCAAAGAATTATCAACTCTCACCTGTGAAAATGGCTATTATCAAAAGACTGGAAACAACAAGGGTTTGCAAGGATGTAGAGAAAAGTTAATCCTATACACTGTTGGTGCTACCATATGGAAAGCAGTATGGAGTTTCCTTAAAAAAATGAAAATAAAAACGTCATATGATCATATTAGTCCATATCTGGGTATTCATCCAAGAAACACAAAAGCATGAATTCTTGAAGATATATTCACCCCATCATTATTGCAACAATATTAACAGTATCAAGAGCTGAAAACAACTTACGTACACAGATACATATAAATAGATAAAGATATGTGGTATGTATATACAATGGAATACTACTTATTTAATAGATGAAGTTCTGTCATTTTTCAATGACATTGGCAAACTTAGAGAATTATACTTAGTGAGGTAAGGCAGGACAAAGACAGATATTGTATGACTTCACTCATGTCATATTTAGAGAAACCAAACAAATAAACTAAACCAAATCAAAGTAGAACTATGGAACAGTATACTGAATCAAATTAATGGTTACCGAAAGGAAAGAGAGAGAAGAATAGGAAAATCAGGTAAATGGGGTCAATTATATAGTGATGACATAGTTGGACTATTGTTTAACTTAATGTATTATAAATAGATGTTTATTTTTAATGATGCACAAGTTTAATCTATTTAATATTATGATGAAATGTTCCTTCCATAAAATTTTAAAAAACAGCATTACTGGCAAAATAGTATCTAAGTTTGAAGAAAGTTAAAGGTCCTTTCATTGTTTGATATGTATGTAACTGTAAAATACATAACTGCTAATATTTTATAAAATAAGTAGGAAATGAACGAAGCTGTGGTGGGTTGGTGAACTAAGCGATTGCAATGAAAAATCTTAGCCAGTCCAAAAGAGAGCAAGAAAGAAAGAGAAAAATATAAGACTGAAAAAGTGGACAAAAGAAAAACATGGATTAAGATATCAAAAGTAATCCACATATGTGAGAATTCAAAATACATTACATATTAAATGCAATCAAATATCTAGCCAAAGAATTGGTATGGTAAGGCTGCATAAAGACTCAAAACCCAGCTATGTGCTTTGTATACTGTTATTTTAAGGAAATAGAATTGTTGAAACAAAAGATAAAACATATATCACAGGCAAATAACAGTTAATGGAAAACTATTAATATCACAAATCCCCTGGCTTGGAGGAGAATGTATATATAATGTTCTCTATAGGAATTATATATATATTATGGATGATGTATTATTTTATATTAATATTCATGATATATAATATAACCTTGTTATTATGATTAGATATTAAATTCCTTATGATTCTGTCACCCCAGTTCTGGGCATTTACCTGAAAAACATAAAAACACTAATTCACAAATATATTTATTGCAGCATTATTTATAATTGCCAAGGGATGTAAACAACTTCAGTGTCCTTCATAAGATGAATGGATATAAAAGATGTGGTATACATACGCAGTGGAATATGCAAAGATGTTTAAGAAGATGAAATCTTACCAATTGACAACATGAATGAACCTAGAAGAAATTAAACTCAGTGAATTAATACAGATGAATAAAGACACACACACATCATTTTGCTCATATGTGGCAGATAGAGAAACCAAGCAAATAAATGAACCAAATCAAAAATAGATTTTTCAGTCTATAGGATCAAATTAAAAGTTACTATAAAGAATAGTGAGAAGGGTGGGAGAATCAGCTAAAAGGGATCGATTATCAGGAATAGAATAGAACTAAACTGTGATTGGTAAACTTAATGTACATTAGTACAGGGGTTGATTTATAACGATACACTCCTTAAATCTATATAATGTTACACACAATGTTCTTCAGTAGAATAAAAACAAGCAATTCAAAAAGTAAAATAAAGTAATATTTTCAGATAATAAAAATATAGAAGAAATTAAGAGAACATTTGAAGAAATTAGATCTAAAATATTGTGTTAAAGGAAAATGAAGATGAAGACAATGCTGTATGGTATGGTATGTTAATACAGCATTGTCTTCATCTTCATTTTCCTTTAACACAATATTTTAGATCTCAAAACTCCCTCCCCCAATGAGGTAGAAGAAATATATTGTTATATATATATATTATATATGTATATATACATAATTTTTGTACTTTTCTGGTACCCCTGCAAAATCAGGGAAAAGGACCCCACAAATTTATCAAGATATTTGTCTTTCATCACTACCTTTTGTTGTAGATTGATTGCTAATGAAATATAATAGAGATGATTCTCATTCAATAATAAAGTTTTTCACTTTATACATCCGATTTTAACAAGAATATATTACTAACACCTTCGTTTTATTAGTATGCAGATTGGAAAGCAGAGAGAAGCACAACTACAAATGTTGGATCTATTTAATTGATCCAGAATCTCTTTGAGGGGAAGTGCACTGACTTGCAGATGTCAGAGTTGACTTTATCACTTGGAGGAAACAACTAAGCACTCTGATTAGTAATTCTGTGGGTCGCAGCATCCAGAGATTCTGAGGTTGGAGACAGAGAAGGTCAGAGAACTGGGATTGAAAGCTCAGGAATGTTTTAGGCAGTGACATCTTAAGCATAAGAAATTAAAGTCAGCGTTGGAGAAACAAAGAGAAATCCTTGATCAACAGACAGACAAGAATAAGGAGGAATAAAAGCCAGATTCCTAAGTGACTTTTATATAGTGATCAATGATGTACCAATCCTTTCAGCAGATACTTGAGTGTCCAAGGAAATTTATGTCTTGTCTATTAAAGCATCTAATAGAAAGACTACCAAACTTTCTAATCATGACTTTTCTCTTAATACATGTGTTTTTTTTCTTTTACTATTTATTTTTCATCCTTGATATAAAGTGTTTTTTCTACAGTAAGCCCTTAGTTGTTTGGATGATGATTTTGAAGATTATGTGCTCTGCTTTCTACATCGTATGAATGAATATATAGTACACCAATCTGGGATGCAATGTTAGGATAATTATATTTATTATTCACCTAGGAAATATTTTACAAACATGTGCATGTGTGAGCCCAGTATTTTGTATATTAAGAAGCAAGTGTTAATTACTGAAAGGCAGATAGCTATGAAAATATTTTCCTCCCATGATCTAGTTCTCTTTACATCATTGGGTTATTTGCAGAGTAATGATAAAAAGGAATAAAAATCCATATCAGATGGAAATCAACTGGTTGCGGTTACTTTTAAAATAAAAAATACTTCATAAATATATTGCCTCAAGGGCACACTTGAAAAAAAATGAAGTAACGTTCTCTAAGATTTACTTCTCTTACTCATTTTTTAAATTGAGTTCCAGGCTTCTTAGCATGTATGCGACATCCTTTAGTCTTGAAACAGTGGTTTGCTGTTAACATATGGAGGTCTTTTTCATTTAGACCCGAATGTTCAAATTCTCTCTCTCAGACCCTTAATTTTATGAGGATACTTTAGCAGAGTTAAAGATCCAAGGGATAAGCAATGAATTCCTGCTTACTCAGATTTATTTTCTAAATATGGAGCTTTTGCATTATGAGAGGAACTGTTATGGAAACTCCAAATGTTTTGAATACAGATAATTTTACCAACCATATGCCTTATCCATCCCTGATGGACTAAATATTTCCATCTTAAGAGCAGAGATAAAAATGCCTTACAGATATAAATTGATAGATACCTTTGAATCAATGATAAAAATCATGTAATGTAAGCTCTCTGATTAAATATATCTATATACATGCAGAAATGTATGTACATATACATGCATGTATGTACATACATATATGCATGCATACACCTAAATATAGAGATACATAGATTTTAAATATAGATATACAAATTAGATGTTTAAATTATATTAGATATACTTATATATAATGTATAGTATATGTGTGTATTTGTGTGTGGTTGTGAAGATCATTGTGTGCAAGTACCTAAACATGGAAGTTATTTAAAAAAGGAGGTCAATTTATATTTGTCCAATTAAAAGTCATTTAATGATTGTTACATCAGGCATATTATTATAAGGTTACTACTACTTGATGCAAATTAATATAGAGAGCAGACAAGTCACTATTTTTAAGTCATATTGATGAGAATATTCTTTTGAACCTGCTGGGGAGTTTGCGTTATTAAGGATTTCAATTTTAAGCAAATAAAAATACTCTAAGAATTGAATTCAAGGCAAAGTTTTAAGATTTAAGGATTAGTTGATATACAATCATTTCAGAAAAAAAAATATAATGGAAACAAAGAGCAAATCAGAAGCAGTGTGAATGGCAGTTGTTGAAGAAATTGCAAAAGCAGGTTGGACTGAAATGCTAAACTCTGATTACAGTAAAAAATGTAGAAAGTAATGCTTTCCTCTTAAATACTGTTAACATTGTTCTGATTGGAATGAGTTAAATTTCAGTATTATTCAAATACATTTTAAATAAATAAAATATAAATAAATAAAATATATTGATTATTCAGTATTCCACATAATGACAGTTTCAATATATTTGTAAATTTAAAGGTGATAAGTCTAGTAAACTCTTCCCCATGTATAGACTTTTGACATGGAAGGTGAAGATTTCCTATGGAGTAAATAAAGCATGCTTAAAAGAAGACCATTTAGTAAATTATCAACATTTTTTGCCACATAATATAAGTTAAACTTTATGGAACAAATTTTAGGTAATTTAATCACAGTTCTTTTATCAGAAAGTTTAAAAATATGTATAAAATACATACAATTTACATTTTAATTTTTGAAACCTATCGAATGTAATTAAAACAAAATTTTAAATACTTGTATACCATGTATGTATGCATGATGTGTATGTGTTCGTGCATAAATGCATTCAAACTTTCCTCTGTATTAATCATCACTGAGTATTAACAAATTTATTGTTTAATTCACATACTGGAGCACAATAATATGATACCTTGTCTTTATAACTATTCCAATTCCTAGCATAGAAGTGGAAAACTATTTTGATGCAAATTTGAGTGGAAAGTATTACATCATGTTAAGCGCTTGGAAACTTCCTTCTATAGTTATAATCAAGGAAGAAAAATCTCAACTGGAGAGTAAATCATGAATAGCAATACTGTGGTTTGAATAACAATCGAATTTACATTTCTGTATCTTTATGTAAGTATGATCGTAATATCATACTTTCTATTTTTTTAATTACTTTTGAGAATGAGGGTAAAAATAAAATTATTTCAATACTGAACTTATTCTGGAACAAGTCAGGGTACCACTGTTTGCTATTTTCTCACTTAAATTCTCTAACCTTTTACAAGTTGTTTTTACTTCTCTCAAGTTGCTTATTGCTTTCATGGTGTGAGATACCCTTTATGGTAAGCAACTGATAACAACATCCATGAACACATCTGCAATATCAAGAGGTTTTCTTTTTCTTCTGAAGAATATATCCAAAAAGAGATGAGGTTCTTTCTTTAAAACAAACATCAAATTTGCTTACTTTAGAATTACAGTGATACCTAGACAAAGTAGAATTAAAACTTAATTGCCCAGTTTTCTTAATAGGTTCAGTTTTTGCCTAAAATATCCTCTAAAAATCTAATTCAAAAATGCTGAAAAATAGATTTTAGTTTGAAAGTCTTAATTTAAGAATATGTATGAAAATCCCTTTAAAGAGATTTAGTAAATTCAGTGACCAAAATAAATTAATGCAAACTAGAAAGCTTAATGCTTAATCAATGGTTAATTTTGGCTCTTTGTAGTTATATTTTAAACATCTTTTTGTGGGTATTCGGCAATACATTTTGGGGTATACATTTACTGATCATTATCTCTTGATTCATCATTGTGGAAATCCAAGTTGGTTGTGCAGAATCCTTAACAAAGGACTATTCTTGCAGCATGGTGATTCTCAACCATATTAGATTCATGTTTATGGGACACTCTGCTTTTGGCTAAAGGCTTTCAAATTATCAGAAATGTGAAGTTTTAGAAATAATTCATTGGTGTTGAGTATACAAGACTTATTATCTGAATCATTGAGACAGGTATATAGATATTAGTTATTTTAATGAGACTTCACAGATTAACCAGACATGTTTTAGCATTTTTTGCTGACGTGTTATATGGTCGAATCGTAAGGTAGTTTTGCATTAGGAAAATTAGCAATTTTGATTTTGGAAATCTCATTCTTAAGTGACATTTAAAGATAACTCTAAAATTATCAAATGAAACTAAAAGCATGAAATAGGAAGTACAATGTGAGACTTTTCAAAATGATTTTTAAGTACTATTCATTCAGGAAGCTATTGATTTCCTGAAGTATATTATAATCTATATTAAATTGCTCTCAGAAATCAACATTTCTGAGGATTGCCCATCCTACTCATTCCCAAATAGCCTGCATTTACGAATAACTTGAACAGCAACATATTGATAGTAAAAATTTATGCACTTTTGAATAAAATAGGAATTTATGTGTATATAGAATGTAAGCAGAAAAATTAATTTAACAGGGAGAGAAGAAGATTCTTCATAATAGAATATATGGGTGTGATCTAGTGGTTTAGAAGTTAAGTCTGCCACCTCTAGCCAGCACAAGCCAAATACATCCCAATGGCTTAGGACTGGGGGGAACAACCAAGAAAAAAACTAAATAAAATAAATAAATGCTTCTTCCTCCTCTCCTTGCTTGCCTGACTGCCTACATAACTTATTCCTACCTTCACCTTTCCTTAAAAAGAAAGAAAGAAAAGAAAAGAAAGATAGTAGATGTACAAGTAATGATTGAAATAGGAAATCTCTATTTGACAATTGCCAGAGTAAAAATAAGCTCAAACATCAATGAAAGCTAAAATGAATATGTAAAAGTTAGAGATGCATTGGGATATTTACATGATCTCAAGGTACTTCCTAGGAGAATTCTTACTAATTACAAAAAGTAACATTAGAGTAGACAAAGTTAACACCAAGGTATCAAAGTTAATATTCTCAGAAATGTGACAGATGACATGTAATGAGAACACAGCATTAATTCTGTGATATTCCTGCCCCAACTATAAATAACCTGCGTCTAGTCAATGAGAAACATTACGTAAAACTAAAATTGAAAAACATTTTTCAAAACTATTTCCTATATTTCATGACAATCAAAGAATCCCTGAGGAATTATTTCAAAATGAGGAATACTAAATGAAAAATGGTGATCAATGCAAGAAATGATTGAAGGTCAGATTTTTCCCTCCCTTAGGGTATTATTGAAACAGTTAGTAAATGTGGAGTGTCTTAATGAGGGGTTTTCAGGATTACTTTTGTGCTGGTTGCTATGTTTTATTAAATTTGAAATCATATGAATAACACTCTTAATATATAAAGCTACTCATAATCTCTTAGATTATTATTAAAGTAAGCATATGATAAAGAATATGGACTGATTTATTTTTAAATTTTTGTTACAGAAACTTCTAAGAAAAAGTTCTAATTTCTTGAATCAGTTAACAGTCATACTAACAGAAAGATTAGAAATGTCCTTTGTGACTAAACATAAAGTCAACAATTCAAAGAAAATGCATCAATTTTATTTTGGCCATGGACTTGCTGAAGATCTAGTCATAGTCATCACCACTCTCAGACTGTATGTCTATCACATGAAGCATATGTGATTTTTATTCACATAAATTTATTTAAGATTCAAATATCACCAGCTAAATCATGATATCATTTTTGTTATCATAATCTTCTTTTTAAAGCATGGAGCAGATTTTTTGTATCAAATATGAAGTAGTTTGTGACAGATAATATCACAGTGTCATTAATTTTGATGCTGATATTAAGAAAAGCTATTTAACACAAACCTAAAATCATTACTTATGATAAATATATATGTATATATAACCCTTCCTCAAATGAACAACAGTTCATTATTTGCTAACATTAAGATAGGTATGAAATTATAAATGATCTGTCATATTGCTTTTTAATACACTAACTCAGCCATAGATACCTATAACAACTTAAAAAACATCAACAAAACTTAAATGTGTGAGTTTATTGTATAATAAGCTTCACCCCATGAAGTTTTACTCAGATCACAATAAAACGTATTTTATTCACCATGTCAGGAGAAGAAATCAACACTAAACAGCTTGATGTTATGTTCATTCAAATTTGTTTTGACTGAAAAGGAAAGAGGTTTTCTATGCAGTTGTATTTTTTCAATTTCAGTAAAACAAAATGAGATTATCTTAGCTATATGAAAACACCTGAGTTCTGATATACAAGTCTCGTTTTCAAGATTAAATGTAGGTGGAAAGTTATTTAGAAAATAGCATTATTGTGTGCATTGTACCAAAAATTGTGAATAAAGGGATATGTAGCAATTTAATTTAGTAATCTGAAGTACCCACTTCATGTTAAAGCCTAAGATTAACATCTGTGAAAGGAATATTGAAATCACAAATTCTAGTTATCCTGTCTATTACTTTTATAAGCATATAGTAAGAAAATGTGAAGTATTTCTTGGAGACTAGCTCAGTAATTGAGAATGACAGTATATATTTTTCTAAAAAATCCACAAATATCCATAGTAATAAGCTTCTATAATAAAGGCAATGCTATAATTTCATTGAATTATTTCCATTTACACTTGAGCACATGGAAAGATTCCATTTCATCTGTCCCCTATCAATTAAATAAGCCAGATAACAAATTCTGAGCAATGGAATACAGGGGAGAATGTTGTAGTGCATTTCCACTCCTGGTCCTGCAGTATAGTATCATAGATTCTTCTACTTTTTTCTTTTGATGTCAGTGGCAAGATAGGAAGAAACAAAATGGGCATTGAATAAAAAATGTAGACATTTCTATCCCCAATTTATGTATTAATGGAGAGTGGCCCAGGGGAGTTGCCTCATTAAGAACATTCCTATTAGACTGAGAAAAAAATACAAATCATATTAGTCCATTGATACTTGGGACTGTGTGTTACAGTAACCCATCTATCTGATTAACATAGCTCTCTCTTTGAATCATAAGGTAATCTGGAAACAAATGATATGTAAGTATGAATGTGCGTGTATGCAAAACTGTGTCAAGCTGTATAAATTTCCAGTTAGTAGTCAAATGCAAGCAGGCTTTTCCTCCCATTTTTTAAAGTTTATTTGTTTTAAAAAGGTATGTGTAATAAGCAAAAGATCCTGATTGTGATTTATTTTGAAAAAAACAGTATTCAATGCAGAACGTCTTTGCTTTCTCACCGCCAATATCTATAGGATCACATAATCGATACTCAGGATGTTCATAATGATGACTCTGAAAGGGTATGAGATTATTAACCCTTGGACCCAGATTTTATCTTAGTGCCAGGTTATGAAAGTGTAAATTCTAATAGATGAAATAAAAGTTTTAGATATTAATGCTCCATAAAGTATTTAGAGCTTAACGCTTAGTGGATGAGTTATGGTGAGTATCTTACACCTCTGATCGTTCAGAGAATAACTTAAGCTGCCTGAGCATACTCACAGAATATAAACCTAATATTTAAAGTTCTTAGTAATACAGAGAGTAATTTACATGAATAAACTGAGTCCTTACAATCACCTAAGAACTGAGGATTCTGGGAGTTTACTGTTATAAACCGAATAGTTTACAGTTTAGGGGAAGAAGAAGTATGTCACTCTTCTGAGACTAGTTTAAGGGGAGAATTTTCCTTTATTCTTCAAGGTAACTTCCATCCTTCAATTCCTGTTGGGTGAGATTAACAAGAAGACAAAAAGAGCAAATCAATTCCTTCAGTTGGGTCCAGACAACTAGAACTTCTCATCAGCCCCTCCCCTCCTTTCCAGAAATATTATTTCCTGCAGCTGTCCATAGAATCTTGAATGTCTAATATGTTGATGAGGCTGTCCTGGCTGCATATGTAACTGAAAACAGCCAAAGCTTCTGTAAAACTTTTTGATTTTGCTAAAGGTACTAAAGAATCTCTTGCATTGTGGTCACCAAAGGCCAAGTTTTGTAAGTTTCCTTGCTGTTTAAAAATGTTGCCTACATCTGGAGTAGTTTGCCTTTTTCTTGGGTCTCTCTCTGTATTCTGCATTTGGGGACCAGCTTCAGATCCCACCTGGAACACACCTGAATTGTGCATCAACAGTTCAGCATCTGTTCAACAGTAAGTATCTGGAAGTTACTCATTGAAGAATTAAGGAAAGTGAAAAATAAGCAATGTTTATTCCCAAGTCCTTTGATTCCAAACCCATCTTGTGTGCTACCCCAGATAGCCTCCTGTCTCCACCTGAGGAACTCCCATGGCATTTTAGTTCTAGATGTCTTCTAGAATGTTCACTGCTATTTCATTGCAGCTCTAATAAATGATAGCTGAATACCTAACCCATGATGATTGAATAGTAATGCTGTTTCTAAATTGAAGAAAGTGAAACTCAAATACATTCTTATTATCTTATTTGAAGTTCATTCTGAATCTTAACCACAAGTTCACAGATAAAATTACCCAGTGCTTTGCAATGTGAAAATATCTCAGTTCTGCAAGGCCTTTCCCCGCAATCCTCACCCACTGGGGCTATGGATTATACTCCAATAATAAAAGATCAAAGTAAGAAAAATTAAAAGCTGCATTAGCTTTCAGTTCCAAAAATCAATGTTTATACCCACCCAATCTCCAATCTCAAAATGCTGCTTCAGCCTGGTGAGGAGGAGAGGTGATCTCAGTGGAACTTTCAAGATTTAAAAAACAGTATATTGTGTGAGCTAATCAATAACTTTCTAAGGAGGAGTAAGTCATTCTGCTGAGTTCTAAGCGGGATTCTTCTTCCCATCAAAGTTTTAAGGAAAGGGCTTGAAGTTTATATGTAAAAGTTATATTTGAAATGAAACGTTTTAAAGTTTATAAGTACTTACTATCTCGAAAAAGAGTATTTAAAGCCATGGGGATATTGGTAGTTGACTTTGCTATTAATTAGGGAAAGGTATAACAGGATATCTTTTTTTACCAACAGCATTTGTTTCAGAAAAAGAAAAAAAGGAGGACTGCATCTTCAGTAACTAGGGGACCGAAAAAAAAAGATTGGTATTGATATCAAAATTTTAGTTATATAAATATGATTTTCACATGAAAAATCATGAATTTCAGATCAATAAATTATTTCACCTGTTAAAATCATCAATTTATGTTCAAATAAATTTTCAGGTTAATTCACTTTTTATATTGCTATTCATTTAAAAATAAGATCTGCAGCCAAATTCTCATCCATTAAATTTAAGATCCATCTATTATGTGTTTTCTTTGAATTAGGAATCGATGGGGCTCTATTCTTATCTAAATTATTGTACCAGAAAGTGATCCGTTCAATTAAAATTGGAATAGCCCTCCATTTTCAGTTTGTTTCTATGTAGAGGAAATAAAAAATAATAATAATTTTTTTTTTTTGAGAATTTTACAAATGTTACTTAGTTACTAATAATATTGCCTATGAGGTAGATATTGGTATTCTCTCTATACCTTTCCCCATTTTAAGTTTAGGAAAGTGAAACTCTAAGAAGTTAATTAGTATGTCAATCATTACTCAGATCTGTCTGTATGATTCTAAAGATACTGGTTTATTTTTCTCTTTTAGAAAGACAAGAGGTTTCATCTTATTATATCACTGTTCTTGGTGCTGCTCCATACCAGATAACATTAAGAGAGATCACATAATCTGCTCTGAGATATATTTAATTCCCCTTAATTATAACTGATTAAATGATCCCCTTATAAAGAAAAAATATATATATATTAAATCAAAGCAATAAGAAATTCTGATAATTATCTGGATTTTTAACTTACCCAGTCTTTGTCAATTATGTTGCCATTCATCACTATGGTTCTAAAATATGCATTTAAGTTGTACCTTCGTTATAAATAAATCGTGACCTGATCTCTAACTCCTGTCTTCCATCATCTCTTTAAACAGATTTGGTGGCACTAATCTGATTTGACATTAGATGAAAATTCTATAGATTTTATTACTTTTCTGTTCTCTCATAATCAATGAATACATAGATACCTTCTTATTGTCTCAACACATGTTAATTTAAGATATGGAATTTCCATTCCAAGATATTGAAGATTATGAACTTGATTTAGTAACAAATCTTCCACTAATTGACATGAGAAATGCTGAAGGACAGAGGAAAATTTAACAGTTAACTTTTTCTTCAGCTTGCTTACATTGATTTCCATCTCTTCTCCCTCCCCTGTGAAAACAAATTGGCTATTTGCCTGTTCACTAGTGTTGGGTGAATGGGGACAGATACTGGCAATAAAAGGGGAACTATTTCATTTGAATAAAAGTCATTACAAGCTAGCTTCATCTTCTCTGAATCTAACAAAAGTTTCTTTGGAAGTGTCCTGCTTTGGTTCTTCTCTCTTGCAGTAGTTTTCATTTTGGATGATGGCATCTTTGCATCTCTAAAAAAATGTTGTTTCCCTAGTTTTAGATATCTAATAGTTACCTGTAATCTATTTTAACTGACATTCCTCCACTCATTTGGGCAGCTATTTTTAGACAGGACAAAAAGCAACTGCTCATTATATTTCTCTCAGCAATATGGCACATATTTATACCCTGGGAAACATATTTTTTCCTAATATTCTGGTTTCAGACCAGTCTATAGAACAAGCACTCTTTTGACTCTACACTAGACAAACCCACAGGCCAGAGCAATCCTAAATGCCAATAGATTAACTAGATATCTTGATAAACCTCATAACCTACAACACTGAGATGAAAGACATAGCAGCAGACACATTTATTTCACAGGAGATATCATGGAACTAATAGGATACCTTTCTGTAAAATAGCCTCCTCAAAATATTCACCTCTTTGATCTTTAAAATGTTATTTCAATGCAATTTCATGAGTCATGAACATGAGTCTGGGACATTTTCTTTAGGACTCTTCTCAGGTTTATTTATCCATTTTAGACTTTCATTGCTGATATTAGTTCCTCAGATCTTAGGTTGGAAAGTCTAATTTTAAGCATATTGCAAGCATGTTATTATTTTCTGTTTAATGATTTCCACTGTTGAGCTGCCACAGATAATCACCGAAACTTGGGTCATAAATATAAAAAGTATGTTGTAAGCATATATAATGTTGACTTCATAATAATGTGAACGATAATTGTAGATGTCTATAGCATAAATAAATATTACAATAGAGTGTGTAGATCAGGAAAGCAGAGATTATTCTGGGTATATTTAATAGGAAGGAATATAATGCAGCGGAATATAAACTTAATAGAGTATTTGGGGAGAGCTAGAATTTCTAAGACCTGAAAGACATTATGGAAGATTATTTCAACTTCTGAAGAACTGAAATGAATAATTTGATCATCTGAAAGAAAGATATCAAAAATGTGCATGATTTCCATGTGTCTACCTGCAGAACCCACTAAGGGATAATGACTTTTCAATGATGCTCATCAGTAGAGTTTTAGAGCCTTCCTAGAATTATTGCCTTTTGCTCCCAGGGGAAGCTACAGAAAAGAATGGGAAATAAACTGAGTAAACAATAAAGATTCCTGCAGAGAGATAAGTACATGATTTCAATTGCTAGAATTTAACAAAAAAGTGGAAAATATTCTTAAATGGAAAGTGGAATTAGTGCTGAAGAATTAGAAATCATTTTAAAAATAAACATGACCTCAAAATATACGAACTAGCAGGAAACTCCTATAAACATAATGTGATATTGTGATATGAAAGAATATAGAACTGAGTGCAAAGAAACTATGTACCTATGGTTTTTTAAGGACTAATGGATGATGTTAAGCAGTTGTTTTCCAAAAACATGTACACTGATTAACCTATTGGAACAGCACACATTTATTTTCTAGTAAATATGACCTTTAGAGAAAGCACATCATCCAACTGATGTTTTACACATCTGAGATACGATAATGATGGGGACTTTGTAACATACTTAAATCCATCATCTTTTGACATTTCTTATACTCACCAATTACCTCAGCCAAGAAGGATCTCCAGTCATAATCAATAATATCTCTTAGTAGGAAATGATATGAAAGTTTAGCCTCACTCTGGTTGCACTGCGTGTATGACTAAGTTACATCCTTTAGACTAGCAAAAGAGCAGATTTTCTTCAAAGAGCATCAAAGTTACAATGAATGCCAAGAAACATCTTACAGTACACACTTCATTAACTGGATCACTAGGGACATGCTAATAAGCTACTGACATATAGTAGAGATAGTAGAGTGTTTATTTTACACACACACACACACACATCCCACATGGCATTTAAGATTTGAGACATCCAGATTTTTAAAAGTTATTTCCCTAAAAGCTAGAACATTTTGTAATCTGTTTTTCATAGTATTAAACTGAAAAGAAACCTTGATTTGGCAAGTATAAAGCCAAGTGTAACATGTTATTTATTGTTCTCTTCTGAAAGAAGTAAGGACTTAAATTCCACCCAAAATTCTAAAAGCACCATTTATTCAAGGAATTGGAAAGGAGATTTCAAGTAAAAAAAAAAAGTGTTTTTTCTTGGACTGCAGTTTTCCATTTTTCTCCCATGGAAATATAGCTGGGATTTGAAAAAAAAAAAAAAATTGATTCTGACAGACTTTAAACATTTTTTTTTACTAGGAGTTATATTCTACAATGCATATGCAGAATAGCAAATATTATAAGTTAAAATAGTAATTATTCATTGCAGCTGTTTAATTTTTACTGAGCAATTTCAAAGTAATGTAAATGACCCTCCAAAAAAAAATGTTTCGAAGTTCTCTATGCTCTCTTATTTTGTCCTCTCATCCTATTAGCTGTTTATATTTTATATTTGCTTTTATAATTCACTTCCAGTCTGTCTTTTCTTTTTGAGATACTCCTTTGTAAAAGTGTTAGGATTTGTTTATGGTTATCCTTATAAAGAGACTTGCATTTTCCTGGAGGAACACTGAACATTAAAATTCAAGTTATTCAAGAGTCAGCCCACCTGGCAACTGACTGAATGCTGTTTGTGAATTCAGGTACCTTGTTCTTCATTTGGGGGTAAATGGAGAAAACATCATTAATGATTACATCACTTATAAGGTTGCTGTTCACTCTATAACTAAATTCTGCAGCTTTTGCAGAATTCTAAAAATTTAAATTACCTATTTGTCTTAAAGTCTGAGAGATAACATACTAATGTTATTTGAAGGACCTCTCTAAAGTTTATGTAAGATCCATATGCTAACTTATGCGAAATTTTGCTGAGTTTTTAATTATGTCTACCATATCTCTCATCTTAAGTTATGGCCGTTGGTTCATAGACTTAAGAGTCATAATAATATCTAATGACACAGGATTCCAAAACCATTCATTGAGTATCTATTCTGACCCATTCAGAATAGTAGAATTTCTACATAGCATGACACAGAATAAAGGGGTGTTGACAAGTTTTGCATCTCAGCACACATTTTCTCTTATGATAAAATTTTAATTAAATGGAAAAAGATAAAAATTATCTTCCTATTTTCTTCACCTAACAATTCTGCATTAGGCACCTTTCATTCATTGTTTAACTGATACTATTTTTGTATAATGTATGGTTTTAGAATAATCCTAATTCAAATAGTCTTCTTGTTTATATTGTAGGAGAGGTAGTAAATCCTGTCCTTTAAAGACTTGTAAACGTGATTGCTAGAATTTAGTCTACCTTTTAAGGGTTATTTAATTATAAACACCTAGGACAATTTGTGGCACAAATACATCATACAAACCCTGGCATTGGGAGTCCAGTAGCCATCAGCTTTCCATCTTGTGACTCAACCTGTTTAACAATACATGACAACGTTTGGCCCTGTGCTAAATCAACACTTCCTGACAAGGGAATAAATAAATTCAGGGGTTGGAAAGCTTTGTCAGCTCTTACACAACTTATATTGCAACAGGGAATAGGAAAGCCTTGTCAGCAATTTGTCTGACCTAGCCCAGTCAGATGTGACTCTACTTTTTCAACTTAACTACCAGAAAGGAACATTGTTACCAGGTTAGGCTATATTTACAATCAGATATTAAATAACCAAATATTGCATAGGATCTCTGAAGGGAGAAATGTATGTGTGAAATAGCAGTGTTGATATGAAATGAAGGGCAGGTCAGCAAAGTCTCCAGGCGATGAGACACTCTATTATTGCATTAAAAAGGTGATGCAGAACACTTGAAGTTGTTAAGACTGAAAATAAACCCTCCTCTGGAAGATTTCGGCAGCACCTAGTTGCTTAAAAGCTAGTTTCTTCTTCTCATAAAAAGAGTTCCAACTGGTATAAACATTGGCCTACATTCATCCTGAATGTACAGTGTATGCTTATATTACAGACTTTCTGCTTCAAGTTACTGATGAAATGCTTCTCCTGTCCCTGAAAGTATATATATATGTATATATATGTATATATATGTATATATACATACATATAATATGTGTGTACATATGACACGTGTACATATATTATATATACATATACACATTTATACATATATTCATACACATAATTAACAAATTCAAAATATTTTGCCTGAATTGCTAGTATCACAGAATGCTAAAAAATTTATCTATAATTTACTTAATTTTACATGAACAACTTTAGTTGGATTTCAAGCATTACAGCACTGTTTTCATAGCAGATGGCATTTAAATTTTATTAAGCACCTGAGTTCAGAAGACTATAAATCTTCACTATGTACCTGTCATTAAAAATCAAGTTATTTCAGATTTTTTTTAAACATAGCTAAGGACTCATCTTCATTTCCCTTGCTATTTAAGAGGTTTTGGCTTTGTTTGGTTGTGTTTTGTTTTTTCTGGATGACTCACTACTCAGATTTGGGAAAGCATCTGTGGGCTTGCCTGGCCAATGATAAGAGATTTTAAAAAGCATATTTTTATATATGGATAGGTACAAACTGGAGAAACAATGGCATTTTGATCAACTGGTGGCTCAGAAATCTGAAGTTATGCTCCTTTCTCATTTTTGCAAAGGTGAAAAATAATGAGTTTTTAGGAGTTCGTTGTTCACTTGAAAGGGAACGTGACCCAATTCAACATGCCTCATATTTTCAACAAAACTGTTTGGCTTTGGATGTTAACATTAACTAAAATTATTTATACGATCCAGTGATTATCATTTTTTGACTCTGTCCTGCATATGAACTCATGTGTTCCTGGGAGTTAAAATTCAAGAATGTACTCTCAGAAGATTAGGGACCTCAAATATATTGCTCACACTTATTTCATAGACTGATATAATTGATCTGGCATGATTCATCAAAAGTCAAAGGTCTTTAGATTCTTCTAATGTGGAGTCAAGGTTGAAACCATTGGTCTAGAGCAATGTTTCAAAATTTTAATGTGTATCTGTATCACCTGGATATCTTGTTAAACCGAAGATTGTTACTTAATGGGCACTGGTTGTCTTCTGTACATATTCCTACAAAGTTACTAGAGGAAGTCATGTCAAAGTTTTATGTATTATATGTTGCATAGCATAAACTGGGGCCAGAAGGATATGATAGCTATAATTTCAAATTCAGGAAAATACCAGTTTCAGTCATGGCTACAATGCTCCATTTTCTTAAACAATGTTATAAAGAAAGTCCAAATTTTTCTGTTGCACTTATTTATTTCTCCAGTGAAGATTGATGATGCTTTGCCAAAGTGATCCACAATGGATGCATTATCTACACTTAATTTTCTAGGATCTGATGTGAACAACTGTACTTTCAGAATTAATTGACATGTCTGTTTGCAGATTTTGGAATACAAGACTCGATATATTGAATATGCTGTAAGGAAAATATGATGAGAATTGATAGGTTTATTATAACCAGTTCAGTCTGTTGGGGCACTGTTAGGGCATACACTTCCTAAAAACTTACTATATGAAATTTTTACATGAACATAAAAATATTGCTCATCAGGGTATTTTATGTTTTTAAAATATTTGTTAAAATATAAAACTAGGATGCATTTCTAACTAAATTCTGAAACATTTCAAACACTTTTATGAATGAACATTAGAACCTAATCTTATTTAATCTAGAATCTTGTATCAATAGCTTCAAAGTCACAAGTTTTAAAATACATTAAAGCACTTTCTCTTGTTTTATATTATGAGTACATCTATTTGGCTTTAAACAAGAAATAAATTATGGTAGTTTACCTTCATCCATTTCTTAAAATGTTTTTAGACCAAGTAATCTTTTCTAGGAGAAAGACCAAGTTTCGTATTTGTTGCATTTTGGCAAGTTCTTTTTATTACTTGGTAATAAGAAAATGTGTTCAGGAAAGTCGCAAAGTTTCATGCTATCTGTGCAGAATTCCTTCTTTGTTAGTGGTGTGTGCAAAGCCATCTGTTCCCTTTACATCAGCAGTGATGACTTGTGTGGGACCGTGAGTACTTGTCAGTGCCTGGAAGATGGTTGTATGCATAAATCATCATTCTTTGTCTAAGGAGCAGTGAACCCTTTTTAGGCTACATTTTTGGCTGAGGTTGGCATACACTGGGAGGAAGCACATCAGAGTCAAGGAGAGTTGCTTATTAAATTACTCATCTCACTTTTACAGAACAGCTGCTAAGCCAAACTAGCTAAAATATCTTAGTAGTTATCTGCAGCATATGTTTGAATACAGATGCTCACTATAAGTAATTCAAAGAGCCAGGCTGTGGAGGTTGATAGAGGTTTGGTTTTGAGATACAAAGTAGAGGTTAAATGGTTATGTCAAGATGCTTAGCTTGCCCTCCTGCTTTTAACTGAAGAATAAATGGTGGCAAACTTCTAATGCTAGAGTGTAAAAAAATATTTAAAAAATATATGTATATGTATATATACATTTATATAAATATCCACCTATTCCTTCTAATAATATATTGACCCCATTTTGTTTCATTAGTTTTTTTAATTAAAAGTACCTTTTAAATTCTATTCAAATCAAACAAATAATACAGTGATATGTTTATTCATACACTGATTCCTAATATAATTTCTGGTGGGATTTGAGTTATTCAAGACAGTTCAATGCAAGGGACTATGCTTTAAATGAACAATTGTCCTGAACATGGTACTGAGATATAGCAGTGTGTCATCCACCGCTTGAAATCAGATAGCTAACAAATTCTTAAGGGTCACTTAATATCTATCAAATTAGTCTTGACTAATCTTGATGGTGTTTGAACTACTGAGCTAGAGATGAAAGGTTGTATAACTCATTGCAAGTACCTAAACAATCATGATTTTCATTTATGGAAAAAAGTATCTTTTGATCAATTCCTATTTAATTCCTGGGTTGACTTTTTATTACAAGTGAAGAGTAAAAAAGAAGCAAAAACCTTTGAACTATTTCTTCCTGCACAAAGAATTGAGTCAACTAAAATCATTATTTTTAGCAAATTAAGAAAATATTGGTGGTATGCTGGCATAGGCTGTTTTATATTGAGTTTAAATACTGTTTCCTGTTGGATTTTTATGAGAAAAATCTATTTTCTGATGCTTATTAAATGGTAGATTTTTGATGAAATTTTCTTATTTTTAATACTACACATACATACATATCAAAGCTATAGCAGTTCCCTTGGCAGATTTAAGCCAATGCCATCTTTAATATATAATTTGATTAGTTAGATAATTAGTTTTATCCATATATTCAGTACCACATTCACAGTTCAAGACACAATACCATAACTAATATTCAAACAAATCTGAAACTGACAGATTTTTCATATGCAGATTTAGTTCATCCTCAATACTTCCTATCAGAAGAAGGGGAATAAAATAAATCTTAGGAAAAGTGAGAAATAATCCATGAGGCATTATCCTTCAAAGGAATTTTTAAGCCATCCCTTGAAACATTGTGAGAAATCCCTTTGTGGGCAGTGGATTTATTGTATGTACAGGTTACTGAATGTGTGGTGTGAAGTTGACCCCAATATTCATAAAAATATCAAAGTAGAAAATTAGAGTGACAATGGTCTACTCCTTTGCTAAAATATTTAAAACAGGACACCTTTGAAAAATAACAATGTTATCTAAAGGTTATGAAGCATGCAGCACATAAAGTAAATAATAATAAAGCCTTGTTGATTTTTTTAATTAATCTATGTAATTTGGAAAATGTCACCTAAAAGCACCTTCAAAGACTGCTTTGCTTTTCTTATTGTTTAAGCCTGTTGAGGGAAGAAAGCCAGATATTTGTGAATAAGGTACTGTTAAGTTTAAAAATGTCTAAATTTTGGAAGCATTTTCTCTACCACATACTTAATCTCTATCAAAATTTATGCAGGTATATAGTCTCAAGATTAAATATGACTTGGCAGTCCTAACTTCCCTTATTCTTTTGAAGACCAAGTGTTCTTGCTAGTTATTGATGATGTTTATTTAACCTACTCTTTAAATCAATATTTGATTGAAATCTCTCAGCTCCTAAGGGATCTATATTTTATCCCCAGATGTATCTAGTTTTATGTTTCATAGAATTATTTACCCTTAAACTATGTTGAATTTAAATACTCAAAAAAAAGAATAAAAATGCAAAGTATTTCCCTTATGTTTTGTACATTCTCATTCTTCATGATTAGAATTCTTAAATCTATAAACTATATTCATGATCTCTGTTTCCATGAAAATTATTACATGGTTTAAAAAATATTTCTAAAAGTCACTGTATCATATTTCATTTTACCGGCGTACCATATTTAATTTTATTGGAGGATTTCTTCCTTTTTTTGTCTTTCAAAATTTTAAAATAGAATTATTAAACTACTAAACTTCTAAATCTTCACCTTCCTTTCCAAAAATTAGCCATATAATTTATTTTTTTGATATCTTAAACATATTTTTATTTTTTTATTGTTAATTTTTTTAATTTAAAACTTAGTTAAGCATGTTGCACTGCATTTTATTATTCTTTATCCCATGGTGTTAAGCATTTTAATTGCTATATAACAGTATGGAAGTCTAAGTTACCAAATAATATATATACAACGAATGATCACCACAGTAAATTTAGCTAACATACATCACTTCACATAGTTATAATTTTCTTCTTCTCATGAGAACTTTTAAGATTTATTCTGAGCAACTTTCAAATATAGAATACAGTATTATTAGCTATAGCAACCATATTGTACATTACATACCCAGAACTTATTTATGTTGAAACTGTATGTAAGTACCTTTCAGTCATCTTCACGTTTTTCTATTCCCTTCCTCACTGTTAATAAACACTAATCTGTTCTATAATTCTATGAGTATGTTTGTATTAAATGTAACATATAAGTGAAACGATATACTATTTTTCTTTGTCTAACCCATTTCAAATAGAAGAACCTATGTGTATAGCATTCTGATTTTGATTGATAACTCCCTAACTTTGAACACATTCCACAATTTTATATGTTTTTACTCTATTCCCACATTTATTCTTGATGTCTCATTTTATATCTTTAAATTATGTTTGCCTTGACTAATTATTCTAGCTCTAGTTGATTTTAATATTTTTATCTTTTAATCTTCATGCTTGTCTTAAAAGTGATTGATACATTTCTTTTACTTTATAGTTACCTTTTCTAGTAAGATTGTATCTCTTCCAAGTATTGCTTGTTAGCACCATTTCTTTTCAGTTTAATGATGTCTCTTTAACATTTATTTTAAGACCAGTTTAATGGTGTCAAACTCTCTAACTTTTGCTTACCTGGGAAATTCCTAATCTGCCCTTCAGTTCTAAGTGTTAACATTGTCAGGCAAAGAATGCTTATTGAAACCTAGGTTTGAGACCCAGGGACTGGGTTGAGGGGAGGGAACAACCAAAAATAATAAATAAATAAATGAAAATGTTTCTTCCCCCTTCTCCCTCCCTTGCTTCCTTCTTTTCTTCCTCTCTTACGAAATAATAAAATAAAATAAGGAATTATTGGTTGCAATTTTTTTTCTTCTTCCAGCATTGTGAGTATGTCATGCCTCTCTCTTCTGACCTTTAAATTATTGAAAATTCTGCTGAATAGTCTTAGAAATTTGCCCTCATGTGTGACAAGCTGTTTTCCTCTTGTTGCTTTCAAAGATCCTCTCTTTAGCTTTAAATTTTAGCATTTTGACTATGATGTGCCTTGGTGTGGATCTCTTTGGGTTCTTCTTATTTGGAACTCTGAATTCCCTTTACCTAATGTTTGTTTCCTTCCCCAAAACAGGAAACTTTTCTGCCATTATTTCCTCAAGTAATTTCCCTGACCCTTTCTACTCCTTCTTTAGATCCTGTAATAAAAATATGATCCCTCTAGATATTGTCCCAGAGATCCCTTAAATTGTCTTCACGTTGAAAAAAATACTTTAAATGAGCTTATACTTTCACCAATTCATTGATTCCGTCATTGCAAAGATTACCAGTAAGTTATTTCAGATAAATTAAATGCCATTTATTGAAAATCAAGTCTCGACTTCTCTGGAGAACTGATTCCACTCATTTAATTTGAAATTTCTATAAATAATCTGAACTCTTGGTTGCTATCAGCATGTTCAATGATTAATATTTTCTCTAAGTATGCTTAGTTCATTTATATATATTTACTATAATCTTTTGTTTATACAGATCTTTCCACCATTTCACCTGAGATTGTTTTTGTTTCCTAATTCTCTCTTTTCTCATAAGCACCACATTTTAGTATCTCATATCAAGAATTTCTTACAAATATATATATGCAGTTGTCCTATGATATCTGCTTCCTTATTTTTTTGTCTTGCTTTACTAATTTATTTCCCTTTTATTTTATTTTCTGTTCTTTTTAGATATAAAATAAAGACAAAATTTGCATATATCATAAACATACGGCTTGATACATTTTCATAGCTAATATGCTATGACAGAGAGAATGTAAATTGGTCCCAACATCTCCACCTCTGTCAAATATATCTTTGAAAATTCCCTCTCCTTGAATGAGAGCAGGATTTAGGGTTTTGATGAAATGAATCCTGTGATAGGTTACCTTAATAGGGCAAAAGATTCTATTATCAAATCCAAAATCAGTTAACTTTAAATTAATACAAATGATAATATCTGGGTGGGACGATCTAATGAAATGAACTTCCAAAGAGGAGGTAGACTTTCCCTGAATGGAAAGATTTGAGTTCAGAGAGATTTTCCTATTTCCTTAAAGGATCAATTAACTGTATGTTAACGGGAAAATTGTGGACAACCTTTAGAAGTCAAGAGGAGTCCCAGGCTGATGGTCAACAAGAAAACAGAGACTCAGTGCTCCATTTGCAAAGCACTGAAGGTTGCCAACATTCACAATAACTGGGAAGAGGGTCCTGAGCTCCAGAAAGGAGCACATCCCCTCTAGCAGCCATGTGAGACCTTGATTGTGTGTTTTGCTAGGCGGTGCCTGAACTCCTGAACCACAGAAACTGCGATGACAAATGTTCTTTGTTTTAAGTCACTGAGTTTGTGAGGATTTATTACATAGAAATAGAACACTTATACAACTGCCATGTATTAGTGCAACTGTTGCAGCATTATAGGAACTCTTCCCTGCTTCCTTTAAACCACTACACTTGATTAACACCAGATACGAATCCTGTCTATTTTTTAAATGAATATGTTCACAATTATTCTCTGTATATTTATGTCAAGTGGCTTGTCTTTCACTCCACACAGTATTGATGAAATTCATTCATTTTTCAAGAAGCAATAAAAGGTCGTTCATTCTAATTGCTTTCCATTAATTTGTTTATGAATTCACCACAATTTATTGATGCAACAGTTGAGGTGAATTTTGGTTGTTACTGCTTTTGAGTCGTTGGGCATAAAATCTTTCTGCTTATCTTTTTTGTGGGAACATGTATTCATTTTGAGTAAATCTATGAGTAAAATGATCAGATTATGAGATTTACATATTTTTAGGTTTGTAGATTATGGCGAAAAATTCAAAAGGGAATAAAATCTATATTCTTTAAGTATTTGTTCTCACTGAATTGTACATGTTTATACATTTGGAATCTGCACCACCCTTTATTATCGATATGTGTTGCAGGTACCTGCTCTAACAAACTGGCTGTTATTTCCACTCTTTAAAACCGACTTTTGATAACTAGAAACACTTGATTTTAACGCAAGCACTTTACCTTTTTTCTCCTCAATTTGGAACTTTCTGTCTTCTATTTAATGTATTTTCCCTAATGAAGGTCATACAAGTATTTTTTTCCTGTATTCTCAAAATTTTGGTTTTCATTTAGACCTAAAATCCATCAAACATCATTCAGGAAAGAAGAAATAGTATGATGATAAGTAGAGTTCAAGGAAGAAATTTTGTATGACTGTTCAATATATCATTTCCCCAGTTTTGGGAAAATATAACTGGCCTATCATACCACAGTGTCATCTCTGTCATGGTCAGATGTCCATTTCCTGCATTTTTTT
Source organism: Solenodon paradoxus (assembly GCA_004363575.1). NCBI lineage: Eukaryota > Metazoa > Chordata > Mammalia > Eulipotyphla > Solenodontidae > Solenodon > Solenodon paradoxus. The sequence continues at coordinate 490,518 of RJWH01000749.1, read as the reverse complement.
CTACTTCATTTAGCCTGTTATCTATCTTTGCATTTACTGTACTATCTTAATGACTATAATGACATAATAAGAAATTTATCTTTTATTTCTTCTTTAAGATTGTCTTTTCTTTGACCTAATATATGCTTGCAAATATAGATTTAGCTTGCCTATTCACACATACCACACATATACACACAATACAGAACCTGTAAGAATATTAATTGGTCTGTTATTGAATTTATATAATAATTAATAGAAATAAGGACATTTTTATATTATTAGCTACCTGAATTCTTTAATTTGTAATGTTTTCAGAGCAAAGGTTCACAGTGTAACTGAGAGAAAGGTACAGAAATTTCTATATGCTCCCTGTTTCCCATACATGCATAGCCCCACCATTTTAAACATTCCTCACCATAGTGGTATATTTGTTACTATTGATGAACCTATACTACACATCATAATCGTCCAAAGGCAATAGTTTACATTTGTATAGTACACTTTCAATGTTCACTCACAGTTATATAAGTCAACTTATAGTTCACTCTTACATAATTGTATAGTCAATGTTTGGTCAAATGTATGACACATATTCATCATTTTAGCATCATCGAGCCTAGTTTACTGCCGATAAATTCCTCTGTATTCCACCTATCATTATCCTTCTTATTTTTTATAGTCTGATTTAATTTTTCATCATATTTTGAATTTTTATTGCATATTTCCTATGTAGTTTTCATTATTCTTGGACATTCGATGTTTTTTTCAAATACATGATAGATGGAAATCATATTCAAATACATAATTATGTAGTTACAGGTTTTGCTATCAATGAATGGAAATAAAATTTGTGGAAAAGTTCTGGTATGTGAAAAATCTGGTGACCTTGGTAAATCTTATTAATTGAAAATGTCTATAAAATGTAGATTTTCTACAAACAAAATTGTGCAGATCTGTAATTAATTTCCAAGTCAAATATCTTCTATTTTCTTTTCACTCATTCCAATGTTTTAAAGTAAAAGTACCAGGAAAATCTTGAACAGATTAAGTAATATCAGGTAATTTTTCATCTTCCTAATTCCTAAGGAGTATTTACAATAATTTTTCAATAATTATGAATTATTTTTTCTCTAGCTTTATGTGTATGTATTTGTGTATGTTCTCTTTAACAAATTAAGGGAGGCTCCCTCTATCTCGGTTTACTGAAAGTTTGTATCATGGATATGTGCTGAATATTGTTATTGTTATGAATTTTTCTACATTGAGTGAGGTGGCATTATATTTCTAACTTTTTTTTTAAAAAAGTTTGATCTCTAAATTTTAAATCATTCTTTGTAACTGTAATAAGTCTCATTTGCTCTTCATATTATTCTGCGTACATATAGATATAAGGATATTTTTTTCATTGGAGTACCTTTATCTCACACCCTCTCATATACTTTCTTTTGTGTCCTTAACTTTATGTGCAATAACTTTAGACATACCTATAGTTATATTTTGTTTGTTATGCTTTCCTTATTTAACTATTGTAAAACTTATGTCTCTTTATAATTAAGGCTGATAATCATGGAACTTTATTCTTAGTAGCCATATTCCGATGATCATCAATGATATATTTGGCATTTATGTCTTTCTTTGTAATATTTTTCTATCTTACTTCTTTTGTGTTCTTGTTCTCCTTTTGTGATCTTTTCTTGCATTAAGTATTTAATTTTCAATTTTTTCACAAATCATAAAATATGTATGTAATACAAACTAAATAATAAAGCAATTAAAATAGTTATTAAGATTTATTTCCAAGGTGAACTAAATATTGCAAGATGCATTCTTGTTTTATTATTTGTACACCATATTATTTTTTTTTCAGAAGACAGTTTATCATTTGTGTTAATTCATATTATTTTACAATTTATACAGTTTTATTTCCAGAATATTTTTCTCTTTAAAAATGTTTTGAGATTTGATTACCACCATCCAAAATAGATGAGAACCTGGAACCAGTTATCAAACTTATCTCTAAACCTTCCTCCAGAAGTTTGGGAGAGAAATCATTACTTTACTAAAAAATTATTGTCAGAGAAAAGACAGGGAAAGAAATTAAAAGGTAAAGAATAAGGTCCAATATATGCTTTTATTCTGAAATTCAAGTATAGCTAATGCCTAGTTAAATTCTGAGAGCTTAAAATCATCCAAAGAAAGATTCAACAAAACAAGGAAATACTTTTATATTATTATCTTAATCATTCTCACTCTTGGTCAATTCTGAGTTGTCCAAAATAATTTCCTACATTTTTTAATTCATTACTCCTCTCAATACCCATTAAGAATTTTTATACTTTGTTTAATAAAAATCTTTGCCATTTCTGTTGATTTACCATTAGTATTTTCACAGTAGCCATTTTTCAATTTCATTTTAAAAATATTCCTAGGTAGTATTAAACCAAATACTATAAATTTCTAAATGACATTGTGTTATTGATCCACAATATAATTTTTGCATTTAAATTGCTTGATTCATCACCTGATAGAAATTTATCTCTAATAGAAATGTGTCACCTAATAGAAATTTTTCTCTAATAGAAATGTTTAAATACAGCAATGCAGACTGGTTGCAAGGGAGGTACTCTCCCTAATAGTTGGTATGTGGCAGATGCTTGTTTTCGATAATTGAATATTCAATAATTGAATAATAGTTTGTTAGAATATGAAGTTTTATTTATCTTGTTTTTTGTTATGTTTTGTTTTAATATGCAGGGTATCTTCTTTTTGGTGTTCCCATGTCTTAGCGGTTAAATACACAGCTTTCATCAGATGTAGTCTGCATATATCCCAAGGAAAGAGTTTGCAGCCTAGGTCCAAGCTGAACAATCAAGATGAAAAACTAAACAAAAAAGTAAATAAATGCTTCTTTCTCCACACTCTTCTTGCCTGCCTGTCCATTTGCCTTCATTCCTACCTGCACCTTTCCTTTAAAAAATGAAAAATAAAGGGCTTCTTTTAAAATAAAAATGAGACCAAAAACTGGGTATTAATTGTTTTAGGGTCACACAGAATCAGTCACACTAAGGTTTCAAGCTGTTATTTTCAAATAAGTTGAGATAAAAATGATTCAGAATTCTCAATGTTATCTTAACTTAAAACCTCAATATATTTGAATTTGTGTAAAGAACTAATTTTGTCTCTCAGATATATTCTCCTCCTCACTGTGTCAATTATCTCTCTTGTTCTATTATGAATATAAAGAAAGATTTTCTAAAGCATTAAGATAATATAGTACTCCTGTAAAACTTTTTTATAAATGAAATCTGTATGGGTGTTGAAACTTCAATAAATTAAGGTGAGAAAGTATTATATAAAATCTGAAATGATATTAAAGTAATATTAATTAAGGATTTTTTCTTATTACAAATTGAAAAGATGTTATGCAATTCACAATATCTAAAAGCAAAAGAATTGAAGATTTTGACCATAAGGAGAATTCAATTTTTTATGTAACATTTATTGTAACATTTTATGTAACATTTATTTATTTATTATATTAAATTTGATAAGACCACAAAGAGTAGAAAGGTGATAAAACTTTTGCCAACATGTGTACATATGTAAAGCCTCAGTTTCTCTCTACTTTAATAATCACACTTCAAAATTAGATTTATTTTTTTTCTATAGGCATTGTTTCAAGTTTTTACAACTCTATATGATAACACCATTATTAGTTAAAATGGCAATGAAAACCCCTAGCTTATTGATAGGATGACTAAATATATTTTATGATACCAAAATCTTACACAGATTTTTAAAATAAAAATAGCTATCATAATATCCTGGTAAAGATTTATTTTCACTTCTTCTTTTATTTTGCATTTTTTCCTATTATACTATTCATCTGTATATAAATGATTAAATAAAAAGAGTGGTAAGTGAATTTTAAGAGATGTCATCATAAAAGAAAAGAGAAACATTCTGTTATAATGCCTTGAGTAAAAGTACAAAGAGAGAATTTGTTATTTATTGCCATGAAAAAGACATTTAGTCATTCTATCTGTTGACAAGATAAATTATTCCCACTACCTGAATCAGTGAACATAAACACTGCAGAACATCAGAACACTCTGTGTATTTATAGTAAATTTTATTTCTAATCATTGGAATTCAGTGATTGTCCATTTTTTAAATCTGGATCAATTCTCCATATTTGCCAGAAATTCAATTCACCTTATTGGAGAAGACTGTGATTCTTTCTAGATAAATGAAGACTAGAAAGGTAACAAAATTGTCTCTATGAGTACAGGTCCAAATTCCTGTTTCAATGAACATCTGATTGAGATTTCAAAGTAGGATTTACTTGCAATTCTTGATTTCTTGCTTTCATAACCTACTGTAATATTTGCTACTATCTGGAGAAACAAAGGAAAATGTTTATTGCCTAAATTTTTGTAAAATAAAAAAGTAATTTAGCATCATAATCTTTAGAGATATTTGAATTTATTTAAAAATATCATGTTTCATAATAGATGAAAAAGTAGGATTTCTCTTTAAATTTGCAAATATTTACAACAATGTTAGGGTTTCAGTATGTTTTAGAAGGCAAAACTGTCTAAGGTAGCATATTAAATGTCTGCCATCTTATCATTTTATAAGAGAGACAAGTAGAAAAGTGAAGTGAGTTATAATTGAAGATATACAGTTCTCAATTGTACATAATTGCTACATTTTCATACTTGGGATGTCCTTGTTATACATCTTAGTTTATTTTGCAAGAGTATATAAAGGAATAAGGAGTGCCGACCTATCCAGTGCATAGCATATTTAATAATTCAGGATTTATTATAATCTTGACATAGACATATTAATTTATGTAACCATGACCGAGGACCACAAATTAAACTGCTACTTTTATTATTAAATGATGTAGAAGTTCAAAGTATAATCTTCATTTTGGGCCTCCCTTTTTCTAATCTAGCATTATCATTTATGTCCCTTCTAGTATTGATCTAGTTCTGTTACCCTGTATCTGTAAGTCCTGGTCTACCTTCAGAAACACAGATATCTTGATCTTTCCCATGTCCTGGTGCAATAATAAGAAGAATCCTCACTGCTCTATGGTTGATTAGTTGGATTTTAAAGGAGAGGTAATAAGAGAAATAACCTTATACCATGATACTGATATCTCTATCTTAGAAATATTTTTGAGCAGATCTGAACTATCTAAGAAAACAGGATACAGAGTATGATCTGTAAGAGTCTGGGAGGAACAGATGTCAGAGTGTTCAGAGTACTGTCCTTAGTAAGTTGCCTAAAATTAAGCAAAGCTTAACAAATTGCTAATTTATTCCTTTCCTTCCTGTCATATTTTAATTATATAAACTTTATATCATTCCAAATATGTTATATGGTGTGAACATTATATGTTGTAATACAGTATAAATTTTTTTGAATGACATATTTTTTATTTAATTTTAGGAGATAATTTAGGCCTTGAAACTGCAAATTACTCTTTAACCTTTTAGAATAACACTTTAAAATTAATGATCAAATTGCTGTTAGCATATAATTTCCCTAATTTTGAAAAAGAGGTTAATTAAATATTTCAAAGGATTCAGTCACCTATATTCTACCCTCATAGAATGAGGTGAGTTGTGTGGAAAAACTAGGTATATAAGGGAAAAGAAGTAAAAGAGGTTAATATCAATAGTTTTCAAGTAGTATCAATGAAATAAAAAATTTTAGGTAAACAAGAGTGGTATAGATCTTGAAGAAAATATATTTGCTATCAACAAATTCTATCCTGTATTTTATAGATGATCATACTCATTATTAGAGAATTTAAATGATTTCTATAAGGTAATCAGAGTAGATCATATCAGAACAAGATTTGCAACTCAGTTTTCTTAATACATAGTCTTTTTACTTTTCTATCCATAAATACAATGATATCAAAAGTCTCTAATTCATCTAATTTTTGCCATTCACTACTAAAATGGGAGTACCCAAGTCTAAGAAATATAGACTGAAATGATGTTGTATCAGTCATTTCTCAAAGTATGTTCCAAGTGACAGCAGATCCTATGAGAGGTAAAGAAAAACAACAATGACATCTTTGACATCCAAGAACCTTAGGAAACACCGTATTCTTGACAATGTTTTGTGTTGCCCATATTTTGGAAAGCACTTTGAGCTTTATATTGACTTTGGGCTTCCATGTTCCTCCTTCAGCAATAATTTTCTGAAGTCATGTAATTATGAAAATATCCCTTTTTGATAATTTCTCTTAGCAATTTTCCATTCATTGACCCCATCTTGCTCCTAGGCTAATATTTCCCAATTGCCCATCCTATATTTGATATAGAACCCAGTTCAATGCTGAGGTTTATTTCCCCCTATTACAAATATTTTTTTAGCTTAATAACTCCTTTGATCATTTTAATATATATCCCCTGGTTTTCTTTGTCATTCCTCTACACCATTAGTATTAATCAGCATGTTTGCAGGAGTAAGTTAAGGGACCAGAGATATCATGAAGTAAATAAAAAAATCAAATTGGAATAGCCCCTTGGTTATTATAATGAATGCATTTTTTGTTTATTAACACAAAATTTTAATCAGCAACCTAGACATTCTTTTATGAAGTATGATTTGAGAAACACAACTTTATGAAAAATTTCCTGTGGTTTTGTGAGTCAAATAAGAGATCAGAAATAGAGAAAGTTATCATTTTTCTGACTTCTGGACCTAGTCACGGTTTCCTTAACACATGTATAGTTTTCCTTGAACCCAAACACTGGGCAATAAAGGATCTAGCCTTCTAATTTTATTTGCTGAAATACTTTTGCTGCAAATATTCCTCATGATTAATTGAATAAAATACTGCATCTTAAATCATTTAACAAGTCACCTTAAAACATATGTATGGTGATTTGTATATTATATTTAGACACAACATTTTTAAGGGAGTCTACTGGGACTTGTAAATGTGTAGAACCTCCAGCCTGGCCCATAAAGTTAATATTCACTGATTTTTGAAGTGCATTTTCCATTCAACTCATTAACATTTAGAGGTTATTTTAACATGATGTGGTTATCTGAGTATTTTCACGTGTTTCTGAGATCATTGTGTAATAATTCAATATCATTCAGATACAGGCTTTCTAATGTAGTGATAGTGATATTACTTCTGTTTTGACTATGTCTTGGAGTCAGTGGAATGGATGTCAGACTTAAAATCAGGATATAGGAATCTTAGTCCTTTCTTTGACAGCGTTAACTAATGACTTGGAATTTCAAGTTTCTCACTGATTAATGTTTTACTTGACTCACTGAATTATAAATTTCAAAACAGGCCAACTCGAAGTTTTTTCTAAATCCCCAAATAACTTACACACTTAGTTGTAATTTTCACTATGATTTTGTATGCACAAATGAAAGCATAATTTTTCTATGCTTTGTGAATACTTGCAAAGAAATTCTTTACTGAGCTTTGCATGTTACATGTTTTATCACCAGAATCTAAAGGAACAAAAAGACCAGCAAAAAATGAAGCTTGAGGTTGCTAAGGTATGGACCATGTAAAAGTCCAAGGTCCTGGGTTCCTTATACAGGGCCAGTGGGAAACAGCAACAAAATCCACAAAAATAGTTAAAAATGAAGCGGAAAAGAGATTGAAGTAGATTTTCTAAGACACACACACTAGGAAAGAAGTCTCTTCTACTAATATTTTTATCTCTACCTAGAAGCAAGCATATTTGCAGCCATTAGAATGCACTCAGAGAACTTAAGTTAAATTGAGCTGTGTGGAACACAGATCACAAGTTTTGAAAATTATGGGAATTTAGTATTTTGGTGGCAACATTTCCTTAATGGTTTCTTTTACATTTTTAAAGTTCAGTTCTGCTATATTTTTTCTATTTGTACAGGTATCATCAAATAAAATAATACCCATCATATTTTAAAATTTAAAATATTTATTCTATGATTGTAATGATAGATTATGTATTTACTTCTCGAAAATCTTATTTTTTGCTTTCAATCTAAACATATATCTTTCCTTTTAAAAATATTTATTGAAGTAAAATTATATCATAATATTTTATAGGTTTAAGATGTGCATATTGCAAATCAGCACCTATATATAATAAATTACATTTACCACCAACAGTCCAATTCCATCTCCATCATATAATTGATTCCTTTTATTCAGTTTGCTCAACTCCTCTTCCTCTTCCCTTCTGATAACCACTAATTTGATTCTACAGATAAAAGTAAACACAGATGCTTTGCAATGTTAATGAAATTAACAGGTATGTAAGTCTAAAAGTTTTTATATACAGAGAAAAATTGTTTAAAAATTAAGCTATTAAGGATTTGATCACAACTTGAGTGTCAGAGAATTATTCCAGGTAATATTTATATCTCCATGTTCATAACTTTATTAAAAAAACACAAATTATATAATGTATAAGTATATATATACATACATACACATGTATGTGTATGTACACATATAGGTATGTGTATACATAATATTAATATTGTGCAATCATATAATAAATACATATTTAACTAGAGGAAAAATAGTTTTCTAGCTATGTATTATCCAGTTTAGTAGTCATTAATCATATATAGTTATCTAAATTTAAAGTTTAGAAAATTGAAGAAAATGTAGAAATTAGTTCCTTAGTTGCTTTAGTTGCATTTCTAATATTTAATAGCTCTATGTTTTTGGTAACTACTGTATTGGACAGCCACTAGAAAAGACATAAAAATTATTCCATTGCATGTATGAGGAGCACATTGCACAAATAGACACACATTCACTTACCTATGTATGTACACATGTGCATACTCAAGATACATTTTTCTTTATAAAATATATTATAACCCAGAAGAATTTGGCATTATCTTTCTCTTTCTCAGCTGCATTATCTTAGTCCTAGTGCAATTAATAACATGAAAGTCACTATATTTATGTCATCCAACACAGTCAGGCCAAATCTTTGAAAAGTTAGTGACCTTACTCTTTGAATGAATTGCTGACTATGAATTCAAATTTTTTTCAAATGAACATTTGTTTATCTTGTTACATATGCTGCCTTTCACATCATTGGTGTCAAACTTGCTAAAATTGGATCTAACGTGGGTCTTGAATACATCACACTTGTCGCTTGTATTAAATCAGATGTTTTTTTTCTTCTTTTGTTATCATTCGTCTTCATTCTTTAAGACAGTTACTTATCCAGTAGCTGTCTTCCATGCCCTTCCACAACAGTTGACCTTGTAGATTTAGTTTTCTATGTGGTCATTTACGGAACGATTTGTAGTGTAGGAAAATTATGTCCCCAATTTTCTCTGACAACTGTATTATTTTATCAAGCAAAATACTATCAGGTTTGTCAGGTGTGGTTGTCTTCTTGTGATCCAGACTTATTTTGTTTAAACAATTCATCACTCTTGAAATGTTCCATTTTCTCAACTCTGATCAGCATTTTTTGTTATTTTTAGTGTTTTTATTTTTGCTGAAAGAAATAAAAACCTCTTTTTTACTTTTGCATTTCTAGTGAAAATGTTAGCTTTTTCTCTAATAATGTCTTTCTTATGTATCTTTTATTTATAATATGTTTTAAAAAACATTTTAGAGTTGGCAGAACATGTATACATGTTATCTCATATAAACTTACTTTTTACATGGATTGTATTTAGTATAAGGAAGTTTTCAAACAATTATGTTAAAAGATGATTTTCAGTACATTCATAACAATTTTCAGAAAAATGACATGAACTTGAACAATTAACAGTTTTATTTAACATACATAGTAAAAGCATAGACAGGTGTTATATTTGTTTCAAACCAAAATAATATGGAAACTTGACCACACTTCTAGATAGAGGAATATTGAAACAAATATATCCATAAGGCAAAGTTGGCTTTTCACAGGGTTGGAGAAAAGAGTGAATTGAACCTCTATAAGGTAAGTTTGAATTTCCATGTTAATTAATTACCCATAAATTATAGATGTAAATAGTTGAAAAAGAACAAAAAACTAGAATCAAATTATTCACAAGCATTTTCTACAGACTGTGCATCGGTTTCCACTGGAGCACAAAAATGTTTCTTAGAAGTTTTCATAATTAAATAGAAAATTTTAAATGATTACTTCCAACTGAACACAAATAGGTGTTAGTCTAATGACTTTTAATGTATAGCAAAGAAAATCTTAATCTTAAGTTTTTGGAAAAAGTCAGATAGTAACTGGGTTGCATATTTAATTCACTTTTTCACTGAGAAGTTACAATATCAATTCTCAACAGAAGAGCTGTCTAAATAATATGCTAGTACTTTCAAATGCATTACAAATTTAAGAGTTAGGCTATATAAAATCTATCCTTTTTAGCCTACAGGGCATCTGTAGGAGCCTGACATATTTAGAGGTAATGGACTAGTCCTGTCTAAGCACAAGCAATCTTATTTGAGTCTCAAAAGTGATTCCGAGATATGAATCATACTCCCAGGACCCTGTATGCAATACAATGAGCAGGAAAGGCCAAAAGTTGGTGTGATGTGCATCCAGGTATAAGTATATTCTTGACATTAACCCTGTTTTCATTACCCTATTCCAACAGTTTGTCTTTTATAAAAAGAGAACTGTAGAGCAGTGGAGATATTGTGGAATCAAGTTCCCAATATAGTGCAGTATACTACTAAAAGTGCAGAAACTAAGACTTGGGGATGAAGGTGGAAAAAAGAACAGGAATAAAGTTAATGGTGATATGAGGTCTGTGCTGTTCTAATGCTTGTCTTTATCTGAAGTTCTCTTTTTTTTTTTAAAGGAAAAGTGCAGGCAGGGATGAAAGTGAGTAGGCAAGCAGACAGGAAGAAAGAGGAGGAAGAAGTAATTTATTTTATTTAGTTCTTCATCTTGGCTGTTCTCACCAGACTAAGTTCTTGAACTAGGTATCTTAAGATGTGGACTTTGTCTAGTGTACTAAACTTCTAGGTCACCAGGGTTCTCCAGTTCTTATTTTTCAAAGTAGTATACAATTGAACCTGTGATTATTTCTTTAATACAATGAATATTTTGTTGCTTACTATTTACATTCTTGATTTGTAAGAGTCTGATTTGATTTGATTTGAAAATAATTCACATTGTGATGGAAAATATTTAACAAATCCTTGATATTTAATATAAAAGGAAAAACAAGATTGTCTAGTGGTAACCTCAACTGTTTTACATTATTCAAATAAAATTTGTTATCAGTTGAGATTGCTGAGTCACTTCACTAATTAATGTTCACTTGGCATGAAGCTTTAGGATCGTATCCTTAGACTGGTCATCAATAATAGCATTCACCTATAATAAAATAATCTATTAATTTATTGTTAATATTATGGAATTGTGGTGACGAATATCGTCCATAGAATCTTGCTTCTACTATTTCACATCTCTGTGACTCTGTGCAAGGCATTTAATGTTTATAAACTAAACTTCTTGTATATAAAATGGGAATTAAAACAGCACCTACTTTATTTACTTAGGTTAATATTTATTGATTATGCTTATGGTATATTTTATTTAAAAAATCTTATTGAAGGAACATTGCATCATAATATATAGATTTAAGGTGTGGATTCTATAAGTTAACATCTGTATACAACACATTGCATTTATCAACAACTTTAAAGGTTTGCTGTGACAAGTGAAAGAGTAATTCATGTAAAACACAGTAACTGTCACAGAATTAAGCAAAAAAACCCCAGAATTCTATAGATTGTCATATTATTTACATATTTCCTAAATCTAGTCAGCTTGATATTTTTTTAAAAAGTTGGCATTCCAAGGACTTTAATGAAAAAACTGCTGTGTTTAATCTCTCTCTTTATACTTAGATACATAGTTGATAAGAAGTTTGAAATAATTAATATTTTTTAAATGGACAGTGGTGAAAGTAATTTTATGAATAGTGAACCTGCACATCTAATGTACATTATTTTGTAAATCAAAGTTATCTCAATATATATTTAAAATTTTTGAGCAATTATTTAACTATCATAGATATGCAGTTACATTAATTATGACTTAAAAAGACACTGGAATGAAAGGCAAAACTATTTCTTATACATAAAATGAATGACAGAGAGCAATCGATTGCTATTACTATCAAGTCCATCTTGAGAATTGATCATATGAAATCCCTTTATGTTTTGCCTTTTAAAACTGGTTGTTAAAAGCATAAATTCTTCATGCCATAATAATGATGGAATGGTAAAACCTCTAAATCACCTAAGTAGTGTTCGTGACAATCCACATCCTCCGTTCTTATTACATGATGGTGACTATGACCTGCTTTTGTGTCAGGTAGATAGCATTTACAGGAGGGCACTTGTCTAGGCTTCTGCCTTTAATGCATTGAATCACCCGTAGCTCATGGCCAAAGAAAAGGATAGAATCAGAAGGAAAGTATGATCTTATCCAAAGTGAAATAATTTCCCTAATCAATGATTAAGTGCTTTGATGTCACCATTGATTAATTATTAAGAGTATTTCTGAACTCTGTGATGACGTAAGTGAAGTTTAAGAATGTGCTGGAGATGCCACAGAGATAGAACATCTGAAATCTATACTAAATTAATGAGCAGAGGACAAATCCAGGGCATACCAAGACACCCAGTGAAGATAAGTTATAGTGTCCCATGTAATATTGCATCTGTAACAGATACAATTCAATGTATTTCTCCTATGAGATCCACGTAAGCATTTTGAGAAAGTAGACTATAACATCACAGAACCCAAAAGTCTTTAAAAATTGGCAATCTTATTTTCCTTCTGAAATTCACAGCTTCTCATACTGCGTACAAATATAATTTTGCAAGATATTTTTATCTTGGTAGACTTTTATTGCAAAAGTTTTCATTTTTCCCATTACATTTAAAAAATTATTATGCACTTTCTTGTGTTTCCAGATTTCATGTTACAATGAATCTCAGCAGTTCTTAAGTAGATCGATTCTAAATATCATTTAAAAGATTTGTCCTAGAGTTTATATATATGAGGTGATGTCTTTCAAATTTACTTGATTTCCTAGATGAGAGTCAAAACTAATGATAACATATTTAATCATTGATTAAACATTTTAATTTTTATATTGTTTCTTGCAACCCACATGCTCTTTTATCAACTTGCTTGCTTCATTTTTCTAATTCGCCATGTGTTCTTTTATAAAACACAATTTCCTTATTTACTTAGTTTTGCTGTTAATTTATCCTTTAATTCGCACATATAAAGGAATATGGTCTCACATACATAAATCTGCTCTGCAAATTACTTTCTTCTGGTTTCTGTGCAGCTTATAAACAAACAATAATTTCCTTATTTTCTTACATTTAAGCAAACATTTAAGAAACACATATAATCACCTCCATGTTAATTTGAAGTTCTTGATATGCAAGCTGTAATCATGAAAAGACAGGGAAATTATGTTAGAATCATATAAATTGTACTTTTTCAGATTTATAGCTTAGAATACTCCATTTGTATAGAATTTTTATATAAAATTATTCGGCAAAATCAATTTGACTTCAATTTTTTACATATTTTATTATAATTTTGGTGATTCTCTATATGTGTATATGTACAAATACATGTACACACACAATTATAAATGTTTTTATCCTTAACTTAATGTGTCAAAATTCTCCTGATTCCTCATGTAATTTCCCATTACTCTCGTAAATGTGCATCTTATTTTGATAACTGCTTTCTTCATATATTTAAAAAAGCTATGTAACATCAGCTTCGGTCACTGGATTATAGTATGAAACTCCTCAAAGAAAACCTCAGAGATGTCACATGCTATGTCCAAACATAATTTGAACCCATTGTTTCAAGGTGGGAAAACACTCCAATGGTAGCTGTATTAAATCCAATAATTAGTACTGGAAGATCTTACCTTAGATTCACCTTCCATGTTTTCTAACAATCCTAAACATGTTTATGACTGAGAGCACGTGGAAATTAATACTTATTGTGGTTTAAAATCCCCATCAAGCCACTTGACAACTACATATAAAAATACTAATAACTCAGACTATACCTATACATATAATATACATGCAATACAAATTATATGTCATTAATAATAATAAGAGCAATACAAAATAAAAACACAGCACTGTATCACCAAAACATTAGTGATTATTTCAGGCTTCATTTGATATGTCTTAATTATCCTTTTGCAGTTTTATACCTGTATCTCTGTCTATATAATATATAAACAATTACAATTAGAATTGTGAGGCAAGAAAGTAATAGCAAAAAAATTATTGCATAAAGCTTCCCTGTTGTGGCAGATAGCACAAAGTATAATTGAAAAATTTCTAATGTTGTTAGAAAATATTTTAGAAAGATGCAAGGAAATGTGTATATATATATTTATGCATGTCTAAAATATTAAATGTAGTATACAATTTTATACTATTAGAAAATTTAGAGCACTGATTGAAAATAATTTAAATATAAATAAGAGAAAGCTATCATGGATTGATTTCTTTACATTGGCAATGCAAAGCTAAATTGAATTAGAAATATTTTAATATTTTTATTCGTGACTTTCTGTATTTTGGCTGCACTCCATTTTTTATGATAAAAGTTTACTGAACACTGAATATTTGGATGCTGCTTATCAATAAAAATAAATGAAAAGGAATATAATGTATCAAAGAGAGAGATAAATTTAGCTCTATATAAAATCATTTTATCTAGATGTATTGGAAAGCATAATGAAATCCACAAAAAAAATAAAAGGAAGAAATAAAAACTTTATTTTATTTTGGTATGATGATTTTCGTGTGTTAACCTCTCAGTTAATTTAGCATCTATGATACCTTCCAAATGAGTTCTCCTCCCACCACAAAATAATGTGGCTAAATTTTTCCATGGTGGAGAAAAAAAATCTCTTAGAAAACAGGCCTTCTTTGGTTATCCAGGTATACGTTATTCTACGACTTTCGTTCTGGATGTAAACTCAGAAACTGAAGTCCTCATAGACAGCAGTGGTCCATACAATCAACAATCACAAAAAGAGCATCTGTGTCCTAATGTTTTGCTGCCTATGGTAACCACCTATTTGGTGTGAATGATCAAGTGCACAAGATCATGAAGGGGAAATTCACAAGCAAGTCATGCAGAGGGTATTGGCATACAGATCCCTATACTATACTTGAATGCTCTTGTCTTTATGTCGTTATGTAGCAAATATACCTCCTCAGTGTCAGGAGGACAGAGAAATGCATCTTCACTAGGACCTTGTTTTACATTTAGAAAAGTAGTAAGAATGCACCAATGTAATTTTCAACAGGAGTTTAAAAAGTTTATCAAAATAATATTCAAATTGTGGAGACCTCTATACCTGATGTATGCAACTCATAGTCTTTTGACACCTTTTTGATACTTCAAATGTATGCAATGATTCATGTAAGAGGAAGCTAATCCATAATTTTTAATTAAAGGTATGCTTTTTGTTCTAGCTTTCTTGTATGTGAGTTATGGAGAGTAAATAAGATTTTTTTTCAACATTTACTGATCCTACTAGTTATTTTCTGGATTTATTGCATACCCACTATGTAGCCATGATTTTATATTCAACTAATAAGTGAGAAGATGTTCATGCTTTTCAAATGGTAATGTTTTTAAAACTCATGATGTTTAAAAGGACATTTAATCATCATGTGTTTAATTAAACCTAGGTCATATACTGCTAATTGAAACTAGTAATCCTCATTATTAATTCTGTGATATATATTTCTGATTATTCCACATAATATATCTATGTACTGTTTTACATCCCAGACAAGAATCCCAAAATTGATATATTGGGAAAGGTACTTTGAGCAGAGAAATAAACGCTCAGATGTTAAACCATGTCAGTTTAGCTAAAAGCATAGCTAGAATCAGGAATGTAATGTGGCTTATGTGGCTTCAAATCCTAGGCCTGGGCTTTTCCTTTCTCCTCAAAGGGAGTAGAGCACAAAGAAATATTCTATCAGTCAATTTCTTTCTGTCTATCTATCTATTTATCTATCTCTCTATCTGTCTGTCTAATCGATATATCATCTATTTTGGTAACTGCGCAATATTCTGTGATGGAGAAAAATTTGTGAAGGTAAATAATTATTTCTAATATAATTAAACTATACATTGAAAAATGTTTAAAAGTCTTTCATCTTTACCTAGGGATTACTAAGAAATATAATATTCTATGTTCTTCATGTTGTCCCTTTCTTTATTTTAATGGTATACACATTATTTTATTTTAATGAAATACACATTATTTTCAGAGATATACACATTATTTTCAGAAATTTGCAAAGAAACTAAGTAAAAGCATAGCTAAGAAATGAGATCAAGATCAATGTTTAATAGTGAATAGCACTAGTATATGTGAGCATTACTTTTTTAATCTCCAAATGCCATCCCACTTGTCATTAGCCTAATAAAATCAAAGTGAGACTACATTATCATATTTATTTAGGAAAAAAATTTGGGAATATTTCTTGAAAATATACGGGCAAATATTTTCCAAATAAATTATTTTGAGAGAAAGTTATGCCACTAGACATTTTGATAGTATATATTTTTTTTTAAAAAAATATTGCCTCTTCTAGATGGACAAATATTTGTCTACAGTAAAACATCAAATACAGTTAAGAAGTAACTGTATTATTAGATTAATTATAAATTAGATTGTTAACACAGATATTTGGTATTGATTCCCTTTCTTACAGAAAGTTATTTCAGGGAACAAGAGAGAGGACTAGTGATGATAAAAAATTGGATTTTGGCAGAAACATACAGCATTATAGAGGAAAAATGGTGGCAGTAATTGAGGATTCCAGTAATTAAGACAAATATTATCAAGGGACAGAAAATCCAGAAGAAAAAGTGGATTAATAAAAATAATCAGAGATTTATATTATAATTATTATAAAGAACATCTGTATTATGTTTATAAAACTTATCTGTGAAAGTTGAAAATAATCTATTAAGTTAAAAACACTTGCAAAAATTGTAAATGATGACTTAATAGCATACATTTTAATTTACTTAGGAATATGCAAGAATAATTTCCAAAAGAGGTTCCTAGATTCTCATACCTGGTTTAAGAGTAAGGAAGCCAGAGTTCACTTATTGCTCCACCACTATGAAAGATACTTTCAGTTTGTTCTGACAGAAAATACCAAAAAAAGCAAAAGCAAACAAAAAAGAAACCAAAGAGCAATAAACACTCATGACAAATACAATATTATTTCATATGGTATGACATTAGAAATATTCTTAAAACATGAAATCAATAAACACTCTTGAGAAGCTGTAAAAGAGAATTTAGAATTTTTTTTTGTTGTCCAAAGGCTGAAGCTCTAGATATCTCAGTAGTAGCCAGCAATCATTAACCCAAACTGGCTCTTCCTGTCTTTTGTTTGTTTCACAGAGACCCTGCATCACTAAATTATGATTATGAAGAAATGCTGTATTTCTATTTTGTTATTGCAGAATATCCTAATTAAAAGAATTTATTTTACAGGCACTGATTTTAGGCAAAAAATAGCTTGAGTGTTGAGGAGTCAGAAGTAGAAAAAGGGCTTAGAGAGGATTTTGTCACCTAAAAAACAATAAGGCAAATTGTGTATAATACAACTTGGTATGTTCTTATAACAGTGAGGGAAGATAGAAAAGAGTCCCAACCGTGCTGAAGTACAAACCCTAAAGATTTCTGTATTATTCCTCATATTTCATTCTCTCATTCTAGATTCCAAGATACTAGAATTTGTGCATGCCTTTTTGTTCTATTAGAAGTGTTCGAAATTAAAAGCTGTAGAGTTAAATAGTAAAATTCTTTGCAGCAATTTTTTTATATCCTATAAACCTCAGTAAGTGTGCTATTTATTGTTTTCTTTCATTTAGATCTGTGTGCCCACTGAATATTAAATATCAAATGAACAGAATGACAGATGATGTCACTTCAACTCCTGAGTAAAGGGTTAGAAAACTTGGGCTCCCTCTGGTGTCAGCCTAGTCCCATTTACTGAACTAAAAAGGACAAAAATAACATTCTAAAACATTAATTTTTATAATGAAACTGTCATAAAAAACAATAAATCACATTTTTGTTGCCTCCAAGAAGAAGTGAGGATGACTTTCTCTCCATTTTCACTGAGAAATGATTAACATGCATCATTGTATAAATTCAAGGTATATATAGCATGATGGCTTGATTTACACATATTACCAAATGATTACCATGTTAGATTCAACTAACATTTATCTTCTCATATAGATGCAATATAAAGAAAAGGAAAAAAAGAAAAAATTCACCTTGCTTGAGAATTCTTAGATTATATTATTTTAATGTCCCTATATAGTACAGCAGTGTTGGCTATAGACATACTGTTGTACATTACATTCCCATGGCTTGCCTGTCTTCAAATAGGAAGATTTCACCTTTTCACTAACTTCTTCCAATTACCCTTCCCCACCCTCTACCTTTGGGAATCATAAATATGATCTCTTTTTCAATTTGAATTTGATTTTTTGTTTTGTTTTAAGGTAGTTTTTACATTCCACTGTAAGAGAGATCATACAGTATTTGATGTCCTCTGCCTGATTTACTTCACTTAACATGGTACCCTTAAGGCTCCTCCATGTTGTCACGAATGATAGGATTTCTTGTTTTCATGGCTAAATAATACTGTGTCACACATACTACAACTTCTTCATTCATTCATTCATTGATGGACACTTAGATCTTTTCCAATAGTTTTAGCTATTGTAAATGATACTGCTATGAACACGAGTTGGTGTTTTCCTTTTCTTTTGATTTATTCCCAGAAGTAGAATTGCTGCATCATATGATAGTTTTATTTTAATATTTTGAGGATTCTCCATACTGTTTTCTGTAGTGACAGTACCAATTTACAATCCCTTCAAAAAGGTGTAAGTGTTTCCTTTTTCCCACATCAAGTATTTATTATCTCTTGAGTTCATTAGTAGCACTATCAATTATACTAAATCAAATAATTTTTCAAGAACTACTATAATCACTGATATTTTGAAAAATTATTTAAGTATAATTTTTATAAAATACTATAAAAATAGAAAATTTTGTAATTTTTATAATAGGCTGTTTAGTGACTTTAAAAAGTAGAAAAGAGAAGAGGTGACAGTTTACAACTATGTGGAAGATATGCTATATCCTGATATTTAATCTTGTTTGTTTCATTAAACTCTGTTGTTTAATGAGTGCATTAAAATCAACTTGACTTCGCTATATTTATGTTTTGGAATTACTTCTGAACATTTGAACAAATGTGATACCCTAAGATTCAGGAAACTGAAAATACATTTTGCTCAATGTTTATTTTTATTAATGTTTATGCTACCTAGAAACATAATATGAATTTTCATTCCTTTTATTATTTCTCTAAAACATACTTATATGCACTTAATATTTAAGAAATTTTTATTATTTATGTTTACCCATTATAGAGTACTGAAATTCTCTATCTTATATATGTATATAATTATTAATATATTTAGATTAAATTATATTTATTTAATAGAAATTATATACTTTATAAGATCATAGAAAACATGCTTTTGTAATTTATCACTTTTTTATAAATTTGATATCTTTATATAAATTGCTAGCATATATTAATTATGCTTTTAATTGTGTTTATAATTTATATATAAAAATAAATATGTGACCACTGATATTTTCTCAGTTTGTAATTTTCATAGATGTAGTGCTATTTTAAAAGTAACTAATCAAAGTTGGATAACAAACGCAGCAATTTGTATTTTCTAAACACAAATATCATTCTCTAGAATTAAATATTTAAGACTAATTAGCATTTTAATATTTATGAGTCAGATCATTAGTAGTCTCTATAATAATACAGCTCCAAAGTGGAAAGTAAATAGAAGATAATTTAAAAAGCACACAAGCACAGGATAATGACTGAATGATGACTGCCTGAAGTTTAGTTACAGTATTGCTTCCTCAGCATCCATTTTCTGTAGTCAAGCAAACTACAGTGACCTTAAAATGATACTAGCTCCCTCATGCAAATGCAAGTCCTAGATAGCAGCCCCAAATCACCAGCAAAGCTAAGTTCTTGGTATTACTTTCTAATAATCCATATGATCAATAGTCTCCCCTAAATCTCTGTATATTTTCCTTATTTGTCTCTTAAATAAGATTTTTGCTTATTTTACCAAAACCCTGCTGTGTTTATTTGAATGATCAATATGTGTTTAGACTGGGAAAAACAGAATTCTAAGCATGGACTCAAATAAAGACATACTCAAATATATTTATAATTAAGACTTTCCTATATTAATTTTATTCTAACAATATTCATAATTATTTACATGATGCTGGATAACTTATTTGATCATCATGTTAAATATGTAGTAAATCTTCCTGAAAGAAGCATCAGACATAGGTAAAAATTACTTGATAAAGTAAAAATTATCCACAATTCCTCGAATTAAGTTGAGGGAAATTTGAAATGAAACACACACACAGTGTATACAAAGACTTTGAACTCTTGCCAACACTTTCAAAGATGCCTGGTGCAGATTGAAGCTCCTTAGGAAAGCAATGTCATTGCAGTTCATTATTACCTTTAAGAAATTCAGTTGAAAATAAAAAAGAGGGTTTTTTCCTCCTTTGAAAAGATAATATATTATCTATGAAAAAAGGCAAATTATTATAAGTAAGATGTATTTTCTTCTTAGGTCAGCTGTGAGAAAATCATCTTCTGATCTCTCTAGTGAGAAGAATAAAATTAGGGTTGAATGTCTTCTTTGGTTCTCTCTCTTTCTGTGACTCTGGGGACTATCTCTTTCTCTAGGAATAGCAGCACATACTGAGCAACTAAAAGCTCTTTTTAGCATCGGGAGGAAGTTTGAGGTGCTCTGGTTGACAGGAAGATTATATTGAAAATCTAAAAAAGCAGAGTTTTGGAAAGGAGAGTCTAGGCGGTAAAGCCATCTTTCTAAAAGTCTAGCTCTAAAAGCTTCACCTTTCTGTGGTAAAAGGAACTACTCTGCTAAAACTGCAAACTCTAATCTCTAATTCCACACATTTTTCACTCATTTGCAATTTATCTGACATTGCTATGAACAACTTTATGCACTTGGACTCAGTTTCCACATATTTTTTAGACTAGAGAATTTATATAGGGCATTGGGTTCTCATGTAGTGAAGAGGAAGAATACATCACTTATTCATCTTTCATGGACCACAGTTAAGATAAATTATTTTTGCGTTCACTCAGAGTTATAATGTTGAATCACTCGGGCATTACATCAGAGGAAAGACAATAGTAAAAAGATAAACTTAACCATACTTCTCCCACACCCAGGTGCAAGAGACAGCAATGTAAATATAGACATAGGTTTTCCTATTAGAGAGAAACCACCATTTCAGCAGAAAGCAAAGCACCTTATCATGTTCTACTCCACCTACATGTTTATATGAATATGACACTTATTTTTCTCTTTCCTCAAAGAACATAAGTAATTAGCTTAAAATACACCATATTTAGTTGTAATATTTTTAACAGTACTGTCAGTCATGATAATATTGCCTTAAGTTCTAGTTTAAATATTTATATTTCATAGTTCCATTTAGTGAAAAACTGACTGCTTTTTATCAGACATAAACATATTTCATAGAAGTAAGAATTTTAATATAAACTGTCAAGCATTTTTGCTAAATTCAAGAAAAAACATTGTAAAAAGACTAAATGATGTGTATTCACATTAACAAATTCTGAAGTCTTAATGTAGTGATGCCATGACTTATTTAGATGAGGACATTTGCAATTTTAGCTTGTGATCATAAAATAGAGGTAATATATATATCATTTATTATCCTAATTATTTTATTTCTAAGGGACATAAGAATAGATTCAGCATGATGTGTAAGGAAAATTACTGGAAAACCATAATACAGCTTCATTTTTAAGTAGATAGGACATTTTCTCCATTTGATTCTAAAAAGTCATAGTTATATATAATCCTAGACATCAACTCGTTTTCAGTTGTGTATTTCAGGGTGTTATCTAATCCAGCAATCAACAAGGGTTACAGGGAATTTTATCATAGATAGCAAATAACAAACAAGAAATCTCATTCAGTATGTTTATCACCAAGATTTTAAAATTAAATGATTTCATTTGTATCATGACTTTATTGGGGGAAAAATTGACTACTGTAATATTATAACTTGATCAAAGTACTCTGCTCTGAATTCATTACTCAAAAATAGAAATGTTGAAATTCTGTTAATGTATCCAATGAAACTATCCTTCTGATATCTCATATATCAGAGTAAAGGGTCTGGAGAACCAAATCAATAATGATCCATGGATGGATAAATCAAAATTCCACTGAGAAGAATACAGGGGAAAAATAGTTTCAAACAAGTGTTCAAAATTGCAAAGGAGAAAAACCACATTCACAAAACTCATGCAAAAATTACCTTTCTAACAAATGGTTGAATGGTATCCAGTGTCCATCATACCACTACATTAATTTCCACATTTAATGACATAGCAGTGGCCTCTGATTTAATAAATACAGATAGATAGATAAATATATCTATATATATATTACACACATGGACTATTTTTAAGAGTAGTATGTTAATATCATCTTATGCAGTTTTCATTTATGCCTGTGACAGAAATATGTAAGTTTTGTTTGAGAAGAGGTTAGAACAGTTAAGAAATAAAAAGTCTCTAACTCAATATATGCATGACTCTGAGAGTGCTTCTTATTATCTCTGGGCTTAGATTCCAAGCTGATTGGCTTGGATACGTCTGCTGAACTGTCTTGTGTTATAGAGCCCTTTGATGGTAGGGCATGCTCCTTATGAACACTCATTGGCTACATGGGTGAGGAGGCCAGCACATGGAACATGTATTGCCTAGAGGGTTGCATCTACTTTGTGAACCTGGGTGCCAGCCTTTACAGAGAAGACACCAAGACAGTAGAGCATGTGAACAGTGCTCCTTCTCTCTTCCATTTGCACTTCATTGATTTCAAGCTTTACAGCTTTGTCTTGATCTGCTGTAGATAGAAAATGTGCCTGAGATACATATGGTTTTTTTTTTTTTTTTTCCTGTGGGACAGAATCATCCCAAGAATAACCCCTTCTTAGCTCACCTAGAATTTGTCCCAATAAGCCCATGAGATAAATAATAATTTCACTGCATAAAGGTTTATTTTGCTATTATCAAATTTACTACTGTAGATTATTATTCAGCACTTAGTGAAAATCCAACTGTGTACCAGGTGCTGTCAGAACACAAAGTTAGTCACATTCCCCACCCTGTGGGTATAATTATGATCCAAATTAGACAGGGAAATCAAACCAACACAAACATGACAGCTTTCTCAGACACAGTGGTCATCTCTGAGAGTGACGATTTGGAGTGCCACAACCTCTGTCCCCTTATCCTAAAACTTACCTCAACTGTAGTGGTTTTCTAAGATGTCAGAACAAAAATAGTATTAATGATGCATTCTGTGGTCGTGTTCAAGATTTCTTTACAAATGAAAAAATAAATATAATGGTACACTCCAGCAGAATCCAAGTTAGTGCCTCTTTAATTGTGTTTACAGTTTTCACATGGAAGCATTCTGTTTGAATAATTACTCATCTTCGTGAGGATCGGTAATTTGGCTCATGCACACTTCAGAAAATTACTGAAAATGTTGCAAGAAGAGAATTTTCTACAAACACTCAGACAAAGTACAAATAAGTGCTTCTTTCATCCTTATTTTACCAGAGTATTTTAAGAACTTCTTCTAAGCATTTTGAGTTTTTAAGTTGTTCATGAGAGTAGCTTTTTTTGGGGGGGTAAAGTAAGAGCCAGCTATTTTTTTTTATTTATGTGGACAATTTATTATGCTAAACTCTAAAAAAAATGTAAATGCTATGACTTAGGGGAAATTAAATACATACTAAGATACTTACAGATGATAAATAGATGTAGCATGCACAATAAATAAAATTACTAAATGTCATATCTTTACAAATATATAGATATGGTGTCATTAATATGTATTTGATACCAAATTGGGCATTCTTTATCATTTACTCTTATTCTTTCTAATTGCTGACAACGAAGAAAATAATAATTTTTAGAATTATGTACTTTGCCTACTTTTATGTAAGTATAAGTGTATGCAAATGGTCAAGTGTTTTAATTAATGCTTCAAAATCCATTGATAACTACCAGAGATCAATTGAATAACATTTTAGACCTTAATAATGTGAAGGGGTTCACTAGAATCTTTGATCATTTATTTTATGGGCATCTCATTGAGGTCATCCTAGTATATTAGAGTCCAAATCTGTGAGGAAATTACAAAATTTTCCCACTTTTTTTCCATTAGAAACATCTTTGTTTTCTCAAGAATCATTAGTGGATTAATTCTAAGTGTGTTATATTTAAAAGATATATTTCAAACTGACTGAAATACAGGGTGTTGCAGTAAAGGTTGTTTAGGTTCAAACCTCTGTTCTGATATGTCAGAATTCTGATCCTATCCGGTTGTTAGAGTTTGTCTTCCTGTACTTTCTCATCTCTGACATGGAAATAATGTGCCCCGTAAAGCTTCTGTAAGAAAGAAATTGGATAATGTGTATAAAGGGCCTGACTCAGTACATGGTGTGTATTAGCTATACACTATTTACCGAATTTATCTCATGGAGAAGATGTGACCGTTAATAACCCTCAAGCTGGAACTGGATCCTGGCATTGGAGGCCCCTTGTCTTTCCCCTGTCCTTGGAATGCATATCCTGTCCACTGATCCACAGTGGGAGCCGATTTCAAGGAAGCAACTTTAAGAGAAATGTGCTGCTGAGACCATCTGAATGGTTTACATAACTGGACTCAGTAATGGCCTCTATATAAACTTTCAAGATTTAGAGGTAAGATTTAGGAATCCATTGGTTTTGTGGTTGCTTCGGACAAGTCTGGTATGTTAAGTTCTTCTCTCTTTTTTTTTTCCAAGGAAAGTTTCAGGCAGGAATGAAGGCAAACAACGGCAGGCAGGAAGAGGGAGGAAGGAGAATCACTTGATTTTATTTAGCTGTTCATCTTGTTAATACTGATGACCTGGGAGCAGGAACCTGGGACCCTGGGTTGGATGCATCCAAACACTATTCCACCAGGGTGCACCTGCAGGTTTCTCTTATTAAATTGCTACTTACCAGCTTGGAACAGTCTGCCCCTTTCTTGAGTTTCTCCTTGCCTTCCATCTATGGAGGTCACTATCAGATTTCACTTGGGAAGTCCCAGAGTTTGCATACCAGCAAATATGAATATGAAGGTATACTCTAGTTTACGATATGGCACATACTTTATTTTTTGTTTGAATTTATTGAAGGAACATTCCTTTATAATATTACATAGGTTAAGGTGTGCATCATTGTAAATCAACATCTGAAATGGTGTGATAAACTTACACAATAAAACAAAAACATTTACTAGATAATTTCTTCTATAATTATCTTTTACCTTATGCCTTTTTTCTCACTATATCCACAGTTCTAAGAATGTATTCATCTTAATTAAAGGCAATTCAAATTTTTCTTTTCAACTGATATCTAGTAAGCATTTATAATTAAGAATTCTATATGTAGCAAACAAATTAAACATAAAAAGAATCTGCTGTAAAAAAGCTATAATAGTTTTTTTTCTGAATTACCTGTTTTAAACCTGATCCCAACTTCTAATTTCTCTCTTTGCCTATGCTCTGCTTCTGTTTCAAGAATTGATTACATCCAATTACCTATTATTTATTACGCATCTATTTTGTTGATGCCGATACATATAGAAATGGAATATAAACTAGTTATTTGGACATTTTAGCCAATAAATTGTCAGTCTGTCATGATTTGGCTCAATTTTGCACTTTTAAATCAGTTTTTGGCTTTGGTAGCTATAGTCATTTTGGTAATTAGAGATGAAAGCTGAATTAAGAAGATAGGAATCTATTAATATATAATAACGGCAACGGAGTCAGCAATAAATAAAACTGTACTTCTAAAATCATTAGGATAGAATTTGACTTTAAAAAATATCTTAACAGGCAATACTCTCACACTTTATTTAGGAAATAAATTATAGAATTATATTATATAGTGACTAGGACATTGATCTTGCATTTTTCCATATTTAAGCATTCTGTATCAGAAAAATTATTACTCTGAATTCAAGTTATAGCTTTACTCTTAAGCTCAATGGAATTGAGCAGGCCATTAAATCTTTTTTCAATGTCAAATATTTTACCTGTAAATTTAGAGTCGGACACATGTTATATCTAGTATCTCTCATCATCCTTTAGACCATTTGACTATAGAATACAAATGGTAATAGTATCAAGAATAAGATGTTATTTTAGCCTTGTATATTTGATTGTAAATGAAAAGAAATTGAGGTATAAGATAGTTATAAATAACTATGATTATTATAACCCTTATTTCAAAGAAGAAAAATCTTCTTGCATAAATACCAAATGACATATTCAAGAAAATGGAGCTAAGACAGACACATTGAATTAGAGG
This sequence comes from Solenodon paradoxus, assembly GCA_004363575.1. Lineage (NCBI taxonomy): Eukaryota > Metazoa > Chordata > Mammalia > Eulipotyphla > Solenodontidae > Solenodon > Solenodon paradoxus. The sequence continues at coordinate 463,898 of RJWH01000749.1, read as the reverse complement.
ACATGCTGGCCTTTCTAATATTGAAAGAACTAATTCACTATACTTAGGTGTTATACTGATGCTTTCTTGAGATACCACCTACAATCTGAGGAAGATATACTTAAAGTTCAAATTTTCTGAACATTTTCTTTCTCATATGAACGATGAATTGAAAGTTACATTTTATGACCACTCTTTAATATTGCTATTTGCTAATTTCAAGGAGCATTAGGTATAATTATTCTTTTAATAAGGGCAGCGGTAGAAAAGTATATTCAAATAGCAGGCTTCATGGAATTTGTTATATTCCTAATTTTTCCCTCAGCATTGTCCACACCTACTCAGCAACTGCTTTGATAACAAGTTTCTCAGTACTACAAGTTTCTTAAATAAAACAGCTCTATTTCAGGGATAATTTAAAGAACAGATCCTCAAGTGTTTAAGACAATGCGAGTTTTTAACTGCGTGATTTCTTTCAGAATGAGTCAAGACCTTCAGTGTAAGTGCTGTAGCTTAAATAGAAGCACTGCTACATTCACATTTCTGGGAGCTGGTTATTCAACAATGACTATTCATTAGCAACATTATGGAAACATCTATAGAGAAATGGAGTGACTGAGTTCTCAACTGGTGCAGGATCCAGAAAGAGGTATTTGTCACGATAGTAAGCATGAAGTTATTGTGAAATAACAGAATAGATGATCTGAACAGGTAGGAGTCAACATGAACTGGTAGGAGCCTATAGATGTGACATGCTCAAAAGGAGACGAGCATCCAGTACATAAAATAAAAAACAGAGCAGAGAAACCAAGATGGATAAAGGAATTTTGGTGATTCAGGAAAAATTCCAGAGATGGACCAGACACACTAATATATAGCCGCACTGCATTTACCCCAGCTTACCTGTTTATATTTTTAAGACATACAAGACACCCATATCACTGACATTATTTGGTTAGCTGCAGTCAGCCTGATTGACACATCCTGATTGACACACCCTCAGTTTTATTGATATGTGGCAAAGTATTAAGTATATTAAAACAGGGCTCATATCATTTGATGGCAAAATGCTATTTAAATAACAACTCCTTGTAGAAAAATAAAGTTTCTACAAAAGATTATTAAAAATTAATAAAGTTTGATCCTGAATGTGAGTTTCAATCAGAAGATAAAATACAATATAAGCAAGGCTTATCTTCATTGTCTTTTTCTTTAGTTATCAGCTCTCCTTCATTGTTTCTACTTTTATACAATTTTGCAAGATATTTATTGAATCCTTATTATTCTCCGGTTTCTAGGATCTGGATATATATTAGTGAACAAAAGAGGATATCTCCTCATGCTTTTATCCAACAAATGTCTTTGATGAACCTTTCTGGAAAACAAACAAAGTTTTCACTCTTTTTGAACTATTTCTTATCAATGGAATATTTCTTCAACACCTTACTACTTGAGACAAATTAAGCTGATAAAATTATTCAAGCATTTTGTACATACAAGTTTTCTGAATGAATTTAATGCTTTACAAGCAGTCACTTGAGGAGATTGCTACAAATTTCTGGATTTTTAAGCTTGGATTAGACATTATCTAATCTTCATTTTCTAAAATCCATTGTGTTTCTTGTTTTTTTTACTTTTCACAGGGATTCCATTGATAAGAACATTTTAATGTGGAGATATGAAATAAGCTATATGTAGCTGATTCTACCTTAAATATTAAAGATATTACTTGAATGATAAATTTACTGAATAATTATATTAGACCTTTCTAGAAATATAATGTTTGTCTTTCTAAATTTTATTGAAAACAGACTATACTGGATTTCAAATTATAGCTAGTTCTTAAAACTTTCTTTCCATAGCTTTGCCCCTAAACCTTACCATTACCAAATATTTATAAAGAGGTTGAGAATCAGTGTTGTTTCAGTAGAACTGGGCAGATTGGTTTTCTCATAATTCTTCTACTTAGGGATTTTATGCAAAAAATATAAAGCCCCTTTCGATTTTCTCTTTCTCATGCATTTTTCCCTTTGGAGTTCCCCACATGACATCACCTAAATTGAGAAAAAAAAATTAGAAAAATAATTTTTCATTGTAGTTATTGAATTTTTGGACCATTAGAAGTCATACCATGGTCTCTATAGGGGCAAATTTTGCTTTAAAAAATCAGGATTTTGACAGGAAAAATACTTCAGAAAGATGAGAAACAAAAAATATTAGCAACTATGTGAAGAAAAAGAAATTCTGTTATACTTTTGGTGAAATGCAAGTTAGGGCAATTGCTATGAAAAACAATATGGAGTTTCCTCAAAAAATGAAAAAAAAAAAAAAAGGGGGGGAATTACCATTTGATCCAGAAGAGAAAACACCAACCATAAAAGATATTGCACCCTATGCATATTAGCACATACCTACAATTAATACTATGCAATTAATAATAGCCACAATACAGATCCAACTCAAATGTCCATTTATAAATAACTAGATAAAGAATATATGGCATTTATACTTAATGAACTTCTCTCAACTATTAAATACACAAAATTGCACCACTTGCAACAACCTGGGTGGAACTTGAATAGATTACGCTAAGCAAAATAAGCAGGAAAGAAAAAGAAAAATATTGGATGTTTCCACTCATATGTGGAAAATAAAGAAACTATTTGAATGAAAAACAAAACACAACGAAGCTATAGGGACTCTGATGCAAGACTGTGTCTCCAGATGAGGGAAGGGGGAAGTAGGCAGGAAAGCTTAGGTTGATTGATACTGTGTTAGGAGGGACCTGGAAAACAATAAGATTAATGTAAACAAAGGAGACGGCCTTAAAAGCCTTGACAAGTATGGGCTGTTCTGCAGAGGAATGTAACTAGTGGAAACTTTTGCAACCATAAATGAAAGAAATACTGTATTGCTTGTGCAGGATGCTGGCTGAAAAGTATAAAAGATAGAGCAGAGGTACAATTGGGGCTCAGCCTTTGGATACGAATCCGCTGAGTCACTGCTAGCAGGACAAATATATCTTGCTTCCTGGTAAAGCCTTGGTGTCCTGTTTCCTTGTTAAGGGGACCTGCGACAATACAATGGTAATAGCAATGGTGGTGGAACTCTGGTGCTAGATGCAGTGTGAGATACACAGTGACTGAAGTAGGAGTATTTTTTTCTTGACACTCATATAGCATTATAAATCAATGAAGCAATACTAATTTTAAAAATACTGAGAAGATAATGAGGGTAGGCTTCAATTTTAAATAACCACATTGTTTCTTTCCTAGGGACCCAGGGAGCTGTTCCTAGACTCAGCCTCAGAAAGACAGCTTCCATCAGAATGGCTCAAGCTGACATTTTTGATAATTATTCATTGTGGAGGGTGGTTCATGCATTGCAAGATGCTTGGTAACATCCCTAGCCTCTCCCCCACTGGATGCCAGCAGCGTTGTCCTCTCAGTGATGAAAATTAAACTGTCTCCAGATATTGTCAACTGTTTCTTGGGAAGACAAAATAGTCCTCAGTTATGAAGAACTGAGACAGCAAAATTCTTCCCGGGAGGATAATTGATGCCTAAAACATTCACACACTAAAAAAATGAATTAATTAAAGGGTCTCTGTGGAGGGATGGAGGAGTGGCCAATAGTCTGTAGGAGAAACAGTTCTTTTTTTAAGACTTCACTTTTTAAAAAAGAATGCCATTCGAGGTTGACAACAATTGAAAGGACAGTAAAGAGATTTTTCTATATACCTTCTTCTCCCATACATGGCCCCTCTCTTGTTATAAATATCATTCAGTAGAACGGTATGTTTTCTTCCCAAGGATGAATGAACCTCCGTTGACATATCATAAGAACCAGGTCCATAATTTACCAGATTGTACTATAGTATCTATTATTCAAGGTTCGATTTCTGTTTTATGTTTTGGTGTGTCTCTATTATTCTTAAGCATCCAGTTTGTTTTGTTAAACATTGGTGCTTAAAGCTCTGAAAAATCAGGTAGCTGCATTTCAGGCCTCAAGTGAAGTGATACAGTACGAAGGTAGAACCTTGGGTAATCATTTCAAAGATGACAAAAAAGTCACTGCAAAGCATATAGAGGGATGGGTGGGGATGACAAATAGGTACCAGATTTTATGGTCTTTTGAAACATGCCAGCACTTCTCAGGCATCCTCAGCTATTCCTAGTAGCAAATGTATTGGGACATTACTTCTGCTGTTTATTCATGTATCTGAAGTTTGGATATAAAAGGGAAGTTTTGCTGTGAACTAGAGAAATGAGGAAATTTGGTCACTGACGACAGCACAGGTTTCCTCTGCAACATCCTAGCCTAAAAAGTAAAATAAGAATTTCTGGATCCCAGAACAGAATTGGGTTAAAAGGACATAGGTACTAAGGAGCAGAAATCTTTCAGTACAAGAAAATACTAAATACAAATGTCTATCAATAGGGAAATTGATCAATATACTATAAATGAAAAAAATATACAATTGAAATAATAAGTTTATATAGAGAGATAATCAAAACTTATTGTAAATGAAAAAGTCAAGTAAGATTATTTTTATCAGTTTTGGAAAACCATATACATGCCTGTGCATATTCATGATAAATATCTGAAATGCACACAAGAAAATGTGTTAGTAGTTTTATTTGGAAACAAGAGGTCCACTATAGCTAGAAAATAACCTTTTTATTACATACTCTCATGGATGTTTACATTTTTATCATGTGCATGTATTCTTTTCAATACATTTAAAACAATTTAAAAAGATAAAATAAAAAGAAATCTTTCACTACACCTTAAATTTGACAAATATTAATACATGTCTTTTTCCAGAATATAACTCAAACGAACATGATTAAAGGGAGAAACTACATAGAATAGAAACTTTCAGAAAATTCACACATAAAATATAAAATACAGTGAAGAGTCAATACTATTATGAGTGAGGTGCTTTCACATCTTCCTGAATAGAAGGTCAAATTATATCTTTTGGAACATAATTTTGAAATATGAACCCTGTACCTACAAATAGTCATGTTTTTAACTACTTAACTTCTAGTAGCCTAAGGATATCAATATATATGTTGAAGCTATATAAGTGAAAATTATTCACATCTAATTGTTATTCATAATAAAAATTACAGAAAAGTACTTAAAGTCTCAGCATAGAAAAATCATTGTGTATTAAAAAATACATGTAATACAACTTTTATTAATTTCATATTTGCAAAAATCAATGACAATATAAAATATTGATTTCTAATATAAAATATTTTCTAATATAAGATAAAACACGCAAAATAGTATTTTCTCAAGTCATTAAGGGAGAAAAGCAACAGATGAATGATTAGAGAAAATGTGTCAAGTTACTCAAAAAATAGTCTCTGATAAGATATGAACTTTCTAATTTTGCATTACCAGAATGCAGGAATTTGATAATTATAAATATTAATTTTAAATATTAGTAAAGAGAATGGTGGAATATATGCACTTTTATACATATATCTTGCACACATATATATATGTTATCCAGCTCCATTTTTCTATTTCAATACTTTTAATACAGGCCAGCTATTTGTCTAGTTTCTGGTTAATTTCTTCCAAAGATGTTGATCTTTGGTTTTAGGAAGGTTATCAAATCTATAACTGGCGGTAAATACATACTTCATTTGCTATAAAGACAATTGATTAAAATATGTTAATTTCCTCAAAATCAATGATCTCCTATAACTGTAAAATATACATTTTTAAATATAGATTCCATATTAAACACAAAGACTGTGTATTTATGTTTTGGTTGATTATCAGAATATGAAGGAGGAATGTCATTACTACAGGTCACTTGTTTATTATTAATAGGATTATTTATTTAACTTGAAAATTAACGGAAACATAAGTCGGTTAAAAAAAGAACCCACTGATCCTATGCAATGAGAGGTTTTAACGTTTAATTACTGATTAGACTCCCTTGCAAAAATGCATTTGGTTAACCTTCTGTTTCCTCTCACACCTGTTCTTGCCTAGGATTTCTTGCCAGACATGAAAGATTTGCTATTATCTATTATTATGTAATAATTGCCCTCCAAATATAAGATTTGTACGACATTGCTTTGGTTAATAGTCTCTATGGACAGTATGATTTCTGAGGACTGTGAACAATATTTGGGCAATCAGCACTTCACATCATAATCCTTTTCAGAGCAAATAGTTTCAATGCTAGTCACTGCTTGGTTTCTTTTTCCTGTCTCACTTTGTCCTGAATTTATTCTTGAAATTTTGTCAATCATTATTTTATCAATGTGTTATAGATTTATTACATTTTATGCTCTGTCCATCATTGCCCTTGTCAGGGACATCTTGGTGAAGAAAATTATAATATCTCTTAGAGTAAAAAAAAAATATTATTCTGGCAAGTAGCAAATTATAGGCAGTTATCACATAATTTTAGAGCGAACCGAACAGTTATCTGCCCAGAGGGAACATGAAGTAGCCATGAAGAAAATGACCCCATGTATCTTGAAAGGAATTAAAAAGCATGAATCTGTGACAATTAGGATGCTCAGAACTAGACATTTCTCTCTTCTTTCTTAATTTCTAATAGAACATCTCAGAAAGTAAAGCATTTACAAAACAAGGTGTTAAAAATCTCAATTCTATCACTAAAGTAGCTCCTCTCAGATGCTCACAAATAGCCTGGTAAAGCATCTAAAGTGTTATAACAAGAAAGTTGAAATTATTTTCAAAGACTTGATCATTAGAAAAAGTGGCATTAATGGAGAGGGAAAGGGAGCAGTACGAATAACTATTTATAGAGGTTTCAGGCTATCTGCCTGTATATACAGTGGATATTTTTCTTCCTTTGTGGTAATAAAAAAGTCAAAACAGGCAATTTTCTAGACAAGTAAATGAACAGGTATAATGGTTTGTGACATTTGAAAAATATGAATGAACACAAAGAATGTCCCATTTCTTAATAGTATGATCTTAAACTCATGAATTCTGTCAACAGACTAAACAAAAATAACACCAGGAATACATGAATAAAAATAATCTTAGCAGGTTGCATATGCAAAGAGGTAGAATCAGTCCGAGAAGATAATTTCCACACATAAAGTCCCTTATCATTTTCTGTCTCTCTGCTGTATTGATCGTTTGAAAGCAAATTTATCCTCTTTTATTTAGCTATGTATCCAGTTCTCTTTGTATTTCCTAATATTCAGTTTTTCTTAGATTCCTGAGTTTTATTCAACTTTCTCTTATTTTTATAAATGAAGTAACTGAAATACCAACTAATCTCTGAGACACTACTTCAGGTGGATGGAAACACTGATTATATTGTCTTAAATGTTAAATTTTGAGTCATATAAAGGAAGGAGACTGCATTTCTAAACCTTCTATAAGGATATAGATGCATACGGTTTCAAGTTTAGAGACTTGGAATATAATATCTCAAAAATGGACAGTGTGCATATGGAATGGTGTGAGGGACAGTGGGCAGGTGATTTTTCTCCATTTTGTTCTCATACCATCAATCCGATATGAGACATTGTTTACCAAGACAAATGTCATGTTGTACTATAGATGACTGCGTCACTGAATGGGGAATGAGTGGGCTTCTGACGGAGTTCTGGAGAGAAATATCTGTCTTTGGAGAAGCAGCCGTTTAGGCAAGTGTTTGTAAATGCTTTTTGAGCATATGTGCCTTCCTACAATTGAGGCCTCACAAGAGCACGAAGCTTATCATGGAGAAAACTCATGAGAGTCTCAGTGTTATAATAATCTTCCTCTGGGTTTATGATGCAATCAGGCCTTAAATCCCAGGGATGAAGACAGTTGTTCTGTCTGTCTGTCTGTTTTTCTTGACTATGTATGTCTGGACTTAACTACTGAGAGATTGTAGATATGATGTTTCTTAGGATAGCATAGTCCTAGACTGCTTTTCTACTCCATGCAACCTCTATATTTTGCACGCAGGACCTTTTCCCAAATTAGACTTCTCTCTGTCACACAAACTGTGTGCTTTCATGCTCCCAGGATTTGCTTAAGCTCCTCTCTGTCCCTCTCACTTCTCTACCTATATAATTTCCTCCCTTCTTCAAAGTGTTGTGAAGTCTTCCTTAATCCCCTATTGACAAATGATTCCCTCCTTTTATGTCATAAAAGAAGTCTGTTTTCATTTTTCTTATGACATTTTAAAAACCTGATTTACATGACCAAATTTTGGGTTTGTGCTTGATCTTTTCAACAAGACTATTTAGTAAACTGAGAATAAGATCAATAAATACAAAAATCTTTGTGTATTCCCGAATACCAATGCTCTTTCACTGTTTGCATATACAAAAGTACACGTGAATACACATACAGAGTGTGTACACAGCCTTATACCCATTTCTATGTAGCAATTCCTCCCTCCACCCACTTTAAGAAGATCTGATGTCTAATTTATCTCATTACTTCATAAGTTACTAGTCAAATTCTCCCCTGGCAGAGGTCAAGTCTATGCTTGAGATGAAAGTACCTCTAAGACTTGGAAAAACAAAGAAGGCAATCCAATAGCCAAAATTATCTGGTGGGGTGTGTGTGTGTGTGTGTGTGTGTGTGTGTGTGTGTGTGTGTGTGTGTGTATGTGCAATTTCTTAATTTCCTAAAGATATCAAGAACTGCTTAAAATAAACATGCTGTTTGTCTTTCACGACTACAACTGTGCTGTTTCCACCCTTTCCTGAAGAGCTGAACATGAACTTGCTTAAATCCCACTGGCACTTTCCAACCTTGAAAGGGTGTGGTGAGGGAGGAGATTTGACGAAAGAAATTCCTAAATATACTAACAAAGTCAAGAGAGCAAAAGTCTCAAGTTCTGAAGGGCTGACAAGGTCATTGGATAAAGCTGTCATGGTGTACGGCAGTATCGCCACTCTTCCCAATAGTCCCATTCCTGAATGCTAAGTGAATCTTCTTTAAAAAAATGCTGCCTGGGGGACGCAAATCACAGACAGTATCTGCACATCTGTTAGCTTATAGCTACTCCCACTCCTTGCCCTCCACAAAACAATGAATGGTGGAGCTGGGGGAAGCACAGAAGGGGAGGGGGGAGAATGAATTCTAAGATTCACACTATTTCTGGCTTTTTTTAACTTCAGTGTTCACTGATAAAGAAACGGCCAAGGTCTTTGCTGGATGGGGCAGTTAAGGAGGCAGAATGAGTGTGCATAAGAAAGGCTCCTTTGTCAGAACCAAGTCTACAAGCAAGGACCCTGGGGCGAGGGATTCAGCCTTGTGTTCCCTGATATCCGGTTTGATACCAAATTGGCAACCCTTTTCTAACTCTTCGAGGGAAAAACACTGATATTCACTAACATTCAAGAAAGGAGAGTTAATCTGGGGTGCTTGCCACTGTTCATTCAGTTTAATTTACACACGCATCACACACGTACACACGCCTGGTTGTGTGTTTATGGCAGAGCGGTGAGATGACCTGGGGAAGGCTCACCTCAGTTCATCTTTGTACATTAGCAGGTTCTCCCTGGTTGCACCCCTGGAGGGGACCTGGTCCGTTCTGTACTCTGAGGACCAAAGGCAGAGCCCGCTGTGTCGTGAGGGTAGACTTCAGACTTCTCCAAGGACGGAGCTACCGTGGCAGGCGAGTTTAACCTAGCTCATCCAACATTTCCCGTCCGCCCCCGCCTCTCCCTTAAGGTGCTGCTCTCAACAGCGTGGATCCACGAGGGCAGGAAACACCGTGAGCGTCTCGCCGCCTACCCTCCGGGGCTGGAGGAGACGTGCAGTGACACTACAGGACAACTGCTCCCCCTCTGCCGCGGCGGCGTAGAAATCTGAGAAGGGGCTGTCTTGTCTGCTGCATGTTGGAGCGAGAGGGAGGATCTGGGAAAGACAGAGAATCATTTCCCACACCCGTGGAAAAACGAGGGGATCTGCACAACCCACTGCCTTCCCCTAGGAGTCCCGCTCCCGCTCAGCTCGGGCGCGCTTTGAACCTGGGGCAGGGGGCCCGCCTGCAGCATCAACATCAGCTCAAAGCGACCCGCGTCTCTCAACTAGGCGACTGCGGAGGAGGAGCTCGCGGCTGCCTTCCCTTCTCGGCCTGGGGCGTCCATCCGTGGGCGGGAGGGCTGGCCGGCTAAGCGTGTAGCCGCCACTTTCAGGCGTGCTCTTCGTGCCAGCTGCACCGCGGTGGCCCCTTTAGCTGCTGGCGCCCGGGACCGAACCCTCGTCTCCGAGCTCCACTGCGGACGAATCCTGGGGCCACGCGCCCGGGTCTAACCGGTCTTCGGAAGGCGCGGAGGGATCCGCCTCGGCCGCGCCCCCGCCCTCCCGCGCCCGCCCCCGCCCCTCCCGTCGGCTTTGCTGCCGCCTTGGCGGCCTCTGCTGCTGCTGCTGCCGCTGCTGCTGCCGCCGCCGCTACCGCCGTTGCTACCGCCGCCGCCGCCTGGATATAGTGCGGCAAGGAGCGGAGCTTGCAGTCACTTTGCGAGGAGGAGCGCGCGGGCTGCGGGCGCTGGGGCACCTGGAGTGGCGGCGGCTCTTGCAGAGACTGCCGTGGCAGCGGAAGGTTCTTTCTCCAGGGCTGGACTTAATAACTTTGGAACAGTCTGCCAGTGTCACGTCCTGAACATGAGCCTCCTCCTCTCCTTCTACCTGCTCGGGTTGCTTGTCAGTAGCGGGCAAGGTAGGAGTGTGGTGCTTTATTACATTTACTTTCCCTCCCCCTTCCCACTGACCCTGGAGAGGCAGAGGGAGGCACGAGAAGGATTCCAAGCAAGAACTAAAGTTCTAATTATTGTTGTTGTTATTATTATTATTATTATTATTATTATTATTATTATTATTATTATCATTATTATTATTATTATTATTATTATGTTTTATTTCGCTCGTTCTTGTAGCGGCCGCTCAACATTGTATCTGTTCTGGCAATAAGAGAACATACCGAATTGGAGATGGGCATCAGTGTGCAGGAGATTGAGGCAAATTATTTCTTTCTATGGGATCTTGGCTTTCTCGGATTTTCCTTATCAAAAATTGGATGGGTATGTTTGTGTGGATTAGCAGTTAAATATCTGAGGTTGCAGAAGGAAAGGGAAGGCTGAGGTTTTATAGGAGCAGCAAAAACTACCAGCATTAAACTCGCCTGTGAAATGTCTCTGTTGTGAGCAAAAAATTCAGTTCTAAGAGACTGTCCCCCCAACCCCCGTTTCCCAAGACTAATTCCTGACTATGAAGTAAACGATGATGGCTTATTTCTGTTGAAAACTAAGAGAGGGGCCATGGATGTTGTGTGCAGGAAAGCAAATGGACAAACCTAGGGATGTGTTGCAGTCATTCATTTTCACACCCCTCCTTGTTAAAACATCAAGGTTGAACATTTTTATAATAGTCTATTGTAATCACACTTGTAAGTGATTTTTCTTTAGTTTGTGGAGAACTGATGGGAGCTTTTTATCTCTGGAGAAAGAAAATGAATAGCTTACTAGACTAACCAAAAGAAAATTTGTGGCAGCTCTCTATCTGTGTAAAAAAGAGGTGAATTTACCTTGATTTTAGACGCTGTTTAAAATTTACATAAATATCTCTATAACAAATGGAGGCATTTTTAATCGTCCAGACAAGTTTGGACGTTTAATTGGGGACACAGAATGTTAAAGCATGCATTGGTGGAAATCTTGAAAGAAAATGAAAATAGCAAAAATTTGGTGATGTGTAATAATTGCAGAGAATATTGTATTATTAATGTAGTATGAAAAATTGTTTTTGAAAAAATATTACAAGCCAAGTTAAAATATCTCTACTATATTCAATTCTAAGCATTTTTTAGCCTCTTCGGTGTTGCTCACTTGGTCCAGCAGGGGGTAGTAGAACTCCATTTTAATCCCCGGAATGGTGGTTTCCTCACTCAAGAGTCCTATCATTCTTCAGCGGAGCTTGACATTTTGGATATGAAGCCTTCTTTTCTCTGCCCTTCTCCTCCCTAAAGCTGTAGTGTTAGTGGCTGATGAAACAGGATTGAATGCATATTTTATGTTCAGAAACCAGGATGCAAGCACTCGATGTGGCAATAGTTTGTAAAGTGTCTTGGTAAGATGCAGATCATTTTCCCTTAATGACATAGAGTATGCAAAATTTCAGTGATAGCAAAATTGCAATAAACTCCTCTGAAGCTAGTTTTATTCCAGTAGTTAATTCAGTCACTATTATATCAAATATCAGCAATATACACTTTATGCCCAACAGATATGCAGCTTCAATTTTGGCAGAACTGCTGATTATGTTTAACTGTTCATTTAGAATATAGAGAGGTATTTCTGGATACTAAGAAGCAGTACCTGAAAATCGCAGTTAAAATACCATTTCAATTAACCAAGTGTAGATAGTGTGGAGTATAGATGGGAGCATAATGGGACTCAAGTTTATGCAGACTTATGATGACATTGTGACTGTTTGAGAGAAGAAAAATGTCTCAGCTGTGGAGTGTGTGCATTTTCCATTGTAGACATTAAATGTGTTGGAATTTGGGGGCTAAAAGGGCAATCTAGAAACGTTTAAATAGTGCACAGAGACACATATAACTGCAATCTATATATGTGACACATATTTGGAGCTGTGATTCACTTAATTTATTATTCAGAAATGCAGGGTGTTTATGAAGAGAGACCCTAAGACTGAAGGATGCCTGAAGGGGAGCACATATTCACAGTCATGAAACAGAAGAAGAACATTGTTCTAAAGATCTCTCTAGTACAATGTAAAAAATACATGGCACTCACAGAGGCATAGATGCATATCAGAAAGACCTATCTTTTGTGAAACGAAGCATGTAGTACTTCTGTGCCCTGTGTCCTAATGAAGCAGAGATGCTTGGAAACAGCCATCCTGATCCTGGAATCCAATTCCTCAATGCTAGTGTTTTCTTCGCTAATTAAGGATGCAGCAGCAAGTATCAGACAAACCACTGGGAGCAGTTTTTAAAAAATGAATCTAGTGTAACTCATAATTTGTTTATTCTTTTATAAATGGGGCCATGGAAAAGGCACCAGTCAGTGATCCCTGGGATTGCCTTAGAAATACTAAAATTCCAGCTTGCTGATTTATGGTTCCAACAATATACTTTCAGGGGATTTTATGAAGCATGATTGAAGCTATTGCTTTGGAAAGTGGTGTGCAGTTAGACTGGGGAAAAGCAACGATGTTGTATTCCCTTTTAAGTAGTCAAAACGTTTTGAACTGTAGCAGTTGAATACAGGAAAATGACAGAAGTGAAAAATTGACTAACTTAAGTGGATGCCAATACCATAATTAGCTAACAAGGACTAATAGCTCTACTTCTAACTTTCAACAGAGCGTTATTGTTCTACTGTAGTGAGAGCCTTTTTTTTTTTTTTTTTTATTGTGGCAGAAATGCTCCTTTAAAAGCCTCTCATTTCCACTGTGAGATTAATATCTAATGGAGTCAGGTTGGGATTTAATTGTCAAGTCTGAATTTAATTGTCAATGGAAAGGAGATTCTAGAACTCTAACTTCTGCAGTTATTTTTCCTTTGTATTCAAAACATGTTCACAGCCTTTGTCATCATAAATCTTCAGTGATAACTTGAGCCTGTGATTCACAGTGCATTTGCTGTTTGGATCTATGTAAATTCAAATTCCCAAACTGTAGGGCATATGGAGTGCTTTGCTGAAGATTTTTTAATTTAAAAAAAAATCATTTTTTAAAATGACCCAGATATAATTAATAAACATGTATTACTGGATGTTTGCATACAGAAAGGAGCATCACTTTATAGACATAGAAGGTAAGAGCAGAGCTGAGAGAGCCATTCCTCTCTCTTGCAATTCAATTCAACCACACATAGTTAGAACACTTACCTAAGCCAAAATCATGGGGAGAGTGGGGTGAATTGCCCAGCTAATTAGTTAAGCTTACAGGCATCCGCTTACATTTACTCTTTCTGCGGAAGTGCTAGTAAGTCATTGTTCGTTAGAGAAGTGTACCTGCTAAAAATAAAGCACAGGTGTGTGGGTTTTTACTAGCTTCTGGTGTATAGAAAGGTCTCACCAAATGTATCTTCTGTATATGTTACATAGTTACAACCTCTCACATCTTTTTCCTATCTAGCCCCCTCTAAGTCTCTGATGTCATCCTCTTTTTGCAAGATTTCTATTGAATCAACTTTACATTCATTTGCAATTAGAAAAGAGAGCCATAGAAATTAATACCCGTAGGGTCTATAAATAACCCAGAGATTTCCTGCCTTTCTTTATGTCAAAGGACTTAGAGCACTTGGTGGTCACTTTAGCTTCTAAAGCTGAACTGGACCTCACAGAGCAAGAACTAGGCAGTTGGTAGGTCTAGGTGTCAGATGAGTCTTTTCAGTGACCCTGGGGCAATGGTTCTCCCAGAGGTAAAGTACTATTAGAGAAGCAATTAACAAAACAAAAGAACCTTCTACAGTACAAGGAGAAAGTCAAATTTGGTATAACTTTGTAAATAACATGGTTTTCCTTTCAAATATAGAACCAGTTTGTAATAGGACTGAGAAATGAGCAGTGGAAATGGAGGTTAATAATCAAGCTGAACAGTATGACTTGTTTTTGCCTGTTTCCTTGTAGGGAAGAGTTCTAGTAGAAGCAGAGATATCTACCTGAAGATGCTAGAACTAGTCCTGCTTCTTCGGCTTTTGACATTTGGGAAATGATGTTAATTTCTCTGTTTTCAGGATCATCTCTCATAGCAGTGAACTTTGGAGAACACGAAGAAAGTGTTTGATAAGTACTAGAACAAATTTAGTACCTTTTTGGTGGGGCTCCAAATAAAATTGATCCTCAGGGTGTTAATGTGTGCAAAAACTAATATTTTTAAGATTCTTATAAAGGGAATAGCATTGTTTTGTTTTGTTTTGTTTTTCAGATTTTACTGACCTAGATTCTAAATTCCTTGTTTCCTTTGTACTATCCTAATTATATAGAAGCAAAACCTATTTAAAAGATTATAAATTAGTTTTAATTTTCCAAATTATATGATAGGAGAACACTTTAAGAGGCAACTAGTGCTTTTATGTTTTTATTAAATGTAATATTCCTGAGCTTAGTAGAGGCTAGGTATCTTTAATTGTTCATCAAATAAAAGTGCCTCTCTATGGCACTCTTTTAAATATTTTAATAACTTTTAACTATTTACAATTATAATAACAGTGCTGGTCCCAATTGCTACCAACATATTTCCTCATTTCACATATTCCCTTGTGCCTCTAATAATTCATGAAACATTACAAAGTCATCTAGAAAGCGGTGATGCAATGAAACGAACTTGCCTAGATGTAAATTGTTAAGAGGGGTGATGGGAAATTTTGAGGTTATGTCATAAACATAACAATCAACAGGTGTATTTGAAAAATTTCAGATCAGTTAAATGAGATTTTCTGGACTAGATTTTATTTATTACAACTATCAGAAAAGAGGAAAGAACATTAGATTTTGAATCAGAGACTTAGACTATTAAGTGTCTCTTGATTGTGAAGAATTATAATGAATTATTATTTGAAACTTTGATATAAAATACTTTGTTAGCCTTGATGTATTGTCACAAGGAGCAGTTGTGATCATCTCAACCCTACTGTGTCAGACATTGTTTATATTTTACTATTGATATACATACAGATAAGTCTGCCTACACTTTAAATATATGTGATGTTTCAGTTTTTAAAAATCATTAACAGCTCTGATTAAAAAATATTTAGGAGGAAGAGATCATCTATTTCATTGGTGAGAATAATGGCTCATTCATCATTTATTCATTCATCAGACATTTAGTAAATGTCTTTAGTGTCTCAGACACTTTACTAGGCAGTATTTCTAGGAATGGTTGCACAGTTTGCATGCTGTACAACTCTAGGGGGCGCCACTCATAGTCGTGAATATAGGATACATAGTTATTTTCAC
The DNA here is from genome assembly GCA_004363575.1 of Solenodon paradoxus. Classification (NCBI taxonomy): domain Eukaryota; kingdom Metazoa; phylum Chordata; class Mammalia; order Eulipotyphla; family Solenodontidae; genus Solenodon; species Solenodon paradoxus. The sequence goes on along the minus strand of RJWH01000749.1, from coordinate 447,972 downwards.
AATTTTCCAGCAGATGGCGGTAGAGGGTCTTGAGGAAAGACATTATTTTTGTATCATGAATTCCATTTTTGAGCCTACACCGGACAGATGTTAATCACTGAGAAGTTTAGGGTGGGCAGACTATTAGGTTATGCAACTTACTAAAGGTCAAAAAAGAAAAGTGAAAGGGTTAAAAAGTAGAGCTCCAATCTTTAAACTCTTAATTTAGTTCCTGAACACTAACTACTGCATTGATTAGAATAAATTAATCTAACATTGCTTCAACTCCAAGTAATAGTAATACTAAATTCTGACTCATTTTGTGAGTTAATCGAGTTTCATATACTTGTGAAGGTCTTATGATGCATATATTGTTAGTATTTTATAACAATAAAGAACGCTTGTTCAAAGTATTTTCAACTATCTTTTAAATAATGATTAAGAATCCAAGGAACTACTTACTTTATTTGATGGATGAAGAAATTGAAATACAGAGGATTTACCTGATTTACTTATCTATCAGTGATAGTAATTACCCTCAATTATAATCAGATTATTATTAGATATTTAAATTTCTTGTTCACTCCCTATTTTTTTAAAATTTATTTAGTGTACTTCATTGAAGATTTGCTTGTGTGATAATCAGTGGTTTGTAGAAGTCAATGTTGATAGATGAGAAGGAAATACTATAATTTAAAAAGCCAAATAAGCAGATGAGAAATTAATACGTTGTTTAACACAATTACCAGCCAACACAATTATCATATAATTATTTAAAACAAATATTTTCCATATGTCTGTAGGAATCCAGCACCCACATAGGACTAAAATGTGTTGTGTTAACTAATTACCGTCCTCTATAATAAGCACTATGCATATATTAAATGACTTAATATGTACAATAATCACCCATTGCTATCAAATTATTATCTTCCCTTTACATTTGAGAGCCATGAGCCATAGAAAATTTAAATAACTGCCTAAGGTTGCACAGTTAGGAAGCAAAGATTTGAACTCAGGACACATCAGAAACTTGCCTTTTAACAAGGACATCACTTTCTCACTGAAGCAAAGGGAGCGTCAAAGAGTGAATGGCGAAATAATATGCTGAAAAAAAAAAGTGAACAAGTTGTAGAAAAGTAGGCAAATATTCAAAGGATAGTACTAATCTGGTTTAAGTAAATTAACATTTGAAAGAGGAGCTGTTGGACTCAATCATGGAATTTTTGGTGGAACTGAGAGGCAGCAGAAACTTGAGAGTAACTTGAGTGGGACTCATGTGTAAATCTTTAGAAGCCATTATGTTGCCAGAAAATAAATATGATGATAGTTTTGTATTTTTAAGTTTGCTGATTATTGTGGAGGTGAATGAGAGGAAAATGAAAAAGGAATGAATGAACTTCATGAAATATGTTTCTGTAGAATTAAGAATGGATTTGAATTACACACTTAATTTGGGAAATTAAGAGGAAGGCATCACCTCAAGTTTTAAGTCTTTTTAAGTCTATTGTAAGTCTGTTTGATAAAAGAAATAGTTATAATTAATAGAAATAGGGAAATAAGTGAAGAGCACCACTTATTTTAGTCAAGTATTTTTTCTTGTTTGTCATTTTTAAAACTTGCATTTTAAGTTTGAGTGATCCCTGGAATATGTATATAGCAATGTCAACAATGAATCTGGAAAAGCAGATTGTTGATTTTTGTTATTTCTTCAGACTGTTTCTCTACTTTTTCTTACTTCCTATATTGTAGTATTCCATCACCATCTGTAGGCTAATATTATTTAGTGCATATTTAGAATTTTGAGTAAATTTTCAGAAGCATATAGGTCAAACTTGCTTTTATGAGATTCATGTGTACTGATTTATCCATAGTTTTTTTTTTTTTTTTTTTCCTGCTTTTCTGGGGAAATAAATCAATAAAATGAAAAATGACAAAATAAGAAAAGCTAAAAAGAACACCCCTCCCCCAAACTAAGCTAAAACTAAAACCAAAGCAAAAACAACTTTATATATAGACTTGAAAACCTTTTAGTAGATCCAAGGGGAATAACTAATATTTTGAATGCCTCTTCTCTGCCAGGGAGATGTGCTGGGTGTTTTCACTCATTATCTCATTTAATGTTGGCAAAATCACATTTGTTAGATGATGTTTTGAGATTGAGACTGTCCGAATTTCCTAAAGCTATTAAATATTCTGTAGGCTGACACCCAAAGTTATAATCCATCACATGCTAGCTATAATTCAGGTTTTTGCTTCACTGTATGCTTCTTGATGTATATACAATTGGTAAAGAGGGAAATAATGCAAACATTATGTTGATCTACACATGGTTTCTCAGTTAATTAATTTTTGAATAATTAAAAGTGAGTTTTCTTGCATTTAAGGAGAAAGCCTTAATAAGTTATGAAGATGTTAAGAAAAATCTGAAAAATCAACTCAAATGCCTTTCTTTATTGCAAATATTAGTCTGTTTAGTGGATTTTAGAACAATTCTGATTCTGTCTACATTATGTAACTACATTTAGTGCAGCTAAAGAAACTGTAAAATCATTTCCTGCATTAAAATGATGTGTTTTTTGCTTGTTTCTTTATGGTTTTTATTTTTCAAAGGGGTCATGTGGAAATAATTTTCATTTTTAAATGAATATCTTTCAGTCCTTGCATCTAAAAGACTGTGCGAAAGGTCGACACAAATACCAATAGAGAGTTAACTGTGTAGGTATTTTAATTAATATCATTCTGGTTTTTGTTAGGGCCTGGTTTCAAATTTCTGTAGGCTTTCATTGTTCTGACCTCTAATCCTGTCTTTTCCCATTAGACATGATATTGTTTTTCACTGCAAAATTTTGCAGACACTAGCATTTTTCAGGGATGTAAATATGGTGTTACAGCAGAAATGTGTGTCACTGCTTGTAAAATAAACCAATGTAATATGACTAGAATCTATATTATGCTGTAATAGAGAAGGTCCCACTTAAAAAAAAGTAAGCACACTGTACTTTGCTATATTTTTGAGAGGACTCGTGGGCAGTTTTTCTATGATTGTAGTTTGCCTATACCTGATTAGTTGTTTAGGAACTATAATACTAGACTTTCTCATTACTTTCACATTTATTATTTCACTTTATTGCTCTCTACCATGCAAAGATACTGAACATGTCACCTGAATCTCTAGAGATCTTATACATTTTTTGTATTTTATTTAAAAAAATTGATTTTATTGAAGGAATATTGCATACATTAAATAGATTTAAGGTCTACATCATAGTAAATCAGCATCTGTATGTAATATAGTAAGTTCACCACTATTTCCCTTTTTCCTTCACTAGGCAATTAATCCCCTTTATTCTGTTTGGCCCATTCTCCTTCTTCTCATCTTGAAACCACTGATTTCCTTTTTTTCATTAAAAGTCTGTTGTTATTTGATTTAGTTCATTTTTTAAAAATCTCTTTTTGTTAGGTTTGGTTCATTTGTTTGCTTGGTATCTCTAGTAATTTATCATCTATTAAAGAAGTGCTAAACACTGACTTCTAATATTTAGTGTATAACATTAGGTATCTGTCACATATTTTGTCACAGTATTTCCCTGTGATATTTACACTTAAATCACTTGTAACTTTTGAATACCAACTGAAATTAAACATATTTTCAGTCCTATTCACTTTGTTTCTTACTGTTGAGTATAGAATATCTGTTTTACCCTACCTATTCTATATATTATGTACTAATATTTCACATTAGGTTAAACGTTTGAATTATCAAAGAGTTAGAGTTATAAAATGTAATATTTTTAAATATACATACCATACACAGAGATACACTAACTGACAAGACATTTTATGGTCAACTTTCATTTACTTATGGGATTTTTCACAGTTATCTTGAAAGGTAGATGCCATTTCTGTTTAGAAAACAGGAAAGTGAACTTAACAAGATGAAATTGCCTGCCAAAGAAGAAAGACTTAAAAAATTGTATACCAGGATTTGATAAATATAAATATAGTATATTTTCTTACTATAATATGTTTTTATTTAATGGTTTTTATGTATTTTACTCATATCTGTGAAACAACTATCAAAGATCATTTTTTAATAAAGTACCGGTTTTATGCCATTATGCTCTTTGAAGTTACTTTTGACTGTATTTAGAGGACACATGCTGTTAATTTTAATTAGATGCAGTTTCTTGTGATTTTTGATTTAGAATTATTAGGACTTTTGCATTATATTAATTTGCACAATTCTTTTCTCCCAGGTTAATTACTTATTACTATGTACATTACTCTTGTACTGTCTTGGAATGTCCCTAATTAAGACCTTGTGTGCATACATTGCACATCTTTTAGCAACACTTTTTTTTGCCCGAATACTTCCTGTTATTTTTCTTGAAGATTCAGTAAATGTATCTCATCACTGAAGGCATCTTTCTTTCAACAAATATGCAATAATTGCCTACTACATACAAGTCATGATTAAGATATTGAAGATCCAGTCAAAGCTGATAATGATACCTGAATATCGCAAGTCAGACCTCACTCTATTTTACTACTTCCATGTGATCTCCATGAGAGCAAGGGTGACTTTCCATGCAGGTGTCCTATTAAATGTAATGTACTTGACTAGAAAGTTCACTTGAACTTCATATGTGTAATCCTGAAACACAGTAGATGTTAGAAAAATATGTGTTAAATGAACATTTAAATATTATTCAGCAGAAATAAGACAAAATGGATAACTATTTAAAATATATTTACTCTTGAATTGAATAATGGTTTGTTTTGGGGGCTATATGGTTAGTCTGGGTATTTATTTCAAACGGTCTGAATGTAATGAGCCATTAATAAATATATGAATACTCTATAATAATCAAGTCACAATAATGATTTAATCAGGAAGATGAACAACGATGAACTGCCTTGTCCTTCGTCTTATCACCTATAACGGTAGTTTAATTAGACTGGGAATAAAAGCAAACTCAAATCTTGCTGTAAGATTTGTTCTTTTGAAGACTTACGTTAAGCATAGGAGATGGTTATGTAGTTGGTGTTTCAGTGCCTTCAATATATAGAAATAAAGGGAGGTGTGATATATTGATAAGCAGAATAGGTATTGTCAATAGTTAATGTCTGATATGTCAATAGATAATGTATTTAAAGTCCTCAAAATCAAGATTATCCTGGGTTTAATTAAAAGTTGATTATTTAGTCAATGATGATTTGAAGCCAATTGTAAACTGAATGTTTATAAATAAAATTAAGAGAAGAATTATTTCACTTTATTTTTATAGGCACTTAGATTTTTCACTCTTTTTTAAATGTAATTCAATTTTAACCTCAAAAAATCATTTCTTGTTGGGTAGCCATGTTTAGTCATGATTTTTTGATGATCCTAGCTTTGACTTCAGTGATAAAAGCATTTAAGTTAATTGAACAGAATATATTTTCAGGTACTTTAATGTATTTGTCTGTCTACCATTTATCCACTTATGCTACCGTTATTGACTATGTCACTTGCAACGTGAGACACTATTTGGAATTAAAACTTCTGATCCATCTATTTTTACTTCTGTTCTCTCCTTCAAATTTTACATAATTAATAGTCACTTTAATTGGTTATCTACATGAGTCTTTTTATTTCAAATCTCTCTCACAAGCCCCATGCTAATGCATTTTAACTTTGTGAGGATTGCATGTGGTCTGCAATTTAGAAACAAAACTTAAAATAGGTTATTAAATGATATTATACTATCTTTTATGCTTTACTGAAAACTTTCACAGCCATATCCAAAGTGGAAATGAAATATTTTACTTTAGTATTCTCATGGTACTAAAATAACACTTCTTAGTACAAAATCCGGAGCAATTATGAAATACCCTAAATTGCTAATGTACTTTCTCTTTCAAGTCCCTGTTCCATTTCTATTGTAATGAAACATTTTATTAAAAAATATTCTCCTTCCTACACTGTACATTAATACAGTGATTGGTGAACCGTGATTTCTTTAAGGAGAATGTATCTCCCTCTTGCTAGGAAAATCAGAGACTTAAATTCATCTGCTACAGTGGATGAGGGGACTTCTTTATTTGTTAACTTACACTTGCCTTTTCTTGCTTGTTTGCCTTCACCACAGACCTCATTTAAAATTCTTCCTATCTAAAGTGATGGGTTTGGATGTGGAATAGAAGAAGAGTTTAGTTATGTTTTACAAATTATGAATCTAAGCAGAACTAACTGTAAGTCTAAAACAGATTTTAACCACTGTGCAGACATGCATGCAGGGAACTGAGACTGAGAGAGCAAAGGAAATGTTAGTAGTAGAGATCCATGTTGTTTCAAGAGAGGGACTTCATGAGCTAAAAAGTAATGGGGAAGTAGGTGGCAGGTTAGCTTTTGAAGAGCTGGGATAAACTCTGCCATTGCTCTATGTGTAAGGAGGGGAGAAATAGATGCCCAACAAAACATACAGTGCTTACAGGCAACCTTATTTTCTCAATGAGCAATTTCTATTTATTAGTATTTGATGAATTAGTTGTATGAAGGCAATACCAAAGAGAAACAAAACCAGATGTGTTTAAAATGTAAGGAGAGGTTCTTATCAGTAATACAATATTTTGACAATGTAGTCTAATATTATTTTTAATAAAGAAGTCAATGTGATGTGAACTCACCTTTGTACATAGATGATTGAACTTTTTAAAGGGCAAATGAGGAATAGGAAGTGGGTCCGAGGGTCTCAGTGGGCTCAGGGATGTGAAAAATTACACAAAGCAGAAGGGTTGTTGGTTCATGAGAAGCCCATCTGGTTGTGAAACCTGATGCCAGGGTGAGGGTGAGCGCCGGAAGGGTGCTGAGACATGCTGCTGAGACACTGAGTTCATCCAGAAAGAATTCTTGGAGCCAGTCGTTGGCCATCAACACACAGCAAGTTTGTTAAAAGCAGAAATTACTAGTTGAGGTAACTTATGGGTCCCCATCATCTAAGTCAGTTCTGGAGGCCAATATAAAAAAGAGTACAGCATGTTAGAAACTGAACAGTTCTCATATCTTCAGTTATAATTGGAGAAAATGAAAACGAGGGAGTCAAGCCTGTGCAGGACTTGACATTCAAATTCAATGAATATTTGGTTCTAAAACTTTACTCATTCCTGTGAAACATGGTTCCTTTGAAGTAGCAAGGAATTGCTTAAGGGAAAAAGAAAGCATTAGGAGTAGCTCTAGTTTCAGGTTTTTACCATTCTTTCTGGCCATTTTTTTTGAATGGCCAAGCTACTGGTGAATGACTACCAATTAGTAAAAGAAGAAAATCTTCTAATGCCTTAAACGATTTATAAGTGTGATAACCAACAGAATTCACAATTCTCAGTCCTGGATGGTTGCAAGTTGAGTCGGTTTGATTGTTCGGGTTAGTGTAATTCATTATAGACAATATACCATAAATATTTAAGTGTCCCCTATATTTTAAGTGGCTTTATTAGTGTAATTCATTATAGACAATATACCATGAATATTTAAGTGTCCCCTATATTTTAAGTGGCTTTATTAGGTAACACTATAATTATTAATAATTCAAAAAGTTATCAGTTTGTAGTTAACTTACTTAATACTTTCATAATGAAATTACATTTTAGGATGCTTTTTTTGGGCAAAAGAGAACAAAATTTAAAATGGTTTAAGAAAAAACCTATGTTACAGTATATAAGAGGCCATATGGAAGCAGCTTTGGATTGGATTTCATGTTTTTCCTTAGTATTGACTGCTTTTTCCTTGACTTTGTGGAAGAAATATGAGTATACCACATTCAAGCATCATATTCTTATTCAATAAATTTGAAGTTTGAAAAGAAATATTTCTTTCATTAGTGTCATTTTAATAATAAAGAAACAAATCCCTCTATGTCATGCAACAGACCTGTCTCAATTCTCATTGGCTATAATAGTTTCATATGATAAGGAGAATGACATTACCATGATTCCCCTTAACTGATCAACTCTTCTCTGTTCCTAAATGGGATGTCTGTCTCCCTGGAAGCTTATGATTGACCAACAAATTCAGTGTCAATTTATTCAGGGAGAATTGGGAGGAATAGTGTGCAGTAGGGAATCACTTGCTTTTTCCATAAAGATGTTGAAAGGGCCCTTTTTAGCAAAAAATGTAAATGTCTTATTATTTATTAAACACAGTGCATCATTTTTATTTTTTATATCTGTGATCTAATTTAACTATTCAGACTTCCACATAAGGTTGATTTTATTTTATAGAAGAGACCATAAGGACATTTTGAAATGAGTAAATGATGTCAAACTCACAAAGCCACTCAATGGCAAAGTTGGGATTTGAACCCAGAAGACTGGCATTGGATTATCTTTCTCTGCTCAGTCACCATAAATGGAAACTTCTAACACTATGATTAATTTTATGTTGTTATGTTCAAATACTAAGTAAGGCACTAACTTCCTTTGTAAATGCAATATATGTATATATACATGTATATATATATATATATATATACATATACACACACACACACACACACACACAGTATTCTCAGGTTAAAGGAGGTCAAGGACAAATGTTCATTTGGATTTTTGAAAGTTTGAGATCAAATATATAAATGGGACCAGAGTCTTCTATGATGACAACATTGAAACTGAAAATGAGGAATATTGATTTGAAATTAACTGCTGGGTCAGGTTAAATATTGAAATGAGGGTGATCATTGAGCTTCATGATCAAGGTTCTAATCTTCAATGCCTGGAACAAGTTGTGATATATACCAGTTCCTGGATCCTCAGTGAATTGAAGGCAAGACAGAGATTGAGGTGCTCAGGGTGAGGAGCCTGAGAGTGGAGGACAGCCTAGACAGGAAGACTGAGTTTTCCACTAGATTCAGGAGTTACACCGTTCTGAGTTGGTCAAGTAATAAACTGAGTAATTACCTAATTATCTTTAATGCTTAATTCAGCTATGAAGCCCTGTACCATGATAGTAAATAACTAATTAAAATTTGCAGAGAGCCCAGATACCATCAAGATCCAAATGTGCCCCTGCTCTATAACTGCTATTTCTTAGATAGTCATTATGTTGTTGTTTTTCCTACTTATGCCTGGAAGATTTTTCTGTTGTTGTTTGTTTTTTCTATGGTCAAATATATAATGTACATACAAATATCTATCTAACTCTCTCTCACTGTAGCTAGATTGAGAGATAGATAGATATAGACATAGATATAGGAGTGTGTATATGTGCTTATTTTATATGTATGGAAAAATATGAGAAAACCATTCCGTCATTCCATGCTGTGTCAAAATGTTTGCTATCTTTGTTTCATTACTTTCATTAGTTCTGAAATTCATGAATATTTAAATGATTTATTCTTTGCTGCTTTTTGCCTCTAAGAATAATATGTACTCCATGATAAAACATTGACTATATTATTCACACTTTGTGTAACTGAAGACTAATTAGCCAGTGTTTAATTTCTCAAGATTACAAAACAATATCTGTTGTCTTTCTGTTGCACAAAATGAACAGCCAAACAGCCCTCCCATCCACGCTTTTTAAAAAAAAACAACAAACTCTCTGCACATAAGTATTCATCATTTATGATGTTTTCCATCAAAACATAGTCCCTGAATGGAGATAAAATCAGCATTTGGAACATGGATGCTTTATATCTGGTTCACGGGCTGTGATTGAAATGCATGCACAGGCTTGACTCTCTCGTTTTCATTTTCTCCAATTATAACTGAAGAGATGAGAGCTGTTCAGTTTCTAACATGCTGTACTCTTTTATATTGGCCTCCAGAACTGACTTAGATGATTTCTTGCTATAAAGTTGATGAACAAATTTGTTTAACATTTTGTAACAGCACAATGAAGATTGGATTGAAAAAAAATGTAGCTACATACTCTTGTATGTCAGTGGTTCATTGCCATATTCCCTTTGAGGATTATATAACCAACTTCTATTTCTCACGACAGAATGAATGCATTTGTGTAAAAGAGATTTTTGTGTGAAGTGTTGATAATGTTCATATAAGCCATTTCCATATTTGCAGGTATGCCAGACAACTTTTTTTTCACTTTTTCGCTGCCAGTAATAATGTTCAAATGAGATGTTTTCTCAAGCTGCATTATTGATCAGTGTTTTGAGAAGAGCTTTCTATAAATTGCACTGAACGGTTTCATTTTTAAGATTTCTTTGGTTTTACTTTTAATTCTTATGATTTGGTGTCAGCAGTCAAAATTGCTTCTAAACTGTTCAGAATTCACATCACATGGCTGGTCGTTGAAATGTTCTGGCTGAATGGTTGGATACTAAGTGGATTCGTGCCAGCACATGGCAGTCCCAAGAATGAGGCCAATGACTGCTTAGGTCTGGGGCAAAACTCTTTGCCATGAGCAAATTGGAAGTGGTGCCCTGTGAATAAATTTGGATCCTATGGCCCAAATGATGTAGTCAGCAGATAATTCAATATCTGTGTTCGATTTGCCACTCTGTCATGTTCAATGCAAAATTTTTGATTTTATTCGCAATAGTTTTATTTCTGTTTGTAGATATGCAAGCACTTTGAACCTTCAAAGAATCCTTCCACTAGAGGTTGTGTGATGGTTAAGAACACACTTACTGAAATCTAGTAAAAGATTTGAACTCAAATCCTGCCCATTCACCTGTATATTGAGCAAGTACTCAACTTGATGTTGAAGCATGATTCACTTCCTTATCCCTTAACGTCCTCATCTGTAAAATGGGGAATGGTCATAAAAGTGCTACTAACATAGTAATTACTCAACTATTTATCATCTAATATCACTATAGTCAACTTTAATTACTTGCAATTTGATGACTTACCAACCAACCTTCTTTGGAAAACTTCCGAAAAAATTTAGAGTATTTGGTAAAATGTTTATTTTGAAGTAGTTATTAGTTTTGGAAAGCTATGCTATTTTTGCATTCTGGATAACATTCTGTTTAATTTTTCTAACACTTTGCTAAGAACAGACAGTAACTGGTAAGATTGGCACTTTGGAACTTTATGGTATCTATCTTGCTGCTCCTCTGGGTTGGCTGTTTGCCATCCTGGTACAGGACCTCACAATGGTGGCAGAGTGAGGAATTGAAAGTTACTAGGTCTATTACTTAACCCATCAGAGGTATCCCATTCCTGAACCCAGTGTTAAAGTTCAGTCGCCCTCTTAGGACTGTCCTCTGCTCTCAAGGACTTTACTTCGTTTTCTTAAACTCTACTCAGACTCTTTCTTGTCTGGGTTTAGGTGGAAGTTTATTGTCCTTCTTTTTTTCAAATCTGTTCCTCTCCATCTTTAGCTCAAGTTTAGCTCTTGATTCTTCCTAGACTTGAAGCAAAGTCTACTCCCGGGATTTTATATGTTCTGTTTCCATAGCATGGTCAAAGTACAGTGTTTCTTACTCAGTAGGCTTCACCTCAACTCCCAATGGTTCTGATTATGCCCAGAGACATAGCATTTCCTCTCCTGACCCAACTAATGGTGTTCCCTCTCTGCTATTGGGTTTCCTCAGTTGAGGATGATGCTACTAGGTTTCCTGTTTTGAACTTTAGTGGTTTTCAACACCCTCTATCCTATCTCCTGCCAAGGTGGTTCAGTAAACAAGTTATTCTTCTCTAATACTTACATCATAAAAAGGGAATTATAGAATCATTCATTAAAGTTCTTAAAGTCAGTGAATACTTGAGGTTGGGGAATGTCTTGGACCTCTATGGTCAACTTGGCTTCCTTCTCTAGCTTTATTCTCTAGTATAGTCACTTACTCACTTGCAATACTTTCATGCTCACAGATGTGAATCAAAAGGCAAAGGACCTTTTTCTCTTGAACCTTTCAGTAATGGAAGTAGTACAGGTCATATTGATAGGGTGGGTAGGGTGCAATAAGCAGTAACCTTCTGGATCCCACCAAAAATGACAGCACAGAAAGGAAGGGTATTCCTCAGAGAGACTCTTGGCAACTTCCTGTTTTCTTTCATCCCAACAATTGGGTGCATTTTTCCCTTTTTTATGGACTGGGTAACTATTCTTACAACAGATGCATTTTTTTCCTGTGGATCATTTTTAAGTTCTTCGCTCTGAGTCACTAGTTACTTTCATTTAAAAGAATATTTGCATACAAATACATCTTTCTTTCAATTACCTGGATTTTGACAGCATTCACAGTTAGTGCTATACTTGAAAGTGCTATTTGAAAACTGAAGTTGATAATGACGTTTTGGTTCTCAACTCTTGTAGTCCCTGTTAATGGATGGATGACTCAGCTTACTAGGTGATAATCAGCAGCAGTGAGGCTAAGAGAGCTGCAAGGTAAATGACAATGCAGACATGCAAGAAAGAAATACTCACCAAAAGGAAAGAAAATTGAGTAATTAGTGATTATTAAGTATACAAAACATAGAAGCATCAATTTGATCTCCTACTAGAAATTCCTTAATTTTGAGAAGTGGTTTCTAAAATTCTTTACCAACTGGCATTTTAAAACCCTCTCTGCTTACCTCAATTTATCCCATAAAAAGAAACTTAATCGCTACTTCATTTAGATGCCTTTCTTAATCATCTCAAACCACCTTTGTCTTTCTCTTAATTAATCAGTAGAGTATACATTAGACTGCTCATTTTGACATATAGTACTGGGCTATTTTAAGTGTTTTAATTTCATTAATCTTACCTTCTAAATAAGATGCTAAGCTTATAGGCAAATTATGTGATGTGTCTGAAGAAAAGAGAATCAAGCTCAGTAAAGTTACTGAAAAAAATAAATGAATGATGCTTTCATATTGCTATTTGTATTTAGAATAGAAGCAGAGATTTTAAACTATAACAAAAGGAAGTTGAGTTAAAATGCATAAATATCTTGACTATGAGGGGCTTTTATGAGTTAGCATGTTTGTACAATCTTTAAAGATAAGCACATATTTTTATCTGATAAGAATAGTTTGTACATAATTCAAAGTTGCTCTCAAGTTGTTTGAAAATATAGTATTTTTAGATAACAGTGATATTCCATTTTTTTAAAGCAAGATGTTAAAACATAATTTAAAATGAAGAATAGTAAAAATAATAATTCACAAATCTGTCTTTGAGGACGTGATCTTCTTTCACTCACTCACTCCTGTTTGTTTAATCTTTGCTTTGTGCAGCCATTGAGCCCTATGGGTAATAAAAGGATTTATAAACCCTGGATCTCTATCTCATGAGATTTACCATCTTACATCTCTAATAATACACTTATTCCCAAAGCAATAAGACAAAGAATATGTGATATTTCCATATAAGTGACAAAATGTGATATCAGCCTGTGAATGCAATTTGATTTTATGGGTGTGCACAAAATACTGAAAATTCAATTGAAACAACACAGTGAAAATGAGTCTCTGATTTAGAAAGGACTAGAAAATCAAGCAGTTTTGTTCGGGCACCTACAACTCTGTTCCTTTATGATGCCACTACTGATGGGTCAATTACCTTGCTTTTGCTCACATACTTCTCTCCTGGAGCTGAGAAGATGGTTAGGTTTTGTGTTTTCCAGTAATTCCTGTAAAAAGCAGAGGAACTTGAAATATTCAATTATAATACAAGAACTTGCAAATTACTTTAATCAACATCCTGATTTTTACAAATGAAAAGCAAAAATAAGATCCCCTGAAGGGATAGTGATTTGTTCAGTTTTTCACAGCTAGGGAATAGCATGACTTAATCTAAATCGACTTTATGGCTTAAGTGGAAAAACTCTTTTACAGTTTATATTAAGGTAAAAAAAAGTGAGCCAAAATTTCATGTGTTTCTAAAAATTATTTTAAAGTTATCAGATTATTGATTATAATATTATGTCCATTATGATCTTTTATCCCAAAGAAAGGACTTAAAAATTAAGTAGAACTGTTTTGATATGTTCTAACTCTTCAGGAATAGTAATCCTTTTATATCAAAGAAGATATTTAAAAGAGAAATAGGTTTCTCATTGTTACTTTAATATTTTGTGATTATTTTACGGAATTCAGTTTTCTCTTTTAAAATACCCAATCACTGTTATGAAAGAGAGACAGTCCTAACTGTATCTCAAGTAAAACTTAATTTTACTTGGAATCAGTACAGTGTATTTTATTTCCCAGGAATTTATTTTAGTATGTATTCATTAATTTATTCACACAGGGGGAGATTTTAAATAAAAATAAAGAAAATACTGCTTACCTTTAGAGCAAAGAATGCAGTATTGGTATGATGGAGCTAATGGGTTAAATATACTGGATTGTGAGCTATTATATTTCAGAGTGAGGGTGGGTTCAGTAGAACTGATTTGTAAAGTGTATCTATAAGTGCATGCAAAGTCTTAGCCAAGTGTTTTGAGCAAACTGGTAATACTTTCGGGTAATTGATATGCAGCTAGTATTGAGTAAATTCAAGGTGGTCAGTATTTTTTATTGAATTTGATGACAGGAGACGGGTAGAGAATAACTTAAGCCATTTTCTGCCTAGAGTCATTCAGAAAATTAGAATGAAGAGAGAAATTTGATGAGAGTATTGAGGAATTAGCAAGTGTTGCCTCACCATAGACTTAGCCAAGAAGCATAGAGATGGTGATAAAGAGGGAGTGATTTGATGACTGCAAGTAAGTGAAGTTCACATTGATCATTTTTTAATGTTCTTTTAAAACAAAATAGAAGAATGTTTATCTGGAGATAGTGAAGGTTTGTTTGAAAAAAGGAAGAGGTTAAAGAAAGGTATAAAAACATTTTTATAATTGAGATTAAAAGCTCAGAATAGAAAATTTATCACTTGAAATTCCTTGAAATCTTGAGAAATCCAAGCTCAAGGCCATCAGCAGATTCAGTATGTTGTAGAGTCCACTTCCTAGTGCTTAGACCGCTGTCTTCCTACTATGATTGCATATGATGGAAAGGAGTAGATCAATCACTGGAGTCTCTTCAATAAGCGTGGTAATTCCCTTCATGAGGCACCATTCTCATGATCTAATCACCTTGCAAAGGTCCCACCTCTGAATATTTATTACAGTGGGAGTTAGGATTTCAACATATGCTATTGTGTTGAAACAGACATTCTCTATATCAGTATTTTATTAACTTTTTAATTTTCATGTATACATATATACATGACATGCTAGGATTGAGTATTACTTTATAGTTTTTTTGTAGAGAAGGTGAGTTCATTTATATACTTATTTACTTACTCAATTTAAGACATCTGTGGAGAATCAACTGTTCACCAGTCATTTTGATTAATACTGTGAAATAAATTAAGTTCCTAGAGATTAATAAAACTTTTTCTTTTCTCATTGAATTTTGTCTCCTTAAGCAGAATCTGTTATATTTGTAACATTTTATAATTATAATTATTATAATTATAACCAAATTCTCTTATATGGAAGTAACATAAAATAAAATATTATTTTTAATAATGAAAGTAATTTTATTATTATTTTTTTTGCTTACAAATCCATATTCAGTTTAAGTTATTGAACTTGTTTCTCGGTTTATGGATATTGCACACTGCACTCACCACCAGAGTCTCAGTGTCCCTTACCAGCACCTTGTTCTGTCTCTCTCCTTCCCTAGCCCTGCCTACACACAGCAGTGATCATCTTCTGTCTGTGGATTATTGCTGGAGTTTAACAAAATCCCTTCCAGTTCCATCCATATTGTTGCAAAGGGCACAATTTCATTGTCTTTTTTTTTTTTTTTTTTTTCATTAGCTGCATAGAATCCCACCGAGTGTATATACCAAGGCTTCTTTATCCAGGCATCTGTTGGGGCATTTAGATTGTTTCCATTTCTTGGGTATTGTTAACTGTGCTACTAATCCTGATTGGAGATTTTGTACAATCTGTGTATGTATGCCTAGAAGTGAGATTGCTGAATCATTTGGTAGTTTCATTTTACTTTTTTGAAGAATCTCCATATTGTTTTCCAGAAAGCTAATTTACATTCCCACCAACAGTGAAGGAGGATTCCTTTTCTTCCACACCACCTCCAACACTTGTTATTTCTAGAATTTTGGATATAGTTCATTTTCAGTGGTGTGAGATAGTATTTCATTGTGGTTTTTATTTGTATTGCATGAAATATTATTGATATATAATTTCATAATTGAACTGCCCTGCTTTCTGATTACAGCGATTTATTCATTTTTGGAAATTGTGAATGTAGCTTACTTCAAGCTTGCTTTTTCTCAAAGAAGAACTAAAATAAAAATATTTTGTCTAGTTAACGTATATAATAAATTCACATTGCATAGCTTTGTATAGGCACATTGCTTGAGTGCTCTGTACTTCCTTTAATTAATCGGATAGTGCATTTTGTGTTACATACAATACTTTTCTAACTACTTGGATATTTTTTAATATACCAAAATGAGTTCTGAACATGTAATACATAATTTTCTTATGATGCCATTTTCTTTGAAATATATTTATTTTAAGTTTCTAGATTGAACAAGCCCTTGCTAAAATATCTCTTTGGCTCTTTGCTTGTTTTAACATTTTCACATGTACTGAACTTGTTTTGGTTCTCATTAGAATTTACACGTCTCCCAATTCCAATCATCTTGTTTTTGAACGAAAATGTTACGATCATAATCCAATTCAAAAATTTATGTTGTATGAAACATTTTTCTTATCAGACTCTTTAATGAGGCCTGACCAACTATTTTGAACAAGAACTAAACCCAGTGATTCACATTTTCCAAACATACCTTCAGTCTTAATGATTTTGAATCATATTTGAGGTCACTTTGTTGTCGTACTTAATCTTCCCAGCATCTCAGAGTTATTGCCAGAAAACTTTGGTGCGCAGCCTGCATGTAATCAGGGGCAGACAACTGCAGCATAGACTAACTGAATTAAAATGAGACAGCGCAATGCAATGTGCAGATTTATACAAGACAGACATATTAAATGTGTATACAAAGTGCCCCTGTAGTCCTCTGTTTTCTGCAATATATTATATGTGTATGTATGTCATATCTACATTATACTAATATTGTTACATAAAAATCAGCTTTTCATTATGTGTTTACCTTTTTGTACTTAATATTCTATTAAAATATAATGAAATAAAGCCAGTGTGTATATGTTTAATGGAATAAAATTTTTTTTTTAATTTGTAAACTGCCTCCTGACATATATTCTGTTTTTCATAAGTATGATAAAACTACTTGTATTAAAACTCAATATGGAAAAACTGAGTTCTGAGAGTATTCATTTGAATGAATAAAAAGTATAGCTTCTGTTTGATTATCTTGAACTGAGAACTGAAAAGTAAAGTGAAATGAATAAAATAGAATGTAACTTCTGTAGAAAGGTTATGTCATAATCCATAATTATAAATCCCTGCTCTTTGATTTTAAAAGCATGAGTTGTTCGTTATTAACAAAGGTGTGTTTTTTCATTAATATTCCTAAAAGGCCCCAAATTTGTTATATTTTTTAGATAAAATTGTGATAGTGGTCAAGGTATACTTTGACTTAATCACCAGCATTTAAAGCAATTCAGAGAACAATAGATTCTTTCTGATGTAAAATTCCTGCTTGTCATGTTGCTAGTGTGCTATTTGTGACTAGAATGCAAAGTAGTTTTAATCCATACATCCTTTTTTCTGTGCTGGGATGCCTGCCAAATTTATGTCTGCCATTAACTCTTGAGGTTTTCAGCTTGAAACAAATGCAGGGGCTGGAGAACTTAGGACATTGGATTTTTATTTAATGCATATTTAACCAGAGTGTTAGCTTTCAGAATTAGAAAACATGCAATTATCTCATAAACTAAAACTTTGTTTGACATTTAATTTGCTGTTTTAAACTGGCTTATGCTTTTAGTCTAAATCTTCAATAAATTTCATGTAAAACTGATGGAATTAAAAATATCTGTTATAATCCTTTTCATCATTATTCATATTTCAGTGTCTAAAACTCCTTGTTTTATAGCTGGAGGTAAATTTCAGCAACATTCAAGAGTACTTGTTACTTGATTGGTTTCAGTTCTTTGGATAATATTCTAGCCAAATGTGATCTAGTTAAAAAACATCGCTTGGCCTGAAAACAGATTTCCTGGGCTCAAATTCAGCATTGAATTAATTTCTCTGGTCTTTCATATCTTGCTCTATATAAAAGTACTTCACTTTATTACTTGCTTTAGAGAATTAAAATCATTAGAAATGGAAGATAAGAAAATTCACATAAGTGAGAACAACTATGTCTCAGTCTGTATTCAATATTTTGATTGAATCTTAGTAGCAAATCCATGAGGAATGCTCATTCTAGATAAATACCAAGAAGCTAAGTCTCATAGAAGTTGAATCACTTGTCCAAGTTTGACTGACTGATAAGTGAAGATTCTTAAAAAACTTTGTTGTAAGTTTACTTGAAATTCTTGTTCATAGGATTGTTTAGAAGCCTTAACCCTATGTACCTGTGACTACAGCTTAGAATTCTATGTCTTAATCCCTTCTTGATGATGGAGGGGAGGGAAGTGATATTGAATATTTAGTAAGAAGCCATGAAAATGCAATCATGTTTCCTGAGCATTTGCTGTCTCAGATACTATGTTAAGTATTAGATATATATTATCTCATTTTAGCCTGTCATGATACTTTTGGGTAAATACTGTTACTAAACCATTTTACAGATGGGGAAAGCAATGTCAGAAACTTTGTGACTTTTTTGAATTTCAAGACGAGGTATCCTAAATTCAATGTGCATGTCTTATTAGTTTCACACTGCTGCTGCAATGAATTACCACACAGTTTGTGGCTTAAGCAGTGAAGATTTATTGTCTTTTTTGGAAGTCAGAAGGCTCACTGGGCTAAAATCAAGATGACAACAGGACTGTACCCCTTCTTGAGGGTCTGAAAATATATATCCTTCCATTTTAATGCTTCTAAAGGCCACCTGCATGCCTTGGCTCATGGCCCTTTTCTCTGACTTTTAAGTTAGCAGTATAGAATCTTCAACTCTCTCTCTCTTCTGTCACATATTCATTTAAATCACCTTTTCCCCTTTCTATATAAAGACACACACACACACCGTTTCTTATCTTTATTTGTAAAAGCACAAGATAAATGTTCTATATTCTTTCTGTGGTTCTGGTAGAATTTTTTTTTTATAATGCTTCTACATAGACTATATAGATTAAACTAAAGATTTTCATGAAGACAAATTATTTTTATATGCTATTTAAACTCTTCAAAGTAGTGAGACTGTATAAGTTATAATTGTTCATTCATTATTTGTATTTGATATGATTCTTAATAAGAAGAAATGAGAGACAGTATTTATTGGCTCTATGTTAGTGTACAAATTCAATAAAAGAATACAGATAAGCACTAACTTACTAATTTGTAGCCTATCTGTGAAGGCTTTGTGACTATCCTAAATGAGCACAGACAAAACACTGGAAATATTACTCGATTGCAGATTTTGGCAATTAAATATTGAAACTGTGTGGTGAAAAATAATTTTCGTTTTGATAGTTTGAGTCACTTTGACATATAATACCTTTATGTACTATATACTGTTAAGTTGGCATTTTACATTTGCTTAATTAAAATTGGAAACTATGGAGTACAATAATTTAATTTTCTGGTACTGTTGCTATCGTGATAATAAACTTCTACTTGACAGGCAGACTACCCATATTAAAGACATTAATTCAGATAATATCATTTGTTTTGGAATATCTTTTTAAACTCATTATTCTGCTTTATTTGATTATGATATTATGATAAATGGAAATAATATTGGAGAAAGCTGTCTTGTTTTTTAGCCTTAATTAATAGTTTATTTTGCATAGTTTCTGTTCATAGCTATTTAAAGAACTTTCCTGCACACAAAATATGATGGTTATTCTGGGGGTAGGAGAAAGGGAAGGAGGTGACGATAAAGGACACTTGAACTCTGGTGGTGGGGCAGAACATCTTTTGATAACCATATGCTAAGATGTGAATTTAGTATCTTAAAATGCTTATGGTTTTGTAAACAAAATAAATAATAAAATTATTGTTAAAAAAAGAATGTTCCTGCTTCTACTATTAAAATACCAGTCCACCTGATCCAAATCTCATGTTTTTTATTGACTGACAAGATTAATTTTTATTGAGAATACAGAGGGTAAGAAGCAGATAGACAGCCATGCTAAGAATTATTTAGTCATACATCCCCCAAATGGAATCACATGGGTCTACAGAAATTTTGAGTGACTTTTCATTTTTTAAGTAAGGGATAGGTAGGAATGATGACAAATAAGCAGGCAGGCAGGCAGGCAGGAAGAGAGAGGAAGAAAAAGCGTTTTATTTAGTTGTTTATCATGTTTGCTTCCCAGACCCTGGGTTCTGAACTTGGGACCTTGGGATGTATGTGGACTATGTCCAGTGGACTAAGTGAACTAGGCCACAGGGAGCACCGGGCTGACTTTTTTTTATATAAAAGAAAATCCAAAGATTAATTAGATATTTTAAAGGTTTTTTCCTCTGAAAGAAATATAAGCTATACATTTTTCTTTGTTAAAAAAAAAACCAAATCTTTATCTTTTGCTGTCTTTCCTAATATTTGCTGGTTTATTTAATCCATGATTTGACTGTAGACTGAATACTTAGGTTTCATTTAGGAAGGGTCAGCATAGGGAACAGTCTGACAGGGTACAACCTCTTTTGATATATGTGCATGCGTGTGTGTGTATTCTTAGAATGTCAGTCAGATGATTCACCTTTCCAGTTACACCAGTAATGATGTATTTCTTGGTAAGAAAAAACTAAGACCTATAACTATGATGTTTGTTTACTCCATTAATAACTCCGTAAAGAAATACGTTTTCCTTACCTTTTCTTAACATTTTCTGACACTTCAGTTAATTAAGAAGGTAGATGTAACAGAGTACATTAATATAAGCTCGTTCTTTGACAATTGTGGATAAATAGGAATATCTTTTTCAGAAGGAACAGTACATATTGAAGGAAACAAATGTAGCTTAGGGAAAAAAAACCAGGCTATATTCAAATACATTCACATTTTAAATTAATATTTTAATAATCATTTTGATTTTTTGATGTGTGAAAACATTAAAAATTAAAATGAGAACACTTTGCCAGCAATCCAGTAACTTTCTGCCTTGATGTATGCAAATCACTGAAGCTGCCACAGGGTCACTTCTGTGATTCTCTCTCAAGTACAGCACTAAATGTTAGGATTGCTTGTTGATATCTAATCCTCAGTTAACATCATAAATCAGCACTTGTCAGATCAGGGAGGCATATTAACTAGAGTTATTATATTTCAAAACAGTTAAGAGTGTTTTTTATTCTGACAGCTTCCTAGAGAGGGGACTTTGTGATGAGTAGCTGCAAATATTTCACACCGGTAAGGAGGCTGCACATTGCCGGTTATTACTGTTAAGGGCAACCTTTGCTAGCACATCGTAATTCTCTTTACAGCCCTCCATTTTAATTCTTGTCACACCATCAAGTTATTTACTCCCTCTACCAAGCTAACAGCTGTCAGCCAGTACGTTTTTATAGAGTTATAGAATTTTTGAAAAGGAGAACTATTCAGGATATCTTATCTGAATCTTCATTTTCCTCTTGAAGATACAGATACCTTTTCATTATTGATGACTTACTGTACTTTGACCAAGAGGAGGTATTTAACCTGATTACTTACCATCATCCAACTGCCTTGTCTTGTTTCAGCATCTGAGTCATTCATTCATTCTCTCTTTCTCTCTGTCTCTCTCAATTCACTGTTAATTACAAAAATAAAAATTAAAGATTATTTTTTCCAGTCTTACTGATTTGTTTTGATTATACCAATAGAACCATCTACTATAGGAATAATGAACCAGTGTAGAGTAGCTCACAAAAATCAATCCAAATTTAAAAGATAAAAAAAAGTAAAGAGGTATCAATTGAAAAAGTGTTGTCTGATAAGCTCACATTATACAGGTCATAAAAGAAACACAGGAAAAACAAATCAAAAGCATTCTTTCTTTGTGAGAATATTACAAAACTATTACAGTTGAGAATAAGATGAGACTTTTGGAAAATGTTGACAAAAGTCAGTTGGTGAAATGTTGGTGTATTGCAGAAAGTTTGTCACTCACTAACTGCAAATAAGCAGGTGATTTTAAATAAAATGGCTGCATGGTTAGCTCTTGACAAAGAGAGAGTGGATACACAATTATTTTTCGATTATTTGAGAATGATTTCAGATGAGACAGTTCAGGAGTGCTGAAAGTCGAGTTAGGTGAGGAGTCTTTAGGAACACAATTAAACTCTCCTAAGTGGTTTCCAGCTTCCTTATCCCAACAGATTATATCACTGGTAGTAATGCCTTAACATAGGTGATAACATTTTGTTCTGTGATCTTTGAAATAGTGAGAGAATGGTTTTCAGTAAAAATGTGAATTTTTTGAGTTTTTCACCAAGTAGACAAAACAAACTACAGATTTGTGAACTTTACTTTGATCCTGGGAAAGACATCAAAATAGTTGTGTGTGTGTGTGTGTGTGTGTGTGTGTGTGTGTGTATGTGCACGTGTGCATGTGTGTGTGTGTTTGTGCTGGGGGTATTGGAATCTGTGTATGTCTCTGTGTGTGCATTCATAAATATTTGAGTTGAAAAAAGTGGAAAACTGATGATTTCAATCTTGCTTGACTTTGTGGTTGGTCAATAGAATGATTAGTAAGAAAATTCTAGAAGAGAGGTATTTCTAAATTTGAGATGAGCATTGAATAGAAGCTTACCTTATGGATGACATGGAAAAAATTGACTGGAATTATAGATTTATATTAGGGTAAATGGTTGTGTTGACTTTCATTAATTTTAAGCACAGTGGAACACTTTGTACATTAGTATCACTTTTTTTTTTCAAGCAACTTTACATACACAAAATCAAGTATTGGTCTCTAAACCAAACTAGGAATCTAAAATTTAGAAGGTATCTAGAGATTATGCAACTTGACTCTACAGAAATATATAGTTGAGTGAGATAAATATAAATCTCTTCTTGCTTTGTTGGGCAGTAATTTTGTGTTTCTAGGACTTCATTTACCAAGAAGGTAATATTCATCTTTCCAAATTTAGAAGTGCTAATATGCAAAAATCTTAGGGATTCCTTTTTCATGTATCTTACCTTCTTGGTGTTTGAATGTACCATGTATAAATGAGGATTCCTGCCAATTAAAAATGAGGTGTGAATTACTCCCTTCTCACTGTTCATGTCCCATAGCAGCTGTTATACAGGGTTGATGTTTGGCACCTGAAATGAACTAAAGGTTCTAATAAAATGAAGAATTGAGTTGACTAGGTAAATGGAATGCAAGCTCTATCTAGGTCTTATTTTCTACAAGAGCTAACCTTGATCTATAGGCTTAAATTAAAAATTTATTTTCATGGAGAACACATAGCTACATTTTAATTCTTTGAATGATTTATAAGAAGACAAAAGAAATAAAATCAAATGATCTGCGGTTCAAATATTAATATTCAACTTTACTGTCCCATGTGCCATTAACATAATGCATGCACTATGTTTGTTTCTTAATTAGATTAAGAAATGAGGAATTTTGATAAAAGAGAAATTGAGACACATTAAGATTTTCAAGCATTTGAGTAGGGATCAATTGTAAATCAGTCATTGCCAAAGTTTTTAGGAGTGCTCCATGAGCAGGGGATAGAGACGAGAGATTTGAAAGTGATGTAAGGAAATAATGTGATTAGCTACATCTTAAGCAATTATTTTATTTTAGAAAATTATTTAATTGGCTGCAACTAAAGCAGTTGCTTATTTGACTTTGTGATTGGTTGTTCTGAAGTATAATTTTGTTGTATTGGAGTGTATTGACTCTGGCTTGTGGTTTTCTAATGTAGATGAAGAACAAAGGTTTTGGAATTAATATAACTAATATAGAAATCTGATACTGTAATGTGGAATCCAGGATATATAGTTTAATTATCTATAAAATAAGAATGATTATTAATTATAATCATTGAGGTTAAATGGAAAATATTTATCAACTGAATGACACCACACCTGGCTGCTTATAAAGTAACTTTTGATTTAGAGGAAAAAAAATTGTGAAGAAGCACTATTGTATACAATGTTAGTAATTTGACTTTTTATTGAAAGATATTATCATATTATGTTTCAATTTGAAAGGCAGCTGCCCTGATATCTCAGGCAATTATGTCTCCCGGGCTTTGGAGAGTATGAAGTCCAGGGACCTGGGTTCATGATCTGGAGTGGTGGGAACAACCAAGATGAATAACTAACTAAATACATACTTTAGTCTCCTCTCTTTATCTGCCTGACTGCCTAACTACATGCCATCATTCCTGCCTGCACTTTTCCTTTAAAAAAAAAAAAAAAAAGGTAAAATATGTGTATGAGCCTTTTAGAAGGTTAAAAAAAACCCAAAAACTAGGTCATGGAATTTTAAGCAGTCTTTGCTGCAACGAAAAGATTTACAGCAGAGTTTGTTGGGTTAGGATTGATCAAGTGTTTTGGAGAATTGAGATTTTGATCATTGCATGTGTATATATATACACTTTTATGTATGTGTGTGTACGCGTGTGGTGTATGCATTAGAGAGAGAGGAAGGAGGTTGGGGAGTAGCAGAGCGAGAGTGAGGGGAGAGAAGGAGAAAATTCTCATTAGTAAGAAATGTCACTATAAAACATATTAGTGCATTTTATCTACCATAATATGAATTTCAATCAATATGTCATAATGATATATTTCAGAGTGACTTTGATTTTTAAAAATAAAATCTTAATACAGATTTGTGCTAGAGGAGTTGATTTTCCTTTTCAAGCCTGTGGAAGATCCTGAAGAGCAAGAGAATATAATGGTTTGTAATAGAGGGTCCCTATTACTCTGCTGGTATATTTGACATTTAAATGTGAGATATGTAAACTGCAAATGATGATGCTAGTCAGAAAGTGCAAGTCTACTGCATTACACTGTGGGTGCCGCTACAATCTCCTGCAAAAAATTGTCTCTAAAGCACAGGAGAGGTGAAATAGAAATACCGTAGAATCACAGTGTTTTCTATAAAATCATTATAGTGACAATGGCCTTATGGAATTATTAGGGATATTAAATGATTTAATAGAAATCAAAGTATAAAATACCTATTTCATAGTAGGTAAAGACTAAATATTAGCGACAATGATGAATCAGTATTCCTGTCATCAGATCTACTTGTAGATATTTAATATTTAAATATTAAATCATGTATATATACTTTTATATATAATATATATATTATATTGTTAATCTATATACTATTATATATTATAGAATAAACTAGTGCACATATTATATATCTTATATAAATACATTTATAATTGCTGTATCCAAACTGTCTGGATATAAATTTTGATAGCATCTCTTTCTAGTTGTCTAATTGTCAAGTGATTTAACATCGCTGGGACTCAGTTTTCTTTCCTAGAAAAATAAATTAATTATAATGATTGTTTTAAGATAGACAGGAAGACTAAATATAATATGTAAAAAACCTTGAAAATTTCAGAACTCAGTGGATGTTCTTGTTAACTACATCAGAAATAGCAATATCTTAGGATAGTGTGTGTGTATGTTGTGTGTATATGTATATAGATATAGATATAGCTGTAGCTATGGATATCTACAGAATGCTGTGAGAATGCTGATGTAAGGAAAATGTTATTACATATCTTTATATATAAAAGTCTATCTTAGTGTCAAGAGAATGACAGGAGATTTATAGCTTGATAGTTGCCATACATTATGTTAAAGTTTTCTTAAATTTACATCAGCCTATAAAAGGTACTATTAATGACTTACGTTTTTTTGATCTCGATTTCTAGGAACAAATTTTGTTCAAAATGCTATCAGATACTCTTCACAAATCGAAATACTAAAATATTGAATTTTCCCCAAGTAATCATATATATTTGTATCTTAAAACGGCTCTTAAATAAATCCTTTACTTCTCCTTTCCACCAGTCCTTATTAGCATACTCCAACCTAGTATTGTACAGATTTTCTTTCTAACCATTTCTGCTTCATCTTTTTGTTTAGATTTTTGCCAACACCTAGAAGTACAGGCAGCCTGTCTCTTAGCTGTATGTCTACATTGATATTGCGGGTCGCGGGCACTTTATTCTTAATGATTTTTTTTTTTTTGGTTTAATTAGAGTTTATGTCTGTAAGGGAATAAGAAATGGCTATAAACTATACTTTAGTGTCTGCTGTTCGACAAAGAAGAAAGTATGAGGGAAAACAAAAACAAACAATAAAATTATAATTTATAAGAAAATTTAATATTGTTCTGTCAGAACTAGAGTTATTCCAAATGGTATTTATTTAGCGATTTTT
Organism: Solenodon paradoxus; assembly: GCA_004363575.1. Taxonomy (NCBI): domain Eukaryota; kingdom Metazoa; phylum Chordata; class Mammalia; order Eulipotyphla; family Solenodontidae; genus Solenodon; species Solenodon paradoxus. The sequence continues at coordinate 421,601 of RJWH01000749.1, read as the reverse complement.
CTTCTTCCTAATATATGTATGCATCTCCTTTATTTTAATGAATTAATCTCTAGGAGAATATAGAATTGGTTCTGGGACATATTACAACTTCCTGGACACCATTTGAAATAAAGTGAATCTTTCTAAGTTTGTATAGCAACTTATTAAGTAGCTTATATTCTTTCTCAGAAAGGGATTTGTGATATCATTAACTTGTACAAGTGAGAGAAGCTCTATAATTCATAAACTGAATGTTTTGTTAGGTTTGCTTTAAATGCTAATGATTATGTACTTAAAATACACTGAGGAAGTTTCCATTTTTACTAGGGTATTTAAGAAATTATAATTCTTCAATGATTTCTTTGTTATGATTAAATGAATTGGTGAAATGCATATTTTAAAATAGCTGTTCTTTGAAAAATAGTAAAGTCTGCTTGAAAACAAAACTAGTTGTGCTAATGGGTTGCCATTTAGGTTCTGAGTATTCATTAACCAGGAGGTGGCTAATGAGCAGATGTTTAATGAGCAAGAAAAATGAATAGACAGGTTTTTTTTTTTTGCTTGTTTATTTCATACTAACTGAGATATAGAGGTGGTTGATGACATAAATCAACTTAAAAATATCTAATTTGATAACACTTAATGGAACATGCCTGAATAATATCATTGAATATGGTGTGGAAGCTTTATTAATGTTTCAGGAAAATAGGATATACCTTTAGAAAGCAGTATGCAAAGAACATTAATTTGTTGGGACAAAAGTAATCAACTCATATTTAATATATTTTGCAATGTTTTCTTTTTGTTTATATATCATTAGCTTGCTAATAGATATTTTCCTGGGCTTGGAAATTCTGTGTTTAATTTTTTCAATTCAGTGTATTCTTGGAGTCTTCCAAAGGTCAGTTAGATTCAATTTTCTGACCTGAGATATCTCATACGAAAATCACAAAGCACTAAAAATTTATTGCTGTCTTTAATAGTTAAATATTTGAGAAACTGTATTAAATATGTTGATATAAATATATTAAACACATTAGAATATATTGAGTAATATTAGTAATCTTTAGTAGTAGAATATTAGAAAATATATTAGATTTTGTCATGATAAGGGAAAATCCTAGATGCTTTTCCATTTAAAACTATTTATTTTCTTCTATATGTTCTCTCATTTAGAACTAATTTTCAGATAGAAAACTCTGTATTGTTCTCTGTGAAATTTTTTGAAGAAACACGTCATTAGGTCTCTTCCTTAAAATGTTTTACTGACCTATCTGCAAATGCCTTTCTTTCATTGGCCTTTAAGCTCTATAATTTATTAATCATCAGTTTTAAAATTAACCACTTCCCTATAGTTATCACTAAAGCAAAAAGCACAGGTTTCTCTGAAATCTACCTAACGCTGATGAAATTAAATTGTTGAGCTTCCACCCCATCTAGTTATGGGATACATTTTGGGAATAGTGGTTTTTAAATAGTCATAATTTATTTCATAATTTATCTATATTCATTGAGGAAATTGTATAGCATTAGGCTTATGTTTCCTTTCTTTTAGTTTTATATTTAATTAACATGTCAATGCAACTAAATATATAGATGAAATAACCAATATAGATCACATTTAAATGCAATTTTTTATGCTCAGAAATTACTACTATATTAAGCTTCTAATTACATGTTTGATTATTTTTAATGGATTAATAATTGATGACAAAGACCCTACTGAATTGTCCAGTAAAAGGACATGGGACTTAGAATCAGCCACTGACTGTTACAGCCATTTATTTCTCTACATGCTATCATTAGGAATTTGTACACCAAGGTTTCCATTTAATATTATTGTTAATATTACAGAAGATCATTTATATAAATGGGTGTTAAAATGTAAATAGCATGCAAGGAATACCTTATTGTTTGAATAGGAGTATTTGAAAACCAGATCAATTACCCTTAGATATACTGCAGTCCTATAGACTATTTTAGAATAAGTGAAGTGATCAAATTACTACTCAAATTGACAAATTAGAACTCATAAATTTGGGTGTTTTATCCAGTTCATATTGAATACTATGAAATGTAAAATTGGTTTTATTCATCATGAATCCATTTTAAACTACTCCTTGATTTATAGTTGGAAAAATCTCACAATTTATAACAGAGATAGAAAGTGAAAGGTATAAAATTCCTTAAGGAGATATATTCCTTAGGTATGAGGTAGTCGATGAAATAAATCAACTGAAAAGTATCTAATTTGATAAAACTTAATGGAACATATCTGAATAATATCTGAATATGGTATGGAAACTTTATTAAAATTTCAGATAAAAAAGGACTGACATACTTTTAGAGAGCAGTATACAAAGAGCATTAATTTATTGAGACAAAAGTAAACAATTTATATTTCTGCAATGAATAAACTATTATTTTAAAATTTCGGTTTATATACCATAGACTGATTTTTGCAGGAGTTAAGTCAGAGATATTCATATGGTTCTAAGTGATACTCATATGGCTGTTCTTTAGTGATGGGATTGATGAGTATTAACTTAAACTAGGTTCTCAAATACCACAAGTTTGATCATAAAAGAAAATGCATTATTTCGTATTTCTTTCCATGTGGCTTGTAGAGTTCTCTTTTTATTATTCCAGCATTATGTTTTTCCAACCCACCTAGTCTAGTATTTCAGTTTGGGATGTGTAACTTTTTTTTTGTCCTACTAAAATGAAAGGTATCAAAGTCAGAAACTTTCTTAGTCATCTTTGGATTCTGCACATGGTCCACTATTAGTCTAGTAAGGGGTTGAAAGATGTTTTTAGTATTATGGGATATTATTGAAAGTTATTTTTGGTTTTGGGAGATATTGCCTTCTTTGTGGTTTAGTCTCTAAATTAGTGAGTTGAAAGTGAACACAGTACCTATATCCTTGTGTAATTATAAGCATTAAAGAAGTTAATGCACACTCTGCCTCTAAGTCAGGTCTTTGCACATAGTCCCACAAATATGTTAAATATTGTTAGTGGTCATTAGTATACTTTTCTTAATGGCATAAGAAGTTTGAAGGCACTATCAAAAATTAATTCGATTATGGAAATTGCTATTTTTTTTGGTAACAATTTAAGAATCTTCATTTCTTTTCATAAAGATACTATAAATTTGCTATTCTTCAAACCAAGTAATCTGGACTGTCACATAGTATCCTCTGTGATGTATGATACAGAAGAATGAAATCTTTGTCCTAGTCTTAGGGCTGTCAGCAGCAGATTTTAGTTCCTTCATGAATTGCTTCTTCCGTCTCTCAATCCTACATTCTTTCTCTCCCCCTTTACAGGAGTTGATCCCAAGGGCACTCATTAATAAACATCTTACGTGCTAAACCACAAGAGAGATTGTTTCCAGGAAACACAGATTGATATTCACACAATGCTATAACTTTTAACATAATGAATGTATAATAATTGAATATCAAATGTAACAGAAGAACAGATAACAAAGAACTCCATTGTCAGAACTTATTTCTGACTCATGTTTCCTAGACTACATGAGGCTATGGATAAAATTAGTCATAATAGGTGTTTTGGCTCAACATTATAGCTGAGACACCTACCAGAGTCTGATGCCATCATAGGCTCATGATAAATACCATGATATGAAAGAGCAAAGAGAACATTTCTGTAAATTTGGACATCTTCGCCAAATTTCTGTTTCATACTCCTTCCAAATTAACTTTTTATACTCTCACAAAAGTGTGGGCATATCATAGCAATTTCCTGTTTCTTTTTATTCTCCATGGCTAGTGTCCTCTGATATAAAAGAGTAGTTACTGAGGTAATAGAATGTAAAGAACTTTCTCCACCTTTGTCATTGTTGGTATCAGTGTAGATCTCTAGCAGAAGAACATTCTTCATTATGATCTTCGTAAGCTCTATATGTGGGGACTCAAACTCATTATACATTTTTCTTCAATGCCTTCCAAAGATATTTAACTTGGTTTTCTTTTGGTGTGACTTGTAACATTTTACCATCCAGTATATAGTAAAGATTTAATAGAATCTGTGTTAGACAAGAATCTAAAGAATTGTCTTAACTAATGAACATTAAACACCTCATCCCTTCCCATAGTCCATAAACTCCATCTTCCTTAGAATGAGTTATTCCCCACTAAGGACTCTCAATCTTACAGGCAAGTAGATCTCCCGTGACCCACACCATAATCCTGTCAACCAGACAAGTCTAGACAGGTTCAAAACTTATAATGAACCTAATTTAGACTCCAGCCACAATTTCCACTATAAGTGAAAAAGAAATGATTATGTAATATCCTGCTTACTCCTTTTCTGAAAAATAAAATAATTATAGATAATATTTGACCATTTTACTATAAAACTATCTTTTTAAGGAATTTTAGAGAAATAAAATATTCATAAACAATAGAGTTAATTCTAAGAATTTTGTGTATGTATTTTGCTATGCTTCACAATTCTCATTATCATTTCTAACCATTTACTCACTTGTTAAAGGGGTGTGTATATATAATTTTTTAACTCAGAACAGAATTTATTGAATTCAAAAAATCCCCAAAAACAACAACAAAAAAACCAAACCAAAACCACCTACCAAGTGTGACATTTTGTTGTCTCTTATGAAGATACTACAGACTAGAAGAACTACTTGTTGTTTTAATCCTGTGGAGTTACCAAAATATATCAGTAAGTTTTATTTTAAACTGATTTTTTTCTGAGTACATAGTTATATGATAGTTGTATATTTAAGTGTTGGAAGGTCACATGAGTTTTCAACATAAATTTTAGAGGTGGGGCATTAGCATGGTGATAAAAATATTTTCCTCATTTTTTAATGTTTTCTGTATTGACAATGATATTTTATTTTTAATATTTGTACTTACATTCTTAAATGAAGATAGTATATATTTTGTGCTTATTAATATTACAAAGGGTTTTTATTAGAAATTTTGATAAAACTCACCTGTGAAACATATAGATTTGAAATTATTTTGAATAGTTAGCTTCTATTGATTTCCAGTTCTGTTTATATATTTTTCACTAATTAGGTTTTTCAGACTTTGTAGGTCAACTTTGTAGATTTCATTTTATGAGAAAAAGTAGTTTCTTTTAATTTTCAGTTTTTTGTCATTTTAAAGAACTAGCTTTTATTTTTATTCATTCCTTTTCTATTTCTTTGTTTTTGCTGATACATTAGATTAATCTTTATAACCCCCCCAAGTATTTTTCTACAATTATTTGTTTATCATTCTCATATATTTATATGTTTATGCATAGATACATATAGATAGTTCCTTTTTGATAGCCTAAGTTTTGCTATTATGAAAATTGTCCTAAGTATAACTCTAGCATTCCCTTTGGGTAACAGATTTGAATTTAAACTATTATTTATTTAAGCTCTGCATTTGTATAATATAGAATCTCAGATTTTGTTTCCTTGTATATTTAGAAGATGAGCCTAAGAAACACTTACTTACTTAAATCACTTACTCCAAACCAACATCTAGGTAAAATTTGATATTTTGCTTCAGAATTAGAAAATCTGTTTTTGATCAAATAAGCCTTATCAGCCACAGGTCATACTTAACTGATTGACTATTATTGCCAGTGCTTTTTGTCTCTTCGCTTTGTTTAATATTCAAAAATTACAAATATTTTAAATAATATTATATATTAAGTATCTAGACAGAAATATTAATTCATTGTGGAATACATTTTGACTAACATTACTATATGGTATGTAGTGTGTTCAGATAGATGATTTACTTTTAAATTTAAGTTCATTTACTTCAATTTTTATAGCTTACTATTAATAAACTGTGGTCTAACATTATAGATTAATATAAAGTGTAGGAAGTAACTTTGATTCTATATATGAATGTACATTGCTTATATAGTAGCTCATGGTGACTATAACTGATTTCAGAGACTTATTTATAATCACAGATTTTATTTTATATATTACATATACTGACAAAAATAATTACCTAAATGGTAATGATAACACATGAATGTAGTATCACTATGTATTAATATCTAAAACGTTTTTATTAATTTCTGACTAGTTAGTTATTAGGTTCACTTGGCAGTTCTACCTGCAATGATGTGCCTAAGAAATAACTGCAGATTTTGTTTCAAAATTTGAGAGAAAATGATGTGTCTAGGTAAATTTATAGTGACTCAACAAGCAAATAAATTTGTTCCAAAAGAAGTGATATTAGAAAGAGAAAAATTAAATAATATACTTTTGTAAAAATTAATTCAGGTGTGTCTCATAAATGTAATTTTGTATATTTGTCTTGAAGAGAACTGTGTGTAGGAAAAACATGACAAAACTTAAATAGAGTACTTCTTGAAACTAACTTAACTTTATATTCTTCTCTTCTGGTCCTGAGGAAATAATTCATGTTATCTTTTCTGTCGCATAAATCTTTCCAGTTCAATATTAACTAAGATTGAAACTTCTTAAATGCAGCAGTAAAGAAGTTATTGCTTAAGATCCAAAGATGAGAACACTTTTAAAAATTTTGAGATTCATAGGAAAATGTGTCACAGACAACTTAATGGAAAATTAAACAAAATCAACTATGAGTGAGAAATACACAGAGTGATTCTTCTACTGTTCCTTAATTTTGGGGCAACCAAAATTATTTACTTGTTAAATATTATTGTATACTTGATATTGCTGGATAAATTGAAAAAGGAGGTTTAAAAATAGAAAAGTCAATAATATCAGCTAAATTGTTTCCAGAACACTTAAACATTGATTATGTGGCAATTCTGTGTAACCATTGAGATAATTTTTTATATGTATGTGATTATGCCCACTGGACAATTTAGAAAGATAGTTTAAAAAATTAATTTATCATCTCTCTTGATTCACGAGGACATTATACAATATTTCATAGACAGGAAATTACATTGACCATCTTATAATAAAAATAATGATATTCTTAAAGTATTAGTAAGATGCTTATTAGAAAGAGGATAATGATATGGAGCCTGAAATACTTTCTCTGTCTTCTTAGACTATGTTTATCAATTTGTTTGAAGCATAATGAACTGTTAGAAGGACAATAAATTCTTAGTAGTATGAAAGTACAAAAGATGCCACAGCTCAAAACAAAATAGAAAGCACTTGGGGAAGTACTAGTAGAAGTTAGTGGTTATGACAAGCTAAGAAGCAATATACAAGCAGTTATGACTAATACCCTCATCACTTTGTAGCTATTATTTACATTTCCTGTCTTAATTTCATTATTTACAAAACCATAAAAACCGTAAAAACAATAATGGAACCTACTGGTAGGCTTGATATAAGAATTCAAAGAGAAAATCCATCTTAGTACAAAGCATGACACATCCATACTTAGTAATTATGAACTCTTAACTCCATTATGATTACCATTACACGTCCTTAAATGTATAATGTGTAATATTACACATTTCAGTGGGACTGGAAATTCATTAGAATGAATAAAGTATAACATAATACCACTGTCTTAAGATACATCATTTAGCAATAACTTTATATCAAAAAATCTTTTTCCTCTTTCTGGTGATAGAAATTCTAGTTTATGTAATTCTATTTGCATTGAGTCAACAGCTGTGTGTACATACAGTAAAAAAAAAATAAATAAATAAAAATAGAGAACAAAAGCCAGTGCATATTTATATGTTAGAAATTGTTCAAAGTGCTGACAGTATTCATTTTAGAATCTTATAAAACATAATCATATTTATTTATGAAACTTCCCTCTAGTACATACCTTGATCAACAACATGCTTGGAGTATAATTTTGAGGAAAAGTGACCAAAGATGTGCATTTCTATTGAAATTAATGAGGAAATAGATTATATTTGATTTTTTCTTTGTTCTTTCTGATGGTGTAATTTTATTTTACATTAGTAATGCTATGTTGCCCATTCTTCTAGCTCAGTTACCAAGTTGCAAAACTTCCTCCAGAGACTCACTAAAATAAATGGGTGATTGCCAGTGTAGAGCAAGTGACAAGGATATGTGTTGTTTTTATAACCAAGACCTATTGTTACTTCTAAAGGGGAAGCTGATCTGCAAAACAAAGAAGGGTCAGACTTTTTCAGGGTTACTTAACTCACTGAATTATTGCTGCTGTAGAAAGTAGTAGTTTTGATGAAAATATTTAAAAGTTGAGAATAAATATAGATAGGACATCATGATGAAAGGTCAACCACAACCTGCATATTTGAGGACAGCTTTAAGTAATTACAACTAGAACAGTGTAAAAGTAGAAAAAAAAGCAAAAACAAACTCTTGAATCTTTGCATTTTACCTTTAACCCCTATCTATTTTAGAGTGTTATATATAGCCTTTTAAATAATGAAATATTATTGTTTAATTTTCATGATAAATGCATACTTATGAATCTATTCACTTGTAAATACCCTTTAAATGAATATTTCTTTGCTGTCTTTTTTTCCCCACCAAACTTTAAGGACAATTTATTTAAAGAATAGCAGAAAACTTCCAACACCTGTCACAGAATTAAACATGGAAGTCCAAGAATGTTATAGAACACCCGAATTCCTAATTGCAAAAACAGAACCATAGAAAGACACATTAAAGTAAAACTACCAAAAATCAGTGATAAAGAAAAACTTTTAATGTGTGAGAGAAAAAGAGAAACATAACCTACAAAGATACATCCATCAGGCTAGCAGAAACCCTACTGTCAGTAGAGAATGGAAGGTTATTTTCAAAGGTATTTAAGAAAAAATGACTAGCCAAAAATTCTCTACCCTGCAAAATTGTTATTCAAATTCAATGAAGAAATAAAGGCCTTCAATTCCAAGAAAAGCTTTAAGGATTTTTCTATCAACTTTCCCTTCAAGGAAAGTTGTTCTGTAGTTCAAAAAGTAGTTCTATAACAGAGAAAGCAGAAACAAAGAACCACCTAGTCACAAGAATGGTGATACCAGTAAAGCAGAAACTTTATCAATAGGAGAGCAAAATAAAAACAACAAAAATGAGAAACCCAAAACAAAAACTTATAGCATGATATTTGTCCAGGCATATAAAGATACTGTGATGTCAGCCTAGAAAAGACTAACAATGATTAGTTATGGTAGAGATGACTAACAAGGTAATCTTGAAATCTGATCTTTAGAGATACATACATGGGAAGATGAAACAGGATCAAATGGGTACTCATCTGAAAAAAAAAAAGGCAAAATAATGGCAAAAGAAGCAACAGAGATATAAACCAAACAGAAAACAAAGACATAAATGACAGCAATAAAACCCTATATACCAGTGATGACCCTGAATGTGAAAGGACTGAAATCACCAATCAAAAGACACAGAGTGACTGATTTATGAAGAACAGCCCCATTGATATTATACCTAAAAGAAACGAAGATCAGATTCAAAGACAAAGATAGGCTGAAAGCGCAACACTATGGAAAAAAAAATTCAAAGTGACAGGGATGAAAGGAATTTAATAACTGCAATACAGTAATCAGGCAAGATAGACTTCCATCTAAAGAGCATAACATGAGGCAATGATGGACACTATATTATGGTAAAATGGCTAATAAAGAAGAGATAATTATTATTAATACATGTACTCATTGCTGGAACAGTGAAATATATAAAACCAAGTTTGACAGTTCTAAAGAGAGCAATGACAGCAGCACAATATTTGTACAGAACATCATTACCCCTCTTACATCAATGATAGATACTCAGAGTACCATGGTGGAGTAGCAATTGGGTCACTCTCCTCCAAAGGAGCAAACCACCAGGCCCTGGGTTCAAGTCCTGTATCTGGAGGAAGAAACCAGTGTGAACAACTAAATTAGAATAAAATTCTTCTTTCTCCTTTCTCTTCCTGTCTGCCTGCCAGTTTGCCTTCATTTCTGCCTGTAATTTTCCTTAAAAAAAAAGAAAGAAAGAAAAAGATACTCAAGGCAGAAAATCAATAAAAAAAATAAGAGCCTAAACAAGCTAACAGATTACATAATCCTAAAGGACATATTCAGAACTTTCTACCCCAATAAAAAAGATTTTACATTCTTGTCCAGTATACTTGGAATATTCTCAAGGGTAGACCACATACTGAAAAGAAAAGAAAAACTCAGTGAAATTAGCAAGATTGAAATTATAGAAAGCATATTCTCTGACCGCAAGTATGTGAAACTAGAAGTGAACCAGAGCAATAAAAATGTAAGAACCATAAATATGTGAATATTAAACATCAAACTTCTGAAAAATACCTGCATCATTGAGAAAATTGAAGATGAAATTAAAAATGTGGGAGACAGAGCAAACAGTTCTAAGATGATATAAGTGCATATCAAAAAACCAAGAGGCAGCTCTTGGTTTTGAAGGAACTAATAGAATAAGGACTATTGCAAACAAATATCAGTGGGAGGATGAAAATAAAATTTAGAATAAATGAGATAGAGAATAAAAGCACAATTTAAAAGATCAATGAAGCCAAGAACTGGTTCTTTGAAAGAGATATAAGAAACTAAATAGACTTTTATCTAGACTAATGGAAATAAAGAAAGAAAATTCCTAATAAAAGGAATGAGAAATGAAAGCAGTAAAATAACATGAGGCATCATAGCATTGCAAAGAATCATGAGATTACTTTGAATTCACCAATTTTGAAGAAGTGGATATATTTACAGACTCTTATTAACTCCCAAAACTGATTTAGGAAGACATAGATAGTTTGAACAGACCAAAATAAGCACATAAATGGAAGTAGTACCAAGCAAACAAAATCTAGTACACATTCTACTTAAACTCTTTAAAATTGGAGACCGAGGAAATCTATCGAATACTTTTTGAGGATAATATTGATCTGATTCTAAAATCAGACAAGGACACCACCAAAAAGAAAACTACATACTTATATCACTGATTAATATAGATGCAAAAATCCTTGGGAAAATCTTGAAAAACCAAATTCGATAGCACATTAAAATATCACACATTGTGACCAAGTAGGTTTATTCCAGTGATGAAGGAATGATTCAACATGAAAATTAATTGTGTAGTCAATGTAATATGTGCCATCAACAAAAGGAAAAATATAAATCATATGATCATATTAATAGGTACAGAAAAAGCATTTAATAAGTTTCAATTGGTATTCATGATAGAAACTCTCACCAAAATGAGCATGGAAGGCACTTCAATCAACATAATAAAAGCAATGTCCACAAACTCACAATATATAACATCATTCTTAATGGTTAAAAATCAGAACACCATTCCTGTAAGATCTGGAACAAGACAAGAATGCCCACTATCCCCATTACTATTCAACATAGTTCTGGAAGTCCTGGCCAGAGCCATAAGACAAGAAAAGGACATTAAAGAAATTCAGATTACAAAAGAAGAAATAAAAGTATAATGATTTGATTTGTACATTACATAATAATACTTTTAGAAACCCTAAAAACTCCACCAAAATACTATTATTAGAAACTATAAGTGAATATAGCAAAGTGACAGAATGAAAAAATATCAATAGCGTTTCTACATGTGAGTAAATTACATAGAAAAAAGAGAAATTAAGAAGTAAATCCCTTTCACAGTAGCACACACGCATATTATCGTAGTGGAAGAAAAACACACAGGCATACCAGTGGGAATAAAATTGTGTTCAGTAAAAGAATTACATCTATATGGGTATTTATCTATTTCAACAGAACCAAGAGTGTATATGGAAGAATGAAAGTCTAGTCAACAAATTGTACTGGGGAAATTGGACAACACTGCAAAAAATAAAGTTGAGTTACTCATTAGTGCTGCGCACACAGATTAATTCAAAATGCTTCAAAGTTCTGTATGTAAGACCTGAAACTATAAAATATACAAAGGACAATTTAGGAAAATTTCTCCTTAGTATCAACCTCAGAGAGTTTCTTGGGGAAGTGACACCTATGGCAAAGAAAACTAAAGTAAAACTAAAGAATTAGAACTACATCAAACTATAAAGTTTCTGTTTAGTGAAAGAAACCATCATAAAATCAAAAAGGAAACCTATAGAATGGAGAAGATATTTGCACAGCAGACATTAGAAAAGAGCTCATATACTTAAACAACAAAAAAGCATATGACTCACTCAAAAATGGGCAAAAGAGCTGAACAGACACCTTTCTAGAAAATACATATTTATGGTCTAGAGAATACATATTTATGGTCTACAGACACATGAACTAATGTTCTACACTACTCACCATCAGAGAATTGAAAGTAAAAACCATAATCAGATAATCACTTCACACTAGTGAGAATATCCTATATCAAAAAAACTAGACAACAAATACTGGAGAGTGTGGGGAGAAAAAGGAATCCTCTTATTTTGTTGGTGAGAATGTAAATTAGTTCATACTTTATGGAAAACAGTAGGGAGATTCCTCAAAAGCATAAAAAAAGTCTACCATTCAATCTAGCTATCCCACTTCTAGGCATATATCCAGTGATTAAAAAAATAGCAATCGGAAAAAATGCAAAAAATATGCATCCCTATGCTAATAGCAGTTCAATTTACAATAACCAAGACATTGGAACAACCTAAATGACTGTTGATAGATGATTGAGTGTAGAAATTATATATATACTCAATGGATTTCTATGAATTGTTAAATAAGTGTTATTGTTCCTTTTATAACAAACTTAATGGAATTGGAGGTGATTGTGCCAAGTGAAATAAACTAGAAAGAAACATAGAAATATTGGATCATTTCATTCATATGTGGTATATAAAGAAAGAAAACAAAGGAGCAGACAAATCTCAAAAAATTCATTGTAGACAAGACAACCAGGGACATGGGAGTGTTGAGGGAATAAGGGAGTGAAGGAGTTAATAGGTGGTGGTAAAGTGTACTACGACTGCAATGGTGGGTGCAATGTGATATGTACACAGACCGAGGTGTGAATTCAATAAATTGGAAAGCATATATAAACAAAAGAAATAAGACTGCAATTAAAAATAAATATAATAAAATTATAAAGAATAATGATATTGAAAAAAATACCATTGTCTAAAATCAGAATTAAGGAAACTTCTAGAAAGGGTTAAAATTCTTTTTTTGTAAGCTCTTGCAACTTCACATTTAAAGATTGAAATGTTATGAAATATAAAGAATTCATAATAAGCAATTATATAAAGGTTGAAAAATCATTGGGATGAAAGAATGTGATTGCAAGTATAAAGAATCTCTTGAGATGTAATAAAGAGGTGATTATTTGTCAGTTGTTAAATCTATTGAAAATTCTTTTGTAGCTTGAAGTGGTTTACCATAGAATGGCCACTTCATTTTTAAGATATAACATATATAAATCTATTATTTTCAAGGTTTCCAGACTTCGAATAGTAACCCCTATTTTTATTTTCCAATATTTGAGCACTTAGAGTTCAGAAGTATAAGTGATACCCTTTGTGACAAAGCTTTTACACACCCTACAAATCCATCCAGATTGCTTTCTTGTCATCTCTCATCTGATTTCTTCTCATACTTCTTCCCAATTTAACTAATCTTGAAAACTTCCCCATGTAACTAATACTCATATTTAACAAAGAAGTTTTCAAATTTATCATTTTAAAACTTTTTCTAAGTGTTGAATTGACACAAATAACACATAATACAGTGACGTTTACTAGATGAATTGACACAAATAACACACATAACACAGTGATGTTTACTAGATTACTGGATATCAACCAGTTTTGCAACTGAAGTTTAATGCCTCTCTTTCCTGGGGTACTTTAAGAAGTCATTTCTTTCCATAAACAATCATCTGCATTATGGAATACTACTCTGTTGTTAGCTTTACCTAATTAAGGCCAGAAACTCTGAACTATTATTCAGACCTCAACCTCTGGGAATAGAGCATGATAATCCTGCAAAATTTTTCTTTTCCCAAGCAAAAGGACTGTATGTGGTTGAACATAATGCTTAACGCTTCATCATGAACCATCTTCTTCAGTGATCATTAATGTCCAGGAACTATGGGTAAATTGATTACATATGCTAACATAATGGATAGATCAAGTGATCTCCAACATCTTCCTCCAAGAAAAAGATCAAATTTTCACATATAAAAACACAAAACAATAGAATAGTGAGAAATTAAATAGTAACTTATGCTCACTTTCAGTAATTTAAAGATCAAAGATATTGGGTTCAAATCACTGTGTGTGTGCATGTGTGTGTGTGTGTGTGTGTGTGTGTGTATGTGCTCACTGTGATGTGGTATTGCTTCATTGTACTCCTGGATATAAAAAACATTCACATTTATTATGTTTGGAACACCTTAAGCACACATCTACTTTATAAAAATACAAAATGTATTTTATTTTGTATATATATATATATATATATATAAATCATTACCAAACATCTGTTGAAGCACTAAAGAAAATAAAGAGAAATTTGCAGCCATTGGCTACAGAGTCAGAAGTATGCTATCTCAAGGATATGATTTACTTAGATTTTGAAACACTCTTGTTTTGTCCTCCTTACATTCAGAAATTTGTGGAAGCAGACATATTAAAATTCACATAAAATTGATAATTTATTTCACTCATACAGTGACCCATTGGGTCATATTTTTTCATGTTGATAAATAAAGTTTTTATATAATTTATTTTTCAGTATTTAAAAATAGTTTTTTCATTATTAATATTGCTCATCAAATACAGTCTTTCTATCAATGTTCACTGTAATATTTTTAGCTTTTCCAGTGCCCAGTTTGAAGGACCTTCCACAGTCATCAATTTCCAGTACTTAAAATATGGCAATATCACAAATATTCCTTGACTCTGGGTCTTTTTTCTCCCCTTCTTCCCTCTCTCTCTCCCTTCCATCTTCCTCCCCTCTCCTCCCTTCCCTCCCCACACCCTGTATCCCCCCACCTCCAGTAGTATGGATATTATTTCTTTTAAAGCAACTTCATTTTTATTAGCAAAGTTACCTAGCATGTCACAAACTTTATTCTTTCAAAGTTTAAAGTTATAAGTTACATGTTAACTTCATTGTATTTTTCATCTAATGCATAGTATTTAAATATAAGAGAAATATAGATGAAGGCATGGAGAGTGCCAGAATCAAGCCTGAGAAAATGTCTTATATGGTGTCACTTAATTTCAAAGAAATATTTAAAGGTTTGGGGACATTGATGAGATATGTAGTGGAAGGAAGTAATGTGACTGAGGATGCTTCATCATTTCAGAGAATTTGACTTTGAATAATTTAATTTTAAACCACAGAGATATATTATCTCATACCTGTACATATAGCTATTATTATTTTTGAAAAAGACAGTAAATGTTGGCAAGGTTGTAATGAATTGATAGAAATGCAAAATAGTGTAGCTGCAATGGAAAGCAGTATAGAATTTCATCAAAATATTAAAAATGCACTGTCACATGATTCAGAAATTTTATCTGGGTGTTTATACAAAAGACTGAAATCAGAATAAAAAGACATTAGTACTCCCCTGTTTATTGTAGAGCTGCTTACAAGATGTAGAAGTGACCTAAATGCCCATATACAGTTGAATTGACAGAGAACATGTGGTAAATACATACAATGGGATATTATTCCCCATTGATAAATAAACAAGTTCTGCAATGCGCCAAAACATTGATCAAAGTTGATGACATTTTAAGTAAAATAAGCCAGGCACAAAAAGACAAATGTTTCAAGATTCCACTTACATGAGATATCTCAAAATAATATCAAAGGCATGGAATGGTTGTTGCCAGGAGCTGGGGGTAGGAGGAAATGAGCAATTAATAATCGAGGAGTATAACATTGATTAAGCTGAATGAATGAGTAATAGAGGTCTTCTATACACCAATGTATCTACAGTTAGCAATACTTTTGTAGTAAACTTTAAGAATGTTTACCTCATGTACAGTGTTCTTAAAACAATAAATAACTTATAAAAACTTAATTTAAATAAAATTAATGTATTCTGTATTTTTTCTGATAAATTGCATTTTCCAAGAGTGTTTTTGAATAGGAACAGTGGGTTATGTGATTATATAACTTATGAATCATTTTTAAGAAACTTTTTATATTTAGTAAAAGTCTGTTGTCAGTGCTAAAGTGAACTTATCCTTTACATAGCATTTCTTTTACTATCCCCATTTTATTCATAAGTTGAAAATAATTTTGCATAGTAGTATTCTTTTTGATTTTCAATTAACAGGCATTCTCAATCTCTAAAGTAATGGTTCTTAAAAGGTCGTTTTGTTATTTGGAAGATGTCTGAATATATTTTTAGGTTATTAGAGTGTCACACTGTTTTAGGGATCTTTAGTATCTAGTAGACAGACATCAAGGATGCTAAACTCACAGCACCACAACCACCAATAAAGAATAACAGAGTGCAAAATGTTAAAAGTGCTTAGATGGAAGAATTCTGCTCTAGAATTTAAAGGAATTAAATAATTTAAAAGTTGTAATCTCTGAACTATTACTTTTACCATTGTTCAGGGATGGAAAAGCCCAAATTTATTTATTCTGTATAATTTTTTACGTGTGCAATATTCAATCACAAGTCTTAACAAATCTGATTATAAATTGAGGGTTCTGTTTGCACATTCTTGACATATATTTGTAAATGAGTAGCTTCATAGATACACTGTTAAGAGCATATTATGTTATTTAATTTAATTGGATTCTTATGCATTAGGCCAATTAAAGTTGTAATATTCTGATGCATTCAACTAACCACATCTTTGAAAAACAAGAAAATGATCACACTGTCATTTAAAATGATATCCAAATCAAGCTGTATTAATACTCCCTTGTCACTTTCAATGATATGTTAATATGATGTTATAAATGAACAATCAGATCTGCTTATGTGCATATGTGTATTTTCTTAGTCAAAATCCTGTAAATTTTAGATTATTTCCTTCAAATTCTTTTTATTTGAAGAAGCATATTTTTATTCTGCATATGTTGAATTATTTGTTTTTAGTTTTCTATCCATATATTTAAAACTTACTCTTAAGTTGTTAGTTTTGCTCATCAAAAGATAATCAGAAATAAGAATTTCAGTACACTTGGGAACATTGAGCATACTGAATGCCAATTAAAATTTTCTGTCATGACGTGTTAGACAAAGGGAGAAAATGACAAAATTGGGATACTGAGATGTCATGCTTAATGGGGGATGAGTAGTATATCTATGTTTTATATATGTGTGTAGGTAAATATATAGATAGATGACACATATAGATGGATAAGTATAGAACCTTATTGAGGAGAAGAATTTTTTGTCTTTTTATTGACATATTTACATGTGACAAACTCAAATATTTAGCAAGTAGAGGGGATGAAGTGGAAGATATAAAGCAGAAAATGTTTGATAGATAATGTCCATGAATGGAGGGCAACTCATCTAGTGCTCAAGTAAAGAAAGCAATTTTTGAATAAGCAACTGTAATTAGTGAAAGGAATTTATAGAATCCAAGTGAAAAGGGAATAAAATAATGTTTTTTATGTAGGGGAGGTTCTCGGGGACCACTTTCCTCTTCTCCCTGAGTTATAAAGATGCTGAATTGGAGGATGTTTGAAAATATGTGAAGTTTTAGAATAGCTATTCATAACAAAGAAACCAGATGTAGTCATAGCTATATACCTGAAGCGTTCAGTTGAATGCTACAAATCTAGATAATCTGTGACTACTTTGATATTTCTAACTCTCTAAAAGAGAGTTAGAGACTATATTAAATATTAAACAGTCCCTTTCAAAGTGTTCTTGAAAACATAGACTAAGTGTGATTTCAAATTATTGCTGAGGATTGGCGTGTTATTAGTTGACTGTTGTTAGGAAGCGCGGTTATAGATCTTGAGCGTTTCTTTTTCCTATTTTAAAGAGAGAATAAGAACTTTTAGATTTAGATGGACTTTATAATATATGTGATAAGCACTCACAATTCCTTTTTATCTAAAATAAAGGAGATAGAGCCTTATGTGTTTAAAAATAAAGTTCACTAGAAAATAGAAATAGAAATAATTTATTCAGTGATGAGTTGGGGTTCAGACAGATGAGACCACTTCATCTTGAATCACAAAATCTACTTTTTGAAACTTTTCTTTTGAAATTTATATTATGAATAAATAATATAAAGTTTTTGTATTTCAGTGGATGTTTATAATATAAATTTGATTCGACATGTGGTAATACCTTAAAGATATTCTCTTTACAATCCTCCATTTGGGTCTGGGCTGGTATTATTTAATTCTTTTAATATTTGATTTTATGTTTTGATATGTTTTTAAAATAATCTTCATTTATGATGTTCTATTCTGATACTTAATCACCATAATACAAAGAAATATTATTGGTATTTCATTGTAATAATGGTTGCCATCACATTGTGTAGTGGAAAGTGAAAGTAATAGAGGGGGTAGAATTGAACTAACTTTATAAAATATAGGCTATCTAGGAAACTTTGATCCAAATTTCCAGATATTCTAGCTCTTCTTACTTAAATGAACTAGAAAAATAGAATTCATATATTTGCTTGATAATTATTAAGTGATGAAATGTATGACTAATGGCAACAGCTTAAAGAATTTTTCATTTTGTTAATTTTTCCTGTGTATTCAGAGATCATCCCTAGCAAAACATCAAAGTATATTTATTTTAACCACAGTAATAAAAATAACATTTGAATTGCAATTCACAATTTAAACACACTTTCATTATTCTATAATAAGAACCAACATATAGTAGGCATCTACTCATTGCCATGTCTTAGTCAGGGAACAACATGTCTTCCTATTTAGGACTTGATAACCAAAGAGGAAGCTGGAGGAAGACAACCAAATCTTCATGTTGTTAGAACATTGTGATAAGAAGGAACAGAGATTTTGTTATTCTTTCATGCACAAGAAAACTGAGATATAATGAAATTGGTTCCACCGAGGAAGTTAGCATAGTAAAAATTATAATTGAATTTAAAATCTATTTCACTTCTCATAGCAGTCACTACTGTTTTGAATATTCCATAACATTTAAATTTAGCTATGTTTTAGCATATTTTTACTCAGTAAAGAGATACTTGCTTTCTAAAAAAATATTTATTTTAATTTATATTTCATTGATGAGACATTGCATTATACTACTATACGGGTTTAAGATATGTGCTAATATCGGTATGTATTATAAGTTTACCAACACTAGTCTATTAGTTGGGAGCATTTTCCAAAATTCTTTCACAATTATTTTGTTTAGCTTATATAATATTAGCTTGTAATATAGTTCATATTTGTAAATTGATTGAATTGAAACATTTTCTTTGACTTTAGGTTCTGTATATTCTGACTGATGATCTGTGAAGTTATGTGATATCTTAAAATTGAGACAGAATCTTTTATTTTCCCAAACCAACTGTTGAGGTTGATTTGTGACCCATAAATTTCTATATTGAAGTTTTAACCATCGGTAACTCAGCATGTGACTGATTTTGAGGTTGAGTCTTTACAGAGATAACTAGGTTGAAATTAAGTCATTGGGGTAGGCCTAATCCAGTGTTACTGGTGTCCTCAAACAAAGTGAAAATGTGGGCTTATCCTGATCTGTGTCTGGGGTGTGGATAATATAAAACCCAGGACCTGGGAAAAAGGGAGAGGGATATGGGAACAAGTACAATGAGCAGATCAGTAAGTGGAAATTCTTTTTCTTTCTCTCTCTTCCTTTCATTTAAAAAGATGGTTCAATTATATGGTGAAAGTATTACTGAACTGTGGTGATGTATGCAAGTGTGTTACAATCAGATGTTGAGACAGGCTGGTATGTAAGGAGAACCAAAATGAAGGCAGAGAAAGAGAGATGATTTAGCAGAAGTGAGAGGATGCTAATTTTTTTCAAGAAACCATTTCAAGATAGGAGAGAGGCATGTAACAGATTTTGCCTGAGATTCCACGGAGGCTAGCAACCTCACCAATAGACTCCAGAACTCTGAGACAAGTCTGTTCTTGTTCTGTTTGTGATGATATATGTGAGCCTATTAAGCCCTATTAAACTAAAACATCAACTAGTACCATAGTGTTTTATAAGGCAAAATGTATTGTTTGTTTCTAATTTTATACCTATAAAGAGAATTATAGCTGTTTTAGAAAAGGAAGTCTTTATACCTATAATTGAAAGCAATCATATAGTGTGATCATTTTCAGAAAACACAAATTTTGAAGTTTATCAACATCTTATAAGTTCTGTGTCAAAAAATAAGAGTGATATACATGAAGAAACATGCATATAAAGAATATAAAAATATTGTTTTAAGCTCTCAAAATAGGAAGCATTTACATTTCCTGGATTTTTGTAGTGTTGGTCTTTGATTTTGTGAATGAAATTTATACTGCAATAAAGCTCTAAAAAAAAAAGTTGAGTGTTACACACACACACACACACACACACACACACACACAAAACCCTTAGTGGTTTTCTCTTAGTTCAAAGTCCATCATGTTTTAAGATTTTCTTTTATGTACTACTGGCAAAACCAGTTCTGTGGTATAAATAAGTAGACTTAAAATCTTTGTCAGTCTGTGCTGAATCTTACTCTTGTTTCTGAAGTAAAGAATCTATCTTTATAGTCTTAGTATTATGAAATACTTAAATGCATAATTGAGAAGTATAAAAAACTTATATAGTTCAATGCCAGCAGATGGAATAAATTTCCCAGGTAAAAGAATACCCTTCTTAAAATGTGTGAGATACTTTAAAAGACAAAAAAAAAATCTGAAAACTGAATCTCATGTACTAAAACATGTATTTAGTCAACTGATGTCAGTGCTTTTTGCAGTACTTATCAGTGTTATATTGTGCACTTTTAATAGGTTTCTTAAGAGTTTATTACTTGGGCTAAAGTGGTCAATCATATGGTGAAGGTAGAATTGGGCTAGTGGCAGTAAATGTATTATATACAAATGTTGATTTACAATGATGTATACCTCAAATATCTATAATGTTATGATCTATTGTTACTTCAATAAAATTAATTAAAAAAGAAAAGAAGTTAAATGCATCTCTAGTGACATAAGCTTAAAATATAGATTATTTATGAGACATTACAAAATTCTAAGGATAATATTTAAAAAAATAGCTATAAATTTTTTTAATAGTGATGTTATTTCTTTTGCTTACAATGCTATAGTCATTTTAGGACATTGAAGTTGCATCTAATACTATATTTCAAACTCCACCTTCCACCAGATATCTTGTGTCCTTTATGGCTTATTTTCCCTTCTCCTTCCTTCCCCCACTTCCACCCCCTATTCCTCCCACGCCCACAAGTAACCACTACCCTGTGTCCTTTTAGTTTTGTTGGATTTGCATGTTCATTTGTTTCATTTAATTCCACATATGCATGAAATCATCCTGTATTTCTCTTTTTCTTTCTGACTTATTTTGCTTTACATGATCTCTTCACAAGTTCCATCCAGATTATTGCAAAGGGCACAATTTCAATTTTTTTAATAACTGCTTAGAATTCCTTTGAGCATGTACACCATAGCTTTTTTATCCAATCCTCTGTTGATGGGCGTTTAAGTTGTTTCCATGTCTTGGCTATTATGAGCTGTGCTGCTATGAACATATGGACACGGATGTTTTTGTTTCTGATTAGAGATTTTGTATCCTCTGGGTATGTATACCCAGTAGTTGGATTACTGGATTAAATGGTTGATCCATCTTTAATTTTTTGAGGAAGCTCCAAACAGTTTTCCAAGGAGATTGCACCAGTTCTAATTCCTACTAACAATGTAGGAGGGCACCTTTTTCTCCACCACCCCCAATGCCTGCTGTGCCCGACTTTCTTGATATAGGTCATTCTCACCGGTGTGAGATGGTATTTCATTGTGGTTTTATTTGCATTTCTTTGATGATAGTAATGAGAAAACCTAAACGCACTTGCATGCACACACTCACGCACACACAGCAAAACAAAACAAAAATAATAAAACCTTTTATATCAATGAACTTTGAAATTTCAGGTCTGGATATGGATGTGGGATAGCTGATTTGAATAAACAATAGTTTTATAAGGTCAAGAAGAAAGCAAAATTAAAGAATATAACGAGAGATAATGACAGGGGGAAAGTGTTGGCGTTTGGACATATAGTAAACTACATGTTACTGAGACCTGAAGGATGCTAGGAGATTCCTGGCAGAGACCTGGGAGGTGGGGCTTCATAAATCCTAGTAGAAGAAATAGGACAAATGAAAACCTTCATTGTGAGATTTTAATACATTCTGGGAATAAGTAAGGTCAGTGTGACTACAGCATAGTGAATATGGAGGCTGTGGGTTTGGAGATATGGAGAGTGTAAGACTATACCAGCACTTGAAGGGTTTGTTAAGAATTGTGACGTTAACCCAAGTACGTGATGTTCATTTACGTTGAGTTCTCAGTCTTAGATAAAAGTATAACAAAAGAAAACCCAGTCCAGTTTGCTGAAGAACAAATTTGTTTGTTTATTAAATTTACTTTTTAAGTAAAGGTGCAGACAGCAATGAAGATGAGTAGGAAGAAGCATTTTTAGTCATTTTATTTAGTTGCTCATATTGGTATTCTCCCTGGCTGTGGCACACGAGCCTGGGTCCTTGTTATATATCTGAACTGCACTTGGCCAGAGATACTAAATCAAACTGCTTACCCACCAGGCCATGTATATTCTCTCTCTCTTTTAATGAACTTGAGACTTTTATGGAATGTGATGTCCAAGTAGCAGCTTAAATATCTTTTCTCCCAAGTATCTCAGTCATAGAACTAATATTGGACTTGTTCTGTTATTGATATATTGACACAATCCTCCTATTACATATTTTTTATATTTTTTTCCCAACCCAATACATTCTGCCTCCCACCTGAAAGTGGTCTTCAGCTATGCTAGTCATTCTAGAAAGTACTAGAATTCAAAACCCTCTGGGAGGTGTAGTTTTCTGTCACTTCCATTGCTTGTTTATCCACATTTCACATGAACAGTTTTGGGGAAAAAATTATATTGTCCACAAAACTGACAATCATTTATCTCAGGTCTCCACACATTTTTTTAATTTTTTTTTTATCTTCTTGTAACTTCGTATATCTTTTGGCTGTTACTGAATTTTCCCATATGTTAATCTAGACATTCAATCAGTTAAGAATGTGGGCAGTAGACTACTTGATTACTCAATATTACTTAGTTTATAGGGCCAACAGTCTCACTTCCAAGTAATATAAAGTATAGAAATTACATCCCAAAAGTACTTTTATACTTGATATTCATTTAATACAAATATTAACTTGAAAACCTCAAGTCATTTGCATTTTGATTATTTTTCAAGTTTCTCAGAGGAATACCAACCTTAAAGAACTCAAGCTTTACTGTTTTAATTTGTCTAGAGTTCTGAGGCTCACAAAAGTCCCCTAAAATAACATTACAAAACAACAAATACTGTAAGTAAATCCACTTTTGAAATATTATAGACTCTAACAATGATGGCATTCCATGAACTCTTTATTATCTTAATTTTTGTATAAGTAACTCTAATAGATACAAGTTGCTTCTACTCATGTAAATATCCTTTATTATTTAAAGTGATGGCTTGAAAGGTTAATCCTGTAATCAATATACAGCAAAGTTTCCAGGGTTCCAAATCATGGAGGATGGCTATTACTAGGTAATTCAATATTCATTGTTTAAAATCTGTTGAGTTCTAATTATTGTTCAAGGTCACAATGGTGCTTGGTTATTTTGATGGGAATGTATACTATGACTAAAATATTTATATTGCCATTTACAAAATGGTTTATATATGCAAAATAAGAGCTATAAGTCAAAACATTTGAGCAAATTAGACAAAAGAATGTTCTATTTCATTTCAAAGATAATTTTAATTCACTAACTCTTATCTAGATTAATGTTCCTAATAAAAATTAAGCTCTCCCCAATGCATGACATGTGTATCAAATGACCTCATTAAATAGGTATATGGAGAACAGATGCCTCTATGACCTGTCTCCAGATTTACTGAGCAGGGAGTGTCCTTGTTTTAGTGTTCCTATGATCAGCAAATGGATTTCAAATTAGAGACACAGGATGGTATTGCCTCATGGGATGTTCTCTATGCAATTTGGCAAAATTTAAAATATTAAATAAGATTCATCTTTTGCTGATTAACTTATCATCTTCATTACAAGTCAATGCATGGTTGAATTTATAATCATATTTTAGTCTTGGAATATATTTTTTCATTAGGACATCCTTAAAGGTAATGGAGAGCATTTAAGTCTGTTTTTTAAAATATTAACATATTTTTAAATGACACCTGATTTATTTTTTATAAGTATTACTCATGAATATGAATGCATTTTTTTCTACAGAAGATACATGCACCTAAGCCATCTAGTTCAAACCATTATATGTGTGTCACTGGTACTGCTGCTTCTGTTATTGGTGGTATAGGTTTCTGTCAACTAAGAAATAATATAGTTGTGAAACAGTGTTTGCCTTTTTGTAATGCTACTGATGGTGCCTCTACATATAGGAAAATTCGATGCAGATATAAAGTAACATTGTAAAATTGATTTCGAATGGTCTATTTGGCTTTTTTGTTCAGTATTTTACTTAAAAATCCAAAGGAAATTTAGCATGATTTAGAGTCAGTTACATTTGAAAGTATTGCAGTGTATTCACATTAAAATACATAAAAATATTTGAAAAGGAAACTAAAATTTGTTAAGAGTTTAATGTGACCACAGCATTGTTAGGTAGTCTTTGTGTTTCTGTAGAAATCTGAAATTACTGTCTCTGCTTGAAAGTGCTCAACTGATCTTAACCTTTGAAAGAACCACAACACAACTGTAGCAAACGTTGTAGATCACTGCTGTAGAAAGTATTATAGTCTTAGTCTACTGAGGATGCTGCTGTACCTAAATGTTACCATGACACTGGAAATCTTTAAACATTTGTCCATCCAATCAAGTAGATTTATGCATACTTGGACTATAAATTAAGAAAAGAGCTGTCCACACAAGCAACTTCATAGTAAATTTTAAAATGAAAAGTGAAAAAAATATTTGAATATGAATTTTTACTAGGCACTATATATTTTATGAGGCAGCATGTATTGAAAGTTTTACATTTGTAAAACTTAAAATCTATCTTTAAAGCTGCTATGAGAGGAAGAATAATAATTCAACATAAAAATGCATTACAGAAAAATACTCTTACAGAAAAAGATAAACTATAGACATTTATCATGAAGGAAACGATATTTGCATGTAAAATAAGAGGAATAAATAAATGAATATGAGTATACATTTTGCAGTTTCTTTGACATTTATAGGTACAAAAGAGTGGAATGCTGATTTTAAAATATGAGATCATATTTTACATAGAAATAATGGGAATTAAGAATGAGCATTTCCAACAATGTTTCGCTCAGTTATTCTCCTATATCTTGGAAGCTTAGAAAAATCCAAAACTTGATATTAATCATAAAATAAAAGCCAAAATATTCTATGCACGTCTTTGCATTATAAACTTTTCTATAGGTCACTCAACGCTGGTAAACCCTTCTTTGTATGCTTCTAACATGTTTTTCTTATTTACATTAATTATAAAATTTATCTAAATTTGCTTTGAGACAAGATAAAACAGACTCCTTTAAGATCTTGAGAGTATAATGATGATAAAATAATTTAGTGAAAGAAGGTATCCATAGAATATTTCTATTTAAAAAAACACAAAATGAGCATATATATTTATATATTTTTTGTTTGTGAAGTCATGGGCATTATGGAATGTAATGAATAAATTGGTTATTAGAGAGATCTGGCATTATGTATATTGGAACAAAAGTAGTTGTGTTAGGGATACCTAAGCAAACAAACTGATTTATTTATCCAAATGATTTTTATGAAAATTAACTTTTTAACAGAGGAAATTGGTTTTCATATATGTGATATCTTCCTTAACTTTTCTATGATGCAATATATTTTACATATATATATATATGATGACAACAAACACATACATATATATGTATGTGTTCTAATCTCTCTACTTATAGCATAGTAATTCTAGTATAAATTATAAAAGATGAAAATATGTATTTATACCTTCCACATACTGTGCTTTACTTTAAAACATTAAGCATTTCTTAATAACAATTTTAATAGGTTTAAGATGAAACCTCCCCAGAAGTCATTGTTTTCTTTTTCTTCTCTCAAATATATGTTTATAATCACCAGTCTAAGAGGTCAACAAGTATTTGAACTATTGAAATCTTAAGACCCATATAA
Source organism: Solenodon paradoxus (assembly GCA_004363575.1). Classification (NCBI taxonomy): domain Eukaryota; kingdom Metazoa; phylum Chordata; class Mammalia; order Eulipotyphla; family Solenodontidae; genus Solenodon; species Solenodon paradoxus. Next base: position 395,286 of record RJWH01000749.1, on the reverse strand, counting down.
ACAAAATGTTGCAACCTGTATTGGTAACATGATGTATTGAAATGTCAAAATTAGCTCTATTTTCCATAAATATGGAGTGTTAATAAATGAGTCATTAATTATTTGAATTGATAAATTTTCAGGATAGGCTTATTGGATGGTGGTTTCGTCTTTCAGTATTATTTTGAATTTGTCATTCTACTTTCTTCTGGCCTGCAGGGTTTCTGCTGAGAAGTCTGATATAGCCTGATGCATGCACCATGAGGTTATGGTGCCATATTGATTAAGTTCTATTTTTCCTTGTAGCCTTTAGTATTTTTCATTCATCATTGACTTTTGTTAGTTTTGTAGTTATATGTCTTGGTGTAGGTCTTTTTTGCAGTCAGTACTTTGGGTGTTCTATCGACTTCTTGGAATTCCACGACTAGTTTTTGTGACAGATATGGGATATTTTCTTTATTACTTTAAATAAATTATCTGCTCCATTCTTCCTTTCCTCATCTTTCAGGCTTCCTATTGCCCTTATGTTTGTTCTTCTCATGGTATCTCTTATTTCACGCAAGAGTCTTTCATTGTTCTTCAGTCTTCTTTCTCTCTCTTCTTCCATGAACGTTAGCTCTGTTTTTGTTTTCAGTTTCTGGGATTTGTTCTCTGTGAAACTTGAGCCAGTTTATAGAGCTTTTCATGTTTGTCTTCTGTTTATTGACTGTATTTTTCATATATAGAAGCTCTGTTTGGACTTTCTATATAGAATTAGTCTCTATCTTGGGTTCTTACACTCTATTACTTTTCTGAGCTCTTAGGTTTGCCTTTGGGTAGTCATTTGTTCATCTTGCAGGTCTTTTAGCTTTTTAAAGTAACTCTTGCTCTGATGTTTTATCTGTTATATTGTTCCATTCTGTGTTTTTCAGTTTCTTCTCTGGGGATCTTCAGGTGTCTTCCTCTCTTTGAGTCATTTGTGTTTTGTTTTCTGGGTATTTGGATTTTGACATGACTTGCCTTCTCTGCTCTGTGTAGAGCATTGGCCATAGTTGGTCCCTGTAGCACAGGCTGGTCCCTATGTACTCCTGCACTAGGTGTGGGCTGAATTTTGTAGGTGTCCACTGAGGCACTCATTCCCCTTTTCTCAGAGGGAGGCAAGTGTTAGATCTATTCACTGCTCAAAGTGCACAGGCACAGGCCTTAGCCGATTGTTAAAAAAAAAAAAAAAGGTAGGGCATGCTGGATCTCCTCCCCTTTCCTCATGGTGGGGAGGGTGGGCTGGTTGCAGTACTCCCCAGAGCTTGGGCTCTTGGACACAGGCCGTGGTTATAGACATTGGATGGAAGTTAGCTATTAATTGTAATGGTAACTCTATAAACATCTGGGAAAGTAGTTAATTACTTTTAAACCATTATCATGAGGAAGATATTGTGTAATAAACCTGACACATCTGAAGATATATAGGAGAATTTTTTTCTGTTTGGCCTTTAATTAAGTCATGTTTATGGTATGTTCCAAATTTTAGGAAATCTGATTTTATCTCTGCGACAGGAATATTTTCAGTAGAAACATACTTAAGTGTAAATAATGTCAGACTTGGTTTGAAGCAAGAATCTTTTATATTTGGAGAAAAGATGGTGAGGAGGGCATGAAAGGATGGATTTAGAATTTATAAAATTTAAAGAGAAGATAAAATTATCCCTTTTATGAGGTAGGGATTTGTTTTTCTGATTGATGTTCCCAAATATTTACTTCTCAAAAAAAATTGTATATAACATAACAGGTATCTTTCCCCCCAATTTATAAGATGTATCTTTAAAACTGACCTCTTATAAAGGTATTCAGTATGACAATTTTCTGTAATTCAATGATAGGAATTTTTCATAACCGAATGTTTCAAATCTAGCATATAATCAAATTCCACTTAAGTCTCCTAAATTATTTGCATGCCATAATATATTCTAGAGAACAGGCACTCAATTATCTGTTGAATGAAAAAATCAGTGGTAATAAGCTAGAGTATCTGTATGAGAAACTCCCAATAAATAAATGAAGGCATTTTTTCAATCTTTGTCTGTCTATCCCTCTGTCTTGCTGTCTTCCAGTCTGTCTGTATATTTTAATTTTCTTATTTAATTTTATCTTTATCTCTTAAAATTCCTCACCTATAAATTATATTTTGCTTTCAATGATTTCAGTATGAAATAGAACCTATCCTGTTAAATTACCTTGGGTTCCAAATTTCACTTTTAATATAGCTACACATGGAAAAGTTGAGCTAGTACTAAAAATGGAGATATTGGGATAGAGAAACAGATAAAATAGACTTAGTTATGATTTAAAGCTATATCTTCTGTACTATTTTGAATATTTGACATTTCACTGTAATGTAACTGATACTGATTTATTATTTTTTTTCCATTCAGTAATCATGATACAATGTATCTTTCTCAAAGATGGTAACGGAAAACTAAATAGGACTAGTTTTCATCATGGTGTTACAGAAACCAAGAAAGACAATACATGAACAAATAAAGATGAAATATTTACTTTCAAGATAATAACCAGAGTATTATGTAATATTCATAGTATTGCATTTTTATGCAATGAACTAAGGACGTGTTCTTCTTGTTCTACTGTTTTATATCATTATCTGGGTAGTGGGTACTACAAAAATTCTCCTTAAAGTTGTTAATGTAATAAATAATTTTGCTTAATGAATTTCTAAAACATTTATTAAATTTTTGCTTTATCATTTTTAATTAATAAAACTCAGCTCACGGTGAAGTATAAAAGTACTCCCGTATGCCTATGGCAAAATGAATTCCAGAAGCATTCCATAGCATAGATATTTTCAAAAGGTATTATATTTTTCCTGTCTTTTAAAAACTGATTCCACTGGATGAAATATACTCTAAATAAAGTGCCTATGATTCAAATGTATTTGTGCATTAGAGGAAGATTCAGAAAAAAATGATTAATCAGTTGAGTTATATTTCATACATTGCTGTTTGCATGGGACAGTTTCACCAGAAACAAACTATTCACTAATGCATATCTAGAAATAAATCATTATTTAAACAGTACCATTGTCTCTTGTATTGTGCACTGTGCCAGATCACTCTCTGTAGCAAAGATAAGTTAAATTATGCATTAATAAATATGTAGTCAACTTTGATTATTATATAGAGATGATTAAGGTTAAATTTGTCTATCAATATCATCTACTTCCTCAACTTAAACATTTTTTAAGAACAATAATTGCGTGGCAAACAGTAATTCTATTCTTTTCCTCATAGTAAAAAAATGATGTTCTTAACCTAGCAGTGTATAGCAATACCTGTTTTGCTAGAAGTTCTAATAACTGATGATAGTTTTTCACCCGTCTAACCATTCATATATGTCCCTACATGTGATTCTTTTCAACAGTGTTTTAGGAATTCTAGAATTGAGTAGGTAACAAAATGTTGAACTAAATTGATACCAGTTTGCTAATATCGTTGAAGGTATGAAAGTGAAAGGTGTTAAAGCAAGAAATTCTGCGGGGTAGAGGTAAAAGACTTTATTTTAAAAAGAAGTTTAAAAAATTGTTCCATAAAATGTTCTATGCTAATAGCCATAAGAGTGTGTTGATGTATGATTATAAATTGAGATATACAAGTTGAAACATATATTTGTGTAAATATGCATTTATTATATACTATATATAAATTTAGTGATATGTATTTTCCATGTTATATGTATTATATCTCATACACATACACATATATATATATAATCAGTATTTAATATCTTCCAAAAAATTGCTCTCTATAAATTAATGGATACATTAATATTATAGATAGTAACTACTGAAGAGTCATGGTCAGCAGTGACAGGGATTATTGAAAGACAGTATAATTGAGAAGAGGAAAAGAATGTTGTCATTGGTAACAGAAAGTAAGAACAAGTGTGTAATAATTAGTAGTTAGAGTATGAAAGAGAAGTAAGGCTATATTTTGTTCTAAAATGTGATGATATATCTGTTCTTTTGATGTCATGAAGAAGTCATTATTTTTAAATAAGAAGGATGTATCAAGGTGGGATTTCTGGGTAATGGAATACAGTAGTGCTTGAATGAGTTGAAGATGGGAATATGACTGAAATTATTAAGGGTATTCCAGTAGCTCTTCCTATCCCGATTGCTGGTATGGTAGGTATTCACACCAGCTTAATAGTAGTGAGTCTTGAGAAAAATGAATTATTCAATAATTATTTTAAGAGACAATGGAAAGTAAACAGTTATTAGATTTGAAAAATACTTAGAGAATCTGAAATGATCTGATATTTCTAGTTTATAATATTGGAAGGGTGATTTTAATACCAAAAAGAAAAAAAAAATATACACACCGGTGTGAAATAAAGTTCTAAGAGTAGATTTACTAAAAATAGTGAATTGAAAAGAGGGTTATCAAAGAGGAAGTGAGAGACTGTAGATTACAAATGTGTAATTAAAATTTCTGAGCAGTCACTGATTAAAATAGAGGCTTGAACATTTTCACCAAAAAAGATGATGTATGACTTCAAGAAAGTAAATGAGATCTTCAGCTATGTGGATGTAAAAAGTACTTATAGGATGGTGTTCAACCTTGGGAACATACATTTCAGAGGAAAGGAAGGACATGTGGAATGGTGGGGGGTGAAACTGGAGGAACAGATATGCTAGCTATCAATTTAGAGCAATTTTAGCAACTTGATAAGAATCAGTCAGTTTTGTGGGAATATTGGTGACCTCATTTTTCAACTTCATTATAAATTGGGAGTTTTTCAAAATAAAAGACTATAGCCAGTAGGTCAACAAATACCTGGAAATACAGATCAGATTGCAGTGTTCAAGGTAACTAAAGACTTGATACTGTATTTGAGAACATACATTATTTTTTCCTTTATTTGAGGTAACATTGGTTTCCAACACAGCTTTACACATTGAGAAATGTGTATATATACCATACCTTTCCCACCATCAATCATCTAGTTAGCATCTATCACCATTCATTCAACTTTCTCTCCCCATGCCACCTGCAACCTAAAAACCCTTCATTCTGTAACCACCATTCTGTTGTCAGAATCTAAGAGTTTGTTTTAGTGTTGTTTTCTCATTTGCTTTGTTTCATTATATTCCACACATATGGAAAATCATACATTGCTTTTTTTTTTCTTTCTCTCATTTTTTCTTTTTGTCTTTCACTTAGTACAGTCCCTCAATTTTCATTAACATTGCATAGTGAACATGGAAAAAAAATTATAGCATAGTATTTCATTGATTATATATTTCACATCCTCTTTATCTACTCATCTGTCAGTGGGCATTTAGTTTATTTCCAGCTCTTGGCTGTTGTAAATAATGCTCCAGTAAATATGGGGGTACATATATCATTTTTAATTACTGTTTTCATACTCCTTGAACACATACCCAGAAGTAGAATTGCTAAATGCTGTAATTCTATTTTTAAATTTTTTTGCAATACCATCATAGTGGAACCCATACTGTCTGCACCAATTTACACTCCCATCAACAGTTTAGGAGAGTTCCTTTTATTCACATTCTTGTTAAACCTTATTGCTTTTTTTCTTTTATAATAGCTGAGGTGAAATGAAATCTTATTGTAACTTTGATTTGCATTTTCCTAAATGATAAACAAGAAAGAATATCTTTTTATGTGTCTGTTGGACATCTGTAAGTCTTCTTTCCTGAAATACCTCTTTAGATCCTCTCCCCATTTTTCAATTGGGTTATTTTTTTGTTACTGTTGTTGAGTTGGGAAATAATTTTGACATTTGACATTTCAAAGTTGTTTGTGCCTTTGTGGATCCGGTATCCTCCTGGCAGGAGTGTGAACCATATAGAATGAATTGTAAAAACCATGTCACCTGATCCACCAGGTTGTGCTCCTCATAATCACTTTAAGAATCTTTCTTGTCATTTTAATGAATGCATTTATACAAATGATTTTTAGATTTATTTGTGTTTTACTGTGCCAAATAAAATATAGTACTGAAACTGAAAATTTTAGGAAAGCAAATATCACATATTTACATGAACATGAGATGGTTAAAAATGGTAAAATTTTTATTTTGGAATTAGAAACCACCCAATCTGTATTCTATCAAATAATAGACAATAAAGAAAAAGCATGGGTCAATATTTTTTAATCAAAATATAGGTAAGCTTTTTGGAAAAATCTGCAGTTATTCCTATGAAACAAATTCAAGAAATACTAATTGAAACTTCACTAAATCACAAAAGGTAAAAATCACCTTATGTTCCGGATAACAGAGAATTGGAAGGAGGAAGTTTCAATGACATCGTGTGATAATATCATTACAATGTTTAATGGAGGACTTGTTGAGTAAAACTTTCCTGTTCCTATCGATATTGTTATAAAGAAATGGATATATTTGAAAATGTTTTAATGAAACTGATACATGTGGAAATTATTTTTCATTGTAAGAATCTAAATTGTAGAAAATTCATATTGACTTTTTAGGTCACATAAAATTCATTGCTCTCATATTCATTTTTTAAGGAAGAAGCATTTTTTAAAATTTATTTATTTATTTTGGTTTTTAACTCCAGTTCCTCGAGTTTTGCATGTTCTACATGCATGCCAGTGTCTCAGTCACCTGAGCCACAAGGCCATTCTCATATTAAGTTTAATAAACTTTTATTTCATTTTAATTAATATATTTATGAAAAGTATTTTTAGATTTATTTATATTTCTTGGTGGTAAATATAAGTAACATAAAACTTACCATTTTAATCATTTTGAAGTATACAGTTCAGGGGTCTTTATTGCATTCATATTATTGTCCAGTCATCACATGTTTATCTCCAGAACATCTTAATCTTCCCAAAATGAAAATAGTATAGTTAAGGCAGTAAATCCCAATTTTCTTCTGCCCCCAAGCCCCTGGCAATTACCATTCTTTATTCTCTCTCTATGAATTTGATTATTATAATGGCTCATACAAGTGGAGTTATCCTATATATGTCCTTTGTTACTGATTTATCTCACTGAGCATAGTTTCTTGATGATTCATCTGTGAAGCAGCATGTGTGTGTCAGACTCCTTCATTTTCAAAAGCTGAACAGTATTTCATGTATGCTTATAAATATATTGTTTATCCATTCATCTATTGATGGACATATTTTGAAAATTTTATTTACCAACATTTCCTTTGTAAATTTGATGATGATTTCTACCATTGCAGACATTCTGTGAAGATTTTCAGATAATTACATTTTGTAGTTGATGGTACACTATCATAAATCAATAGCTAGAAAAGAACTGCAGATATAAGATATCATAATATTTAATCTATTTTTATTAGTCTGTCAATTGGAGATGGTGATTCATAAAAGTAAGAAGGTGACTGAAATTTTTATTGTTTTTGACATGGTATTATAGCATGTGTTATTCCTCTATCATAATGCACAACTCATTGTATAATGGAATATTTCAATGAATGTGGTGCAGTGACCCAGTATTTCCATAAGACTCTCTACAGGTACTCTGATGATCTATGGAAGAGTTGTATCTCTAATTTTCAGTGCAACTTTGTTATATCCAAGATGAAGTGATTAGGGGCTTCACATCTGGAAGCTTGAAACACATTCTATATAACCATGTTGTTCAGTTCAGTTCCATAACTTTGGAAATTATTATGCAACAATTCCCTCCCTTCTCTGGCATAATGGAATGGTGTTATTTTGTTGAAAAATCCAGGTGTACTTTCCCTGGTCTATCAAATTCAAGCATTTATATGTCAGTTATAATGATCCTTAAGTATATGAGTCTATTTATAGTCTTTATTATTACAGTGTATTAAAATAGATTCATCTTTCTCATTTTATAGAAGAACCTGAAATTCTTATGAAGATTTAAGTGACTGAGGTTCAAATAATTTTGTCAGTCAGAAATAGCACTAAACTCTCCAAATGCTCTAGCTATAGCCACTTCTTATAATATAGTATTCTTTGCAGTTTATAATATTGTAATTTTTATTACAAGTATTTTCACTTAGCCCTGGTTTGACATGATACTCATCTCTAATATTTGATGTCACAAGTATAACTCCATCCAATACCTTATCTCCTTATAGAAATATCTATATTCTATGATCCTCAAAGGTGATAAAATTGACATTTTCATTATTTTGATATTAGGAAAAAGGTAATTAATATTTTTAAATATTTTAATTTTAAATAAACTGAATTTATGTAATACATGATAATAGAGAAACTTTGAAGACATTTTAATATTAAATATTAGGCAAGATGCTGATTTGATTTGCATTAAGTTTAATCTGATATAATCTTCAATTGACAGGACTGTTCCGAAGGGTCAGGAGCTGGGGTTCATCAGTGAGCGAATCAGGATCTTGTACATTGAGAAATGGAAAAGTTGAGTCACTATTTGCTTCTGGAGAGTATGAGTCTTCCTATGACTATGTTTGTTCTTTGTTTCCTCTCTTCTCTCCCTATCTTTTGATAGTAATGAAATCAAATGTAAGAGAGTCCTGTGACAAGACTGATTCAGGGAAACTGCTAGAGTGTCATGTCTGTGTTCTTCATGGTGATGTTTATTTTATGTGTGAATATTACATTCTGTAACATTGTCTTTTTAACATTTGATAAGGATTATGTTCTCTTTTCTGTGTCACATTGTAGAGACAATATTGGGGACAATTTTATCATATACTGAGATGGACTCTGAGAAGTAATCAAGATATTAATTCTGTAAGTGATGAGATAAATAGAACTAACCTGTTGGTCATAGTAGCTGATAGGTAGTATTCAGTTAACATAGGTAGTGTTAATGTAGGTAGGCACTCTGTAGGATTGCATGAATGATTTTAAAGTTTAGAACACATGATGATTATTTGTAAGCCATGTTGGCAAGATAATAAGCAAGATCCTAGTCAATGACAGTTCGCTCCTAATTCATAACCAGTTCTGAGTTTGGTGGCTTAGATTCTGCCTATTATTTGTTAATGCCAAAATGAAATCAGGTACTTACACTGACTTCACTATAGTGTAGGCTTTAATAGATTCACATGATAGTTTCATGAATTTTCAGTCTGTTGTTCATATAAATTTCTATTTTTTGCCACAGTCACAATATAATAATAATCACTAGTGTTTTAAGTATATGTTGACTTTCTTTCACTGGAACACTAAATCTTTATATCCCACTTGAACATGATTTATTATAGAAATATAAGATAGAAAAACACTTTTTTAAAAAACAAACTTTCTCTAAAGAGAGCTGAGCTTATTTAAAAAATATGTGAAACTTTGTTTATGAAGATATTGTTTAAGAATATGATAATGATGATCAGCATTTTCAAAAGAGGTTTGTTGGAGGTATGTAATTTGTATCACAAGGGAAATGAATGGAAAACATTTCTTCTCCAGAACTTTTATGAATTTTTTTTTTAAAAGCTGACTATGCATTTAATGCAGCACGTGATAAAACTTGAATCCTTCTAATTTGCTAAAAAATATAAACTTAAACAAAGGATGTCTTTAGTTTCTGTTCTGATCTATTTGAATTCTTTGCTAAGTAATTATTTCAGGCTTATACTTGCAAAAATTGTTGGAAAATGAGAGCCATTTAATTTTTTTTAATTTTACTATTTTCTTTTGTGCACATTTTGCTTTGTCTGTTGTCTTTTAAAAATCTTTGTAGCTCTGTCAGTTAAATTTGAAACATATCATTGCCTCTTCCTTTGTCTTATCTCTATCATTTGTTTTAAAACTGGGTCAATCTATTTTGATTTCATTTCCTTGCTTTCTACAATTTAATGAATGGAAAATAAAGAAGCTCCTTTGCATTCAATAACCCCTAAAATTCACAAAATACAGTTATTAGAGTCCTCAGAACTAACAATATGAATATATTAAACTCTGCAGGTTCTCAATTATGTATTATTTCCATGCCTACTGAAAAACAGCATAATTCTGCTGAAACTGGGCTTTTTTCTTAGAGCAAAATGAACACAATTCCCATAAGGCATTCAGTTACACAACTCCTTTTTCAACTTTCCTCTTTCATCTGGCCATGCAGGTTCATAGATTTGAGTAGGACTCTCCTTACAGAGTGAATACTTTGATGTAGAATGTGAGGTGACTATAACCTTGGTCAACTTTGTGGGGCTGAATATTTTCCAGTGTCAGAAACTGTTTATCTGAGAAAAGGAGAGAGTGAGTTGAGTAGAGAGGTCAGAAAATGAGATATTTAATCATTTTCTGTTGTATATATGATCTATGAGCTGGAGCAGGTTACTCGACTTTTCCTAATCTTATGTTTTCATTTAGAAAAAGGAGAAATAACAACTACCTTTCAAGATAACTTTATGATGAGATATTTTAAGTGAAGTATATGTCATAGTTTAGGTATACCTTACTTTGTAGCTCAGGGAATGATTTTTTTAAAGATAGATTATGTGTAGTATCATAATGGACTCCCAATATGTCCACATTATATTATTTAAACAAACAAAAGAAAAAGAAAAAAAATTCTGCCTTCTATTCAAGTTTAGATTTTAATTTTTTTTCCTAATAAGATATGTCAATTACCTTTGGAAGATAAATGAAAAATTATTGAGAAAGAATCATTTACTGGTTGTCGTTTAAAAATAAAAATGGCAAACCCTAGTTTATTGTATATCTCAATTTCAGATTAATGAGATTTATGTTGTTTTGAGGATATAATATTTTGTGAATGATATCATTCATATATAATCACTATATAATCAAGCACCTTTACTTTTTGTATTTGTAATGGAAATTGTGTCAGTAAAATTTTTGTATTAAATAATTAGTAATTTTTTATTTAAAAATGAGGTTCATTTTGCATTCTCATAGTGGTGCTTATCTTTAGTTTACTGTATCACAAGTTCCTTAACCTCTCTACTATGATGGTAATTAAATTTATTTTGAAAAGTAAGGATAGATTATATAGTGAAGGAAAAAAAGCAATAGTGATAAACTTACTGTTTTATATTCAAATGTGAATTTACTATTGTGCATACCTAAACCTAGTTAATGTTGTAGTGCAGTATTCATTCAGGAAAATCAATTTTAAAAAAAAGGAAAACAACAAAAAAAGAAAAGTTAGGTTTTAAAAGACTTCATTCAAAGTGGAACAAATATTGTTACTACATTTGCTAATCTTATCATTGCTATTAGCCTAATGATATTGCAATTAATAGTAAGTATTTTATATTTGCCAGGCACTATAGATTTTGAATCTTATCTGAAACTGATGTTCACTAAAGCTTTACTTAAAGTGTTACCGTCATCTTATGTGATATGTTTCGCTGCGTTAACACTGCAGTTTTTCTCTCTCCTGCTCTATCTTCTTGCCTGTACTGGATACCTTATATTTTCACAAATTCTCTATTTCGTAGGCATTTGAGCTTTTGCCTTGTGCATCTACTGCCTGCGGAGCCCGTTCACTTTTCTGTACTTCAAAGATGTTTTTGGATTAAAGACAAATATCCAAATATGCTATACTGTATACATCTCCCTATACTTTACTGAAACTCTGATTTAGATGCCTACTGTTTGCTCTTTTATCAATCTTTTCATTCGACCAGGGCATTTGTCCAAATAAAGTACCTTTTAATTTGGCTCTTACACTGACTTGTTCATTCCTTGAGGTCAAGACTATTTATTATACTTAGTAATAATAATAGTTACAGTAGCAACAGTAGAGATGATATTAATAATGGTAGTAACATGTGTATTCCCTTCATGTCAGGGTAGCACTTAGAAATCAGTGGGATGCCGTAGCTCAGGGATCTGGTGGCAAACAGTTCAAGAAAGAATTCTTCAGCGTTAACTTACACTTTTCTAAGTTTATTAGAGAAAATGGAGGAAAAAGAAAGCAAAGCAGGAGACAATCTCCTGGGCAGGAAGGCACCTAGGTTTGGTGGAGCAGATAAATGTATACCTTGCTCTGGCTATTAAGAATAGGAAAGTGGCTCCTTAAATCATTAAAAGATTACTGGTGGGTTGGGATTCAGGTCACTCAGAGAACCCATGACAGAGTTAGACAAGTGAGCAAGCAGAGATTTAATCAGAGAGTAAAGGAATGGAGTCGACTAAGGGAGGTCCAGACCCTGTTCACCTTGCCGGTGGCCTTGGTTTTTAATGAAAAAACCCACATGGTGAGGAAGGAGGATGCAGAAAGGGTTACAGTTTCAGTTCCTGATTGAGCAAGGTGAAATTGTCCTTTGAAGTTTGCGGTGGGCTTCTTCAACCAGCGCCATTCCTTTGTTCCTTTGTGCAGAGGGTCCCTCCTGAAGCTATTTCTTCATTGATACATATGCCAAATTTGGAATCTAAGCCCCATTGAGCTCTAAAATGCAGCCTCTTTTTATTTAATCAAAATATTTATTGAGATAAGTTTAGATTTACACATTGTATTTGTCAAAATTATCCAGAGAAACAGAACCAACAGGAGGTGTACATAGGTGGAGTTATACCTAATAAGATAGTTATTATATAGCCACGTGACTTTGAAGGCTGAAAAATCTCATGATCTGTTTTCTGCAAGCCAGAGTACAGAAAAGCTGGTGGTGTCATTGGAAGGCCTGAGATCCAGAGAGCCCAAGGTGTAGATTCCAGTCCTAGTTGAAGGTACAAGAACAGTGTTGAGAGCAGAACAAGATCAACTCTTCCACTAGACAGTCACTCAGAGAGTCATTCAGCCTTCCTCCTCTCATTCAATTCAGGCCTTCAAATAATTGGATTTTGCCCTTATACACCTTTCCTCAACTCACTAATTCAAATGCCAATCTCTTTTGAAACACTCTGCTGGTTATACCCAGAAATAATATTTAAATGGCTATCTGAGTATCTCGACTCAATTGTCATCAAAGATTAGCCATTTTGTATGTTTTCTTTAGTAATTATGGTCAAGCAGAATGTGCCCAGGATGTCCATGATGTGTCCATGATGAGCTTTAGAAAAATAGTTAATATTCATATGAATGGTAATAACTTACATTCATCTGTGTATGTCATACATATCTTTAAGAGATTGTCATATATGTGTGCTTTGTCTCCATGTCTCCAGGAAGGCAGGGATTATGTCATTTGTCAAATTATACTGTTCCCTTCTGTTTTGTATTACACTGGTGATAAGGTTGGGTTTGAGCACTTCTAGAAGACATGGAATTCATCCAGAAAGAATTCATGGAGATCTGTTTGGCCAGGATCACATGGCATGTTTATTAGAAGCACTGCAACTAGTCTAAACTCCCTGCAGGCAGGGAAAGTTATGTGAGGAAGGAGTACACACACACTTAGAGAGAAGATGGTGTTGGGCAATGATGGAACTCCTGGGCGATGGAACTCCTTTCATAGATGTAACCTGGGGTGTGGCCATGAGGTACTGATAGACATGGTATTCTCCTGAGGAGTTATCCAGAAGTCTTTTAGTAAAGACCTCTTGCCAGAATGTAGGGGACTGTCAGGAGTGTGGCTTGGGTTACTAAAGGAGTATCTTGATGTAAGTCCATCTTCTCTTTGACTTATTGTTAGCAGCCTTAAGTTAGGCCAGCTAATTTCCTGCTTATATATCTGCATACCTGCTTTATAGATTTTAATCTCTGCTGTCCCCACATCAGTTGGTAAACAATAAATATTTTTCTAAAGAATAAATAATTTCATCTTTGTAGTAAAATTATAGAGTTTTATACTCTAGGCTCATAGTAAAAATAGTACCTTTAAACATTTGATAATCATCACTCATATAAATATTTTTATGTAGAGTTATAATCTTTGGTCATTGTGCTGGTGTAATTTTTACAGGCACTAGAGAAACTTTTGAATCCCTGCTATTTCTGCTTGCATTCCTCAATTACTGTCTTCAGTCAGTGGTTAAAATTCTTCCATTGTCAATTATCATAGGGTTCTGAAAGTCTAAATTTTAATCTCTTTATTTAAAAGAAATACTTGGTTAATCTAAAGCTTGTAAAAGACACCTTTCATCATTGTCATCATCATTATCATCATCATCATCATTTTGTTGTTATCGGTGTCATTGTTGTTACTAACCATTATATATGTTCTAGGCAGATTTTATTATCTTTTATTTATAAGGAATGGAAAGTCTATTAATTGAACTATGTGCAAAAATGGTTTCTTAAAAGGATGCATACATTCAGGGACCTGAAGTAAAGAGCTTAGTATCTGGCCCTCCCTGCACTGGGTGCTCCTCTTGCCCTCTCTATCAGGGAATTTCTTCTTTTTTAGAAATGTGCTGACATCTCACCATTGACTGGATTTCCTAGTTTACATTATCCTCTCTTCTGCTGGTTCTAACTCTTATCTCTTGATCATTTCTGTTAACTTCGCCCATATTCAGTGGAATTTAAAGCCTCAGGTTGCTGATCAACTAGATGGGCTCCTTTCTTAACAGGTTTTCTCCACTAATTGAGCTGTTATGGCTGGAGAGATGGGGCTCTATGATGAAGACTAGAATTTTGCCATTCTACCAGAATACCCATGAGAATATGTTTCTGGAGATGGGATTGTCAGTACCTGAAGTCAGTTTTGCCATTCTACCAGAATACCCATGAGAATATGTTTCCAGAGATGGGATTGTCAGTACCTGAAGTCAGTGCTGAAGATTCTTAGTACAGTGAACACAAGTTAATTTCTAGTTTTTTATTACCATTTTCTTTTAAGCTAACATCAGTTCATTTCTTTAAATCTCTCAGCGGATCTATTGCTCAGTATATACAGCTTATTATAGAAATCTATAGGGTACGATTAATTTATCATGAAGTTTATAAAAACTCTATGAAATCATCAGATTTTATTTAATGAGCCTAGATGTATACACAAGAAAATTTTATGGGTTTTTAATATTTCATTTTCAGAATAGTCTTCTTATAGGAATACTGGAAAAACTTTCTATAATCCAAGGGAAAGATGTGCGACTACATTATTTAATGAGTAAAGTGCTGTTTATAATTTATCAACACATTATGGTAAATTAGATAAAAAAATGAGTGAACTTATGGAAGTTGAAGAGACATACATTATTACTGATTCTGAAATATCAGACCGTGCTTTACATGACCATAACATGAAGAAGAATCTCAACACAAAATAGAAGAGGACTTTGGTGACATAGGGGAAAAAGGAAAAAAAGAAAAACAAAAACAAAAACAAAAATGCTTTGTCCAAGCATGTTTCCTCTGGATTTAGGAATTCATTTTTGATCTTTGTGTAAGATGATAGATAAGATTATATATTTTATGTTTTACTTGGAATATGTAATTGACAGAATTGTATGTATACTGTAGATAGCAGTTCTAATATGTTTATATTTATATGTTCTGGACAGATTTATCTCCTCTTTCTAACTGCTTTATTTGTATGTAATACAAGCTTTGTGGTACAGAATGTTGGTTTTGAGGTCTTGAGGTCTTGTAAGGATCAGGATCCAGCAATGCAGGGTGCTTTGGTGTAGCTTAGAGTCACCATTTCAGAAACACAATTTGACACTTTGAAATATTTTCAATAACAAGATCTGTTACATGGCTGTGGTAGTGCTTAACGATTCCTAAATAAAATGGGCAATTAATTTACCAGAAAATGTCAGCAGAGTGATTTTATTTGTGCTAAAACTGCACATTTTATGCTTCAAGAAGTCCCTAGTTCAAATGATTTGTGTCTGTATCTAATTTTATTTTACCTTAATCTTTATAATTTTTCAGAGCACTTTTGTCATACTTATTTTTTTAACTTAAATGATTTAATATTTTTCAAATATAAAAATAAATCTATATTTTAATAATTAAACAATTAAATACTTATATTTTCCATATTTGGACATACTGCTGATGTGATATATCTTTATATTGTTCCAGAAAGATTATAAGAGCTGCATAGACTATAAATTGCCTATAAGATCAGGTAATATATTACCTGGATTAGCTCTTTCCCCCATGCCTTTTACTGCTAAGTAATAGCAATCATTAGAAAGGAACTTCCAGATTTGAAAAAATCAGGTCTTTGTATTGTGTTCAGCATTTGTTTTCTTTCCTTTGCCCATTCACATTCCCTCTGCCCTCTTTAGCACCCTACTTTTGTGGCCGAAATATACCTATATTTTCATTATTTAGTATCAGCCAATAAGAAGCACTGTCAAGAGACCAAAAAAAAAAAGAAAGAAAAGGAAGGAAGTCTGAATATTTCTTCCCCTGATTTCTTCCTTGAGGCTGAATCCTTCCCTAATATCACCATATTCCTAAAGCCAACCTGGCCCATGCATATGTCTCTTCTGGATAATCTTACTTCCATTGATCTCTTGGACCAATCTCTGGTTCCTGAATGCTCCCCCTAAGGTCTCTGTATACTTCACCCTCAACTTTGTAATTAGTCCCTTGTAAATAAAGTGCTATCTTAATTTGAGTATGCCATCTGTTGCCTGTGAAGACCATGGGGAGATACAGCATTTGGGTTGTACAAACAAGACTGGAAATCCAGAGAGACAGAATTCTGAGATTATTGAGTAAGATAATAAGTGTGCATCTCATTTGGATTCTGACCTTAAAATTAAGACAAAGGCTTCTGTCTGGCTTTTTTAATTTGTAATTTTACTAAAGGGACATTATATTATTATTTAGGTTTTAGGATATACCTCTGTGTATAATACTTTATTTTTACCACTAGTAGTCTAGTTCTACCTTCCATATACTTAACTTAACCCAACTGCCTATTTTCTCCCCTTCCTTTCTTTGTAAGCACTAACTTTACTTATGGGATATAAAGCTATTTTTGTTTGATTTAATTAATATGTTTGCTTGGTTTTTTTATATACCAGATATGAGTATTATCATATAATATTGGTCTTTCTCCTTCTGGCTTATCTTGCTAAGCATAATACACTCTAGCTGCATTCATCTTGGTGTAAATAGCAAAATCCCATGTTTTTGATAGCTGAGTGGTATTCCATTGTGTATATATAATCCATCTTCTATTTGACATTGACTTTGGTCTTTGGTAGCTGAAATGATGATCTGCTTTGATATTCATTTCAGGGAAGTCTGATCTTCTGTGTGATAAATAATTATGTGATCAAATGCGGACTAAACCTAAGAGTAATATAGCAGGAACTGGATATGTCATAAAATTGATCTTATTCTCTTATTTAAATAAATGTTTATGCTGCTATCAGAAAGTAGAGTTTTTCCAGTAAGCTTTCATAAGTCAAAAGAGCATTAAGCAAAATAGCATTTTCCATTAATTTATATGGATACATTTTGAGAGTTCCCAGACCCCAAGCATAAACTATGGTATAATAAAAAATAAAATAATATAGTATATAACCAAAGCAGTAATGATAAGAGAACTACATAACCTGTAGAAAGTTATTTTCAGGAAAGGAGTTTGAAGATGTCATTTACTCTTGTGCAAAGGGAGATGCATGCTGTCTTTATCTTGATTTATTTCAAAACTGAAGCTAAAAGCTATTATTTCTTTTAGACTTTTTGTCATAAAAATAGAAATTCTCTTCATATTCTTTTCAGTTAGTGAAAACTGATGCTGATGTAGTGCTTTCCATAAAAGCAGAGTAATATGAGGTTAAGAAAGCAAAGATACCTGTTCATGCAAGCTCTCTAAATTTATTTTGAAATAAATATCTCTATACTTGTTTTATGTTTTTAAATTATTTTCACACAAATAATTTTATCATAGAAAGAACGTGATGCCTAAGTAAATAATTCTTGTTAGACCAAATAACTTTCAAATAGTTAGCTATGATCCAGATTAAAAATATGTACAAATATTAAGAAAGTGCATTACCTAGATAATTTCAAAGGATTGTTGTATCCTTTTCAGGCTGACCAACTGTTAATAAAATTTTTAAATAGTACAAAGCGAGAAAAAATGTTTAGATTATGCCAAATTTATAATTCATATTATTTAGAAATAATCTTCAAGAAACATTTAAATTATATATACTTACACTTATGAGTTATAGATTCTCAAGAAAAGTTAAATTGGAATTCTTCATTTTTAGAATTAGTTAGAAACAGAGTTAGTATTATTACCCAAAACTTTCACGAGAGGAGAACTCTGAATCACGTAAAACATATAATACACCCCATGATCAAACTTGTTGATGTTGCCTGCAGACAAATTTTCAGGAGTCTTATATTCCATACTTCATTTTTTTATTCAGAATCATCTCTGGGAAGTTTTTTTTTAATTGAACTATAATTAACATATAGCATTGTAGAAATGTAAGGTATATAATGATGATTTGATCCATTTATGTATTTTGATATGATTACCACTATAATGTTAGTTAACACCTCTCTCAGGTCACATTATTCATCTTTTTTTGTGATAAGAACAATTAATCTAATTTGCAGGCAACTTTGAATATTAGAGCATAGTGTTGTTGACTATACTCACTGGATATCCAGAACTTGACTTACGATTTTATCACAGTGCTTGGCAAAATTGTTTACTGAGTACATTCATTCAAAGCCAGAAGCATTCACAGTGAGTTTTAGGCTTCTGCACTCAATAGGTTTACATTTTGGGTAGTTAGAAATACTGTGATAATCTTTTGTATGTGTTTTGCTTATTTTGTTTTACTTTTTAACAAACAGACTTTTCAAAATCTTCCACTCAATACAATAACAGTACTAGAGAAGTTATGTGCCTCACAAGAAAATAAAATTTTGTCTGAAAATACAACTTAAGAATTACCCAAATAAGTATTTGGGCGCAATTGCTGTTTAAAAAGAAACCTACTTTGTAAAATGTTTTTGTTTTCGGTACAACATTTCCCAACAGAATTTTGCTTTTCTCAAAGCTATGCTGTCATTTAGAGTGTAATGACTTTTTTTGAGCAAAAAACTTCTATGAGCCTTTTTTGTTCCTTAATGTATCTAGCCCATCTGCTGACTACTATTAGAAATCACACCCACAGTAAAGAATCACATTAACAACCACTACTTTTTGAAATGTTATTTCTGTGAGATTATCTCACTGCAGGTCTTGATGCAGCAAGGCAGAATATTTCTCTGAACATCCATTTCTCACTAAAGATAGATACCTATGGCAGAATGAATTTGTCGGAAACAAACTTGGGCTGAATGCCTGTGGCAGCTAAAACAACTGCTCTCTGCTTTCCCCTCTCTGTCTATTATTATCCAATTATTGTGCCCCTCCTCTTATCATATTCTCCACTAGATCTACCATTATTGCTCTCATAGTGTATTTCAACTTTCTGGTCCTGTGTTTCTTAAGCCAATTGACTGTATATGAGTAGTAAAATATGATTTTTTTTTTTTTTTTTTTAGTTTATATGCTTATCTCTTATGTGCATTACATTTTTATCCTGGTTCAAATATGATTATCTATTTGTTTGTTTTATCCAAGGACCATATTCTGAAACAGAATAAAAAATGCAAAAGCTAATCAACATGAGTTCAGTAATACCAATAACGTAAAGGATAACAATGATGGGGAGGTATATAAGGATGGCAGGACAGGGTGGAGACTAAATTGCTCTTGCCTTCTCCCACCTTTCTACTCAAAGTCTGGTCTGAGGACCTCTAGCTTCAGTGGTCCCTGCGATTGACATTAACCCAAGAGATATGTATGAAATTTTAAGATTGAGAAACACTGCTTTTCTCCTTTTTTCCCCCTTTCTTTGTGTCTTCTTATCTAATATTATGAGATCTGCTGATTTTATTTTCCTCAAGAAAGGTGAAGTTATATGTGAAAGAGCTAAATTTTGAAGTTATCTAAGTCAGTTTATTATTGTTATATTTTTATCTATTTATTTTACATTCTCTGGGACCAGTGTAGATTGGGAGGCACCACTGTACACACTGTTCTAAAATCTGCCATGTCAAAATTGAATCAAACAAAAATAAACTTTTAGACAATAAAATCAAATTAGTTGTTGCAGGAAGGAAATGAGAGGAGGTGGACACTTGGTTAAAAGGGATCAGATGTTTGATAAAGGAAAAACTGCAATGACTGATGTATCAGTTGTTTGGCAAAGGAAGAACTGGAATGGCTGTGATGAATAGGATGCTTTATATATGGATATTGTTTTACAATGATGAGCACCTTAAACATATATAATGTAATAATATACTGTTTATTCACTAAAATTCATTAAAAATCGAAATTTAATATTTATAAAAAAACGAACATAGGTAGTCTTATACCTGTGTTTTCAGGAAACAGTGATATCTAAATAAACAGGACTACTAATAGTAAATAAAGTCTTGCCATTAGTAGATATGCCAAGCCTTACTTCGATTTTAATAAATGCTACTAGATTATTTTACTTACAATACTGCTGGCTCTTACCATTCCACTCTTGGTATATTCTATTCATAAAAAAGTTAGAATGACCCTATTAAAAGCAAAGTTGAATCTGTTGGTTCCTCCAATGGCTTTTATCTTACTTGGGGAAAAAGCCAGAAACTTGCGAGCTTTTTGAAAAAGGTTTTCACTCCATTTTCTCTTTTTTAAATTTATGTTCAGTCACCCTGGCAAGCTTGCTATTTCTTCAACTACCTGGAAAACTGCTTCAGTGTTGTCTCTTGGATCTGTGCGTGGCTTGCCCTTCATCTATTTCAGTGCTTTCTCAAGTGTCATTTTTGCAGAGTCCTTCTCTGATGGATTTGGAATCAATAGCAACCCATTCTCACCCCAGCATTCCTTTCTTTTATGTTTTTTCTCCGGAGCATTCACCACTATTGGACTTCTGTAACTGTTTTATTTGTTTGTTTATTCCCTACCGCCTGTAAAATGTTAGTGCCTTGAAAGAGAGAGCTTTTGATCTCTTGTTCATGTTGTATCTCCAATCAGAGTACAATGCTTGGGACACACATAGATATGTTTAACAGTAGGTATGACGTGAAGAGATTACATCTTGATTAAAAATTAGACTACTTTATCTATAGGACTTTGATTTATTTTGTTGTACACAGTTCAAGGTGATTATATTATGTAAGTGTGTATAGTCTAACTATAATTTAAAATTAGAATTTTTTTTATTCTATAGGTTTTCAGACACTCTATATATCTGTGAGTTGCTTCTATGCCATTCTGGAAATTTTACAACCATACTATCTTAATGTGCCTATAACATAGTATTTTTAATCAGAACATATAAAACATCTTTAATAAAATTCTTTTAGATTGTGAGTGCTAACCATTGATTATTGAGTTTACACTAAATAGAACAATTGAACTTTAATTTATCCAGTTTAAACACAATGTAGCTTAAGGTAAAGTAAAAATAAATCACAGTATAATGAAAAATTATAGTTAAGTTTAGAAAAAAGTTTTTTCTCCAAATCAGAATGGTAACGCGCATGACCTTATATAACTGCTTCTAGAAATATTTTACATTTTACTAAGATTAATGCATATGATTTCATATACTAATCATGTATCATTCTAAGAAAGGATTTGAAAGGGCACTAGTTAGCTTCATAATATGACACTGAAGTAGATTACTCTAGATAGACTATCTTGAAATACAGTTAATTTCATTCTTATAATTATCAATGTTCAAGAAATGTTTCTTAAAAGACACTTTATTTTTTAGATAAAATTCTGTGAATATATGTATACATATATATTAGAACATCCTGCATACCAGTATTCATTTACTTATTCCCTCTTTAATTAAGGAATTTGTTTAAAATATATCTGTTTTTAGCACTTAAAAAGGGCTACCCAACAAAGTAGGTGCTCAACAAATATTTTGTAATTAACAAATGAATAAATTTGAAAATGAATTTATGTTCACTATATTTATTTGTGTACAGAATGGGTAAGTTCTTACACTCGACTTCTCAATGGCTGGTTAGGAACCTGAGAAAGGCTATTGATGTGCTCTCTATCAAATGAAATAGGAGGAAAATAAGGTACTATTTTACTTAAGATTTAATTGAAAAATAGTCTGTAGCACTGTCCAGTATTTCTGTTGCAGACAAAAA
Organism: Solenodon paradoxus; assembly: GCA_004363575.1. Lineage (NCBI taxonomy): Eukaryota > Metazoa > Chordata > Mammalia > Eulipotyphla > Solenodontidae > Solenodon > Solenodon paradoxus. The sequence continues at coordinate 373,275 of RJWH01000749.1, read as the reverse complement.
TAAAAGTAAAGGAAGTAAGATTCTAAATTTGCATTTAAATACCTTTCATAACTTAGAATATATAATAGGTCTTTAGAATAACTTTTTTGAAACAAATTTCAACTTAAATATTAAAATAATTTAATATTCATTTTATACTGTGCTGGTTACTAGGAATATTGATTAGACAAAATAATTTATTACACTAATAATTCATTTTCTTTTCTAATTTTAGTAGAAATATTGACATATAGTTCTTTTTATTTTATTTGTATGACAAATTATAGTAGCCATCTGCTTTGATGTTACTATATGTTATATATAAGTACCATTTCTTAGAATACTTGCAGAGATATTTAGTTAAATGAACACCAAGTTAGCTCAAATTGTTTGACATATTTCTATTTTAAGGTGAAAACATGAGGACAAAGGAGTTATATAAATTAGGAAATCTCAGATAAGAACTTGAATTCTTAGAGTATAACCTATGTGATAATGTATATGTTTCTATATATACATATACATGAATGTATATGTATGTATGTATTCCTATTAATATCATATATATTGCAATATTTCAAAGAGTTTGAATTGACAGAACATATACTATAATATATAATGCTTTATTTAAACCCCTTTATAAATATGTGGTTTTATAATTTTAATTTGTCAAGTAAAAATTTTAATATACATAGACAATATTAAAACAAAAATAACAATGAAATTAAAAATATTCCACAAATTTTCTGTAGCAATGAGTAAAATATGAGTGACTTGACATTACCTGTTAAGTTTTAATACATTTTAATAAGTTTTTCAATTCCAAAGGTATTAGGAAGTACAGAGATTGAAGGAAGATCAGAAAGACAATGTATCATGTCTAGGATAATTAATCTACAGGGATAAAAATTTGAGCCAAAATTTATATTAAGTGGTGCTTAAGAAAGGTATAGGGTATAAAGGACAAGAAGTCAGATTCTTCACATACCTACTGATTTATTCTTTTGTCTCCTCACCCTCCCTTCCTCTGGAATGGCATATATCTTCTTTTGGTAACTGCTTCTATACCTTCACTAGTTAGGAATACAAGTGATAGATACTGTTGTACAGTGTCACCAATCCAGAAATAGATCTATGAAATTACCTAGTCATTGTTAAGAGTATTTCAAATTGGAGATGGTAAAGAGGTGTCTATTCTTTTGTATTATGGGCTAATAAGATATGAACATGAAAAGCTCTATAGTGATTCTTCTTCAAGGGAATACAAGACAAAAGATAATAAAATTTGTGATATCATTCTGTTGCTTCCCCATTAATCCTCTGCTTAACTCTCCCTTTCTCATCATGTGGTTACACGAAGCTGTAATTCTTGCGTAGACTGACAGTAAGGTCCATTCTTTAATTCTCATTCAGAGTTCTGATTAATGCATCTTCTGTGCAAAAATAGTTCATAGAAGTGTTATTTGAGGCCAGATTATATATTATGATGGGCTATACTGAGCACAAATTTAAGGCACTGAGAAAAAAGTGAATAAACATAATACAAGGAATTAGAATGTCAGATATAAAGGATGCTAGAAAGCATCAAGTTCAGTAACTATTGTACAATATCCATTGCTTTTCAGTGACATGTGGTAGCTCCTTCAAATCCAGAAACCAACTTTTCATAGGAAGCTGCTCCTTTCAGAATTCTCTCTTGGTCTAGTCAGAGCCTGTAATGCAGTTAAAAGGAGACATGCATAGTCAAGTATACTTTTCTTAGGTCTCAATCTATGATTGCTTATTTCTTGGACAAATCTTGCTTTGTTTCAAGTAGTGATTTGTTTAATATTTTGGTTCAAGTTGTGTCTCTTTCCTTCCAAACCTGTAGTCGAACTCTCTTCTCAATATTCTTTTCCCTTTCATGTCAGTTTGGGACATATTTACAGCTATTTCTCTAACTCATAAACTGGTCAAATTGGTCTATGCATCAGGTCATCTCTAGGCCTGTGTGTATGTGTGAGGGAAAAGGAGAATTATTTAAATATTTGCAGTGCCTTTGAATGAATAATCTGAGTCACACACAGTAAGCAAATTAGGACAGTTCTGGTGAACCAATCTCAAACAATTTCACAAAAGAAATTCACACTGGCCACTGAAGGTGATATCCTTGTGAGCACTGCCCCCCCTCCTTTTTGTCTGTAGGATACTTCATAAGCAACAAGTTTCAGAGATGTTCAGAGCATACGGCTGATCCTTCGAATAGGTTGTATAAGAGTATCAGAAATCGCAAGCTATGCAAGTGGGACTCATTGGTCCTGCTCTTACCTCAGGAAACCTCATCCAAAAAGCATTCCTAGTCATTCCCAGTCATCGGCACCCATATGGAACTTAGACCATTTCTAGGAAGGTACCAGGGAGTATGAGGTTCAATGGATTACAAGACCACCTCATGGACTCACTTTCCTAATTTAAGGAAGATGTGCTTGTCTTGCTTGGACTTATTCTTTTGCTCTAGACATGGTTGCTTATCAAATGTCTGTGTTCCAAAACTCATTATAGTCCCATTTCCAAACTTTCCATCTTCTAATATTTTATATCTTAAATAATATTGACATTCATCTATTGCCAAAAAATAAATCTTGGAGTTATTTCCTATTTGTACACCTAACTATAGGTCACACGCTAGCAATCTATGCAGATTTTACCTCCTAGTTATTTTGTATATAACCCTCTAGTTTCAATCTTCACAACCTCTATCATGAGCAAAGCCATTTTCCTCTTATCAGATTATAGCTGCTAACATCCATTCTAGTCCTTCTTCTAGAAAAGACATCTTCTTTGAGTTGGTTGTATAACTATATTTCCTTTGTTACCTAAAAGTTACTTTAAGGACTTCTTGTTAATTTTGTTATGAAGTATAAATGCCCTATGGTAATGAAGATTCCTTTGTTATGATCTGTTTCTGCATTGCCCACCTCTGTCATCTCCTTAACAACACGGTCTTCCTCTGTGACTGGTGATGATCCTTAAGCTCCAAATTATTTTATTTCAGTCTTACATAATTCCATTATTCACATCTTCTTTGTCTAGAATGTTCTTAGCTTCATTTACTTATTTTTCCATTTTATCTACAATATAAGTCCCTCAAGGAGACCTTTTCATCAAGAAAATTTCAGAGTGGGTCTCTTCTCTAGTCAATCACTGTTTTCTGTCCTTTCTCTTTAGATGTTATCAAAGTTGCAAATACATGTTTATTTTGTTTTCAGAGCTATGTACTCAACTGCCTGTCCTTCTCAAGTTAATGAGAAAAGACTCACTGCCTCTTTTGCCACAGATTATGTACTTGATTACTAGTACTGTTACTCGTTTACTATTAGACAAAATAATAACAACTTGAAAATTGATATTTATTGTTAGGTAACAATAAAATTCAAATATTCACTGTTGAACTTACATACACAAATATGCATTTGAAGTGAAATTCAGTTGTTTTAAAAGCATACAAACAATAATGAAAATAAATAATTAGCCAAGTAGTTCAAAAGACATATTCAAGAAGAAGATAGAAAAAGTTTGGGCTAAAAATAATAGTTTTCAGGAAAGATAATGTAAGAACAGTTTAAATCCAGGAACAATTTTTGTTACATGGAAGGTAAGAAATGCACTCAAAAATAAGGAATATAGATGTTCCATTAAACTGATATGTAGAATTTCAGATGTAGTCAAGAAATTGAAGTTTTTTTTCAGACGAGGTAGTATTTGATGTAGTTTATGAATTTCACTTATTTAAATATCTAATATGTTCTCAGAATGGATAAATATTGTATTTTGCTTTGAATTTAAAAATCATGTATATTGCAAGGTAGGTTTCTGGAATAATATTCGATACAAAATATTATTATTTTTAAGGAGAGTGGCAGGAAGTAATGAAGCAGGCAGGCAGGAAGAGAGAGGTGAAAGAAGAACCCTAATTTTACAGATTTTAACTGTTTATCTTCATTGTTCCCACAGCCCCAGGCCGTGAACCCAGGTCCTTGGGATATATGTGTATTGTGCTAAGTGGAGGTAGCTGACTTAGTCACTAGATTACCAGTGTTAGTCTACATATAGATTATTTTGAAGACATATATTTATACAAATGAACATATTTAAAGATGATGCTTGAACGTTAGATTAACTATAAAGATTTTTTAAATTTCAAATTAAGTACTTCTAATTGGGAAAATTTCTATAGGGACATTTATAATAACAGTAACTAATGCAGAAAATTGTTACATATTAAAGACATAATTGTTGACTTCTAAAAGTTTTGTTTCTCTGAAAATTAATATTTGCCACTAAAAAATAAATTAGTTCATTAGCTCTATCGATTTATTAATTAACAGTGCATTTAGTTAAATATACTCAAGTGATGTACTACTATTGTCTTGCATATCTTGAGAAATATAAAGTCAGTTCAGGTTATATTTTTGTTTTAAAAAGTATACCATTTCTACATGATAATGCATATTAGTTATTAAGGAATAGAAATCAGCAAGAAGATTCCTTCAAATTCCACCCATTATAGAGTAGTCTGTTAATTTAGGGGTGCATTTTGATGGAAATTATTTGAATGACTTCTTAGTCCAAAATTCTAAATGAATTCACAAAGACTGATGATAGTGAAGCACTAGTGTAACTCATTATTACATTGTTCACAATATATTCTATTTTTTAAAATAATATACCTGTTTATCTATCTGGATAGAAAAGAAAAACATGTAGATAAAAATTGAAAAAAAACTAAATATGAAGAAAAAATGAAATGATGCCAAATAAGTAACTTCTTGAAGGGATAAAGAATGTTAAGAAACTTTATGAAAATGCCTATTTCTATAATGAATATAAATATCAAGTACATGTAAAAATATACATAAAAACAATGAAACGAGTATTATCATGAAAAATATTAGTGAATCAATAAATTAAATACTTGAGTATCACTTGAGTATCAAAAAAAGCATCATGTTAATTTTTATATTTTTATTTCAGACTTCTCAACTTTCACAATGTCTTTTAGAGAGCTGTGGTTTATTAGCTTTTCTCTATTTTGTTAAACTGATTCACTACATAATATCAAGTTGAACCCCTTAAGGATTGGCTCTAAAATATACTTTCCCATCAGAAATCACAGATGTACTTTTAAAATAAATGGGAAGTGAGTGGCAAGAGTGAAGAAACTAATGAGACAGTTATGTATCAATGAGAATGACAGCATAACATCTGTTTATAAGAAGCAGAAAAGTCCCAATGGGAATATCCATGTAGATTCTTCATTTCTCTTTGCATTTTGTATTTGTCTTACAGAAAACTTCTTAGCTATTACTATTAATTTTATTTAGTCATTAGATAATAATGCCACATATTCTTAAAAACAGGATGCTCCCATACTTGCTCCAGTGTCATAGAGAATAGACAAGAGTTTTAATGTAAATGTTTTAGTTCATTTGTTTGTAAATCCACTGTGCTTATTGTGGATTTCTTTTACATTTTCTGTGGATCCATTAATAATGACCCTTTATAGTACATATAACCTTGCATGGTAGTGAAGGGTCTTAAAAATGATAGTACAGGCTGAAACTATGCAAAGAAACAAATGGAAAATTTATTATTGTTATGTGACATTTAAATTTATTTTGTCAAATAATAAAGCATCTCTCACTCTTGGTCATGTTAATGAAGACATGAAAAAATAGTAAAATTTGTATCTATGTAGTTTAAAACTTTAGAGATTCTGAGAATTAAAGTGATTTGTTTCTTTGTAAAATACTTATCCAGAGTGATTTGAACATGCTTGCCTTCTCATGGTGTGATATATGGTTAGTGTCATAAACATATTTTCTATGTCTTGGTGGATTATCATATTTCTAAGTTTGGATAAGCTTCTAAAATTTTATGTTTTGCTCTTTTAGTATATTGGATGGGTTACTGCAGCGTGAAGTTTTTGTTGATGGCACTTCCTCTGAAATATACTTTCATCCTTTTTGTTACAATAATTTCTCATTAGTGCATTTTTTCTTTTTTCTTTTTTACTGTAGCCTAAGTTCCTCTGGATTTCTACCTGAAACACCCTGAATAACTGCAGAATCTGCCTTCCCATGTCAGTTATTTCTTTCATAAAGCCATTTATCTTTGACTTGAATTTCATTTTCAGCTTAATTACTATTAGTTTTTTCCTTGAACTTTTGTTTTTGTTGGTTATTTCCCTCTATCATTATCCATTTTTGTTAAATGTCATGTGAATTTATCACTGGGAAACAAAGATGCAATGCATCCATCAGCTGTTCCTCTGGTGCATGAACTGAACATTCATAGTGACCAATCACCAACAGGCTGTGAAAAATGTGGCATGATTGTTCATCACTCATATTATGCCTCTGCTATTTACATAGTAATTTAAGTACTGGCCAGCTGGCAGTCAAGTTTATATTTTACACCATTATAGTCAATATACTTTAATAATATACTGTGAACCGTATTATACTAGTTAACTAAACTGTGGTAAACCTAATTCACACACCTAGTAAAGGTATAAAGCTTTGGCTACCTGTGTTTCTATTATTTCTTATTGATATTATTTTAAATTGTAATTTCTCATGCATTTATATTTTTATTTGTAATAGTAATAATTTAATAATAGACAGGAATGAGGGCAAGTAGGCAGGAAGGCAGGAAGGGAGGATGAAGAAGTATTTGATTGTTGTTCATCTTGATTGTTTCCCCATGGCCCTGGGTCAGAAACCCAGATTCTAGGACTTTCTGTGGACCATGCCATCTCAACCTCAGCTTTAATGCCTGAGCCATCAGAGTGTGCTGCTTACTGTTGTAAATACAGACTTTTTTGTATTTTTAATGACATGCAAATAGATGGTCCTATTTGCATTGCACAAAGTTGGACATATAGAAGTTCTCTGTTAAATAAAGAGGAAAAACCTGTCTGGTTGTTTCAGTCATGCCAAGGTCAGTGTCTGGGTGAAGAGTCTGCATGCAGCTTTGTACATGCAGAAACCCAAGAACACTCATTGTTTGCCAGAAATCTTTGTTTCGATCTAACTTCCAAACAGGAAAACAACTGATAAAGCAAATACACATTTTTGAGTTGATAATCACAAATATAACATTAATTGGATTAAATTGTTGCTCCAATATGAATATCAGCTTGTCAGTTGATCGTATGAGAACATTGTACTAAGCCCTAGAACTTGAGGAGTCTGTCTTCAAGGAGAAAGTGGGTTAATGATTTTGTTGTCTAGGCCTCTTACGAGACAATATGCTTAATACTTAAAAGCACATATTGCAGAGCAATACATTCTAATATGGTAGATGTTGACTATATTTAATTATTGAATACTTGAAATGCGACTAATCCAAAATCAAGATGTGTTGTGACTGTAAAATAAATACTGAATTTTGAAGATACTGTGAGAAAAAGCATGTAATAATTTGATTAACTTTGTATTGATTATTTATTGCAGTGATATTGTTTGAATATATTGATTAAAATATTAGTAACTTCACCTGTTTCTTTTTCTTTTTTTTTTCATGTAGTTACAGAAAACTTAAAATTACATCACTCTCATAATATGATTAGACAAAATTGCTCCAGAGCTGTAATGAATCCGGCTTCAAAAGTGACTTGTTGTGTGACGCTGGACCTGAATATTATCCCCTTCGTTCCTCATTTTCCTTTCCAGATATATTACATACAATTGGTTCAGATTACACTTTATTTACATCAGACCGATCAATATTTGTTTTCCTAAGAATACACACAGGACGGTTGGCAGAGAGTTGAAATGCAACCCAATTTCATCCCACCCTGTTTACATTTCATCATGCATATATTTACACACTATCTTTTTGGCACACTACTGTAAAAGACTAATTGTATCCATTGACTGTGTGTGCCTGTATTTAAATTAGTTTTACTTTATCAAAGAATGTCCTTTTTGTCAAGTGATCAAATAATGTGAGCACTTTTCTTAGCTAACTGAGAAATGACTAAACCATTTTATAATTTAGTATAAAAAAATCTAGAATTTACATTTAATGTAAAATCAGTTAATACTATATAAATATTACATGGAATTTACATATAAAATTAAGGCTTAATACTAGTATGAAGTTTATGATTCTCACTACAGGGCCATGTAATTATAGTTGTTTACTAAACTCTATAGTTTATATGTTCTACATAAATTGATTAATTTAAATTTTATATATTTTATGAAAAATATTTTTACTAAGAAATAATATGTGTCCTTTGACTAGACTGAAGCAAATGAATTGATTTATTTTTGCTTTATGTTTAGATACCTTAAGAAAATAATTCTTTCAGATAGCTATAATATAATTTGCTTACTTTCATCATCAAAGTGTTAGACTGAATTTCAACTTTTTTTCTGTTTTGTATAATGAACAGAACTCCCACAACTGTAATAATTATAATTTAAAATAACTGTTTCTCAAAATATGGGCTTCTAATTACATGACTCTAAGGTTTCTGTATCCTTTATTTTTCCCTGTATATGAACTTAGAGTGTTGTCATACATTATGTCCTTTATAGCTGACCACATATTTCATTATGGTCAATGAGAACATGAGATTTCAGCAGTTTTTATCCCAGTTTTGAATTATAATTTATTTGTGATATTTCTATTTTGACGTTGCTGTATCTTGTAGAGTTATCCTATTCTAACTCAATTTTTTCTCATTATATGATTATTAAATTTATTAATTAGGATCAGATGATAAAGTTCATCTAGAACTTTCTTAAAGTTTAGCTGTAGCTTATGACTTGATTTTTAATGTGTTAGGGCAATAGTAACTTCAAAGTATTGTAATGCATTCGCTGAGCATGACTTCCCTCCTATATTCACGTTGGCTATAATTAATCAAATTATGCTTTACCAGGTGCGCTTTTGCTATGCTCCCTAAACACGTTTTCATGAGTACAATTCTACAGCAGATGTTAACCTTTGTCACTCTGGATTCATCTTCTGGTGTTCATTTTATAGTACATTCTGGGATTTAAGTATCAATTTAATGAACTTATAATGATCATAAAATAATAATATATTATTTCACTTGACTTACTGAAATTTCCAAAAGTATTTAACCTTAATTTATACTTAAACTCTGAATTTTTTATAATCAACAAAGATGCGAGAAATATTTTTTATCAAATATTTTACATTTTTAAAAGACTACTTTATAGCTGTTTTTATTTTAATCATTTAGACAAAGGAAATGAATATCTCTATGGTGATATTTATTGAAGTGGGAGGTATTATAATCAATCCCAGGAAAAAAAGGTATTTTATCACTGATAACTGCATAGGAGTCTGTGAGTAATGGAAAATTATTGCAATTATAGTGAATATTAAAAGTGCTTAATTCTAAAAGTAATGAAAGTAAAGTAAAATATTTAGCATATGTTGAAGAGTTGACTCTGTGATCAATCAGTATTTCATATCATTTTCAATTATTATTATTTGGATTTGCTACATTGACATTGTCAAGAGCACAAAAATGGTGACCAGTTTTCTTAGTAATTTTATGTAGACTACAAAATATTTTTTCTGTTTGAAACTGTTATCTTTGTTAGGTCCAAGTGACATAAATGCAATAAATTGGAACTTACAAAAAGCATACAACACATTTCTGACAAAAAGTTTACTAGAGTTCTTGACAATTTCATTTTATTTTTGTAAGATTTAATTAGAAAGATGTTATATAATTAATTGTTATACTTTAAATACAAGCAAAAGATAATGTTTTTGATTAATTTTATTGAAGACACTTTTCATTATAACATATAGATTTAGGTGTGCATCACTGTAAATTGACATCTATGTCTAATTGCTTAAGTTCACCAGCACCATTCCAGTTCTTCGTATACCATACAATAGATTATCTCTGCCCATTTTGACTGTCCTTTTTCATCCTCTCTTCTGTAACTACTAATTTGTATCACTGACCATTTTAAAAATGTGTTGCTCAGAGACCTGAAGCGGACTCATTATGGCACTAATTTAAGTAAGCAATTGCCAGGGACTGATGAAGGGAAATTTGTCTACCCAAAATGAACAGTCTTAGTAAAAGCTAGGTCATGAGGTTCTGTGGAAGTACTCAGAGAAGGCTAAGAATCTAAAGAGGAAAACAAGTTCAGGTGATGTGAGCATCCATGACTTTATTAAATCGTGAGTCATTGAGTAAGTACTGAGCTACTAGCTGTCAAATAAATGGTTAGGTATTATTCATAGGGCCATCTTGGGAAAAACTGAAGGAAATAAATAAGTTACTGATCAAGTCAATATCAGGATAAGTAATTAGAATTCTCCAACATAACTTTAGATCCTGAATGGTGCCTTGAATCATCAAAATATACTGTGTGTATATTTGCCTTTTACTGTTCATCAGTTTTGGAATAACCTGGGTCAGTCAAGCTACATTACAGATATAACTAGATTTAGATCATTTTTAAATGCCAGAAACAATTGGCAGTATTCTTTCATTTCTTTTCTTTCTATAAACCCAAAATTATTTGTAACGGATTTCCTAATTCATCTAATTCACCCTGCTACACTACAGACCGTAACTTAGTCATGTCGCTTTTACTTAGTCATTTTATTGATTGTTTTCCTTCCCCCCTTCCCTCTCTCCTCCCTACCTTCCATTTCTTTTTATTAAACACAACAAAACAGACTAGTCTCTAGCCGTCTGATTTTCACGAAATTCATTTGTCTTGGCTTTGACTTGCCATAGTTTTTAGCTTCCTATGTCTACTTCTGACCACCATGAATTAAGGAATTTGATAATGCTTTCGTTCATAATTATATTTTTTTTAACTTTTAGCCTGACTTCCTTCTTTCTTTTCTTCCTTCTGTCCTTTTGTCCTTTCCAACCTTTCCAGATTAATACTGGCGATAGTTTTGGACTTAAAATGAGCCAGCAGAGCTAAATACAAAGAAAAAAAATACTAAATTGCTCATTTTTAAGTGTAAAATGGAATCTGAAAATTCATAATATGTTTTGTTTTGTTTTTAATATAAGGCAATACTTATTAGGTAGACCAATTCTGGATCCTTTAAATTTGTTTAACAAGACAAACTCCAAAGAAATCTGACCATTAATTTTATGAGATAATATTAAGAGAGATCAGGAGTGGCAGAATGTTCTTGAAGATCAAGAAATTCAGTGAAGTCATAGTTATGTCAGAAGAGGCAACGAGGATAAGTTGTTTTAAGTAGAGTTACCTTAGATTTTATGGTTGAAACCAGAAGCAATTGGAATATCACCAAGAGAGACCAGAAGAAGGCTGTAAGGGCTTGGGGCCAGAAGTGGAAGGTGGTTTTTAAAGTTGCTAAACTGGGCATCCCTTTCAAATCCTGTCTGTGACTCTCCAAAAGTCAAGTCAGGGCATATCCACTGATGCTAAACTTGAATGACAAATGCAAAACAATAGGATGTTTACTACACAAACCATGATGCCTTGAGCAACAGGTAAAAAGGGCAGTTCTGATATTAATAGGGAACTTCGAAGCAACTCCATTAACTATGTTATGTATGCTATTACCAGGTAGTATGGACTTTCAAAAAGAGAATGGATTTATTAATAGAAAATATTTTTCCATTTCTCAAACTTGAGTCATTTCCCAAAATATGAAATTTGTTGATATAATTGCCCTGTCATTCTGCTTACACGTCCTTCTTTTGCCATATTTTATTTAATTTCTCTGACCTGTGATGTCTCCCAGTAACTCTATTCTGATTCTTCTGAACTATTCATGGCTTGCATGCATAGATACATACCCATTTTTCTGGGAGCACACTTCCTTCAAGAATCTCTTAGTCTTAATATAATAAACATGCTTCCTTAAGATCTATTTGCTGTTACCTTATATTTGAATGAATTTGATCTGTAATTGTGACTTATGACTGTCCTCTAAAAGACTGTCTCTCAAAATCTAAGTAACATGGCAGTGTCTGAGTACATGTTGCATACTATTTTCTGAGGAATTACAAAGATTTTAATAGTTATATGATGTGAGTCTATAGTATTTACTATTATATTATACAAATAAATAATAACATGCTAGTTTTCATTAGAATATACTATGCAAAGGCAAGCATGCCATAAGCTATAAAATTATAGACAATGCATATATGTTGATTGAACACATAGGAAAGTATAATAAAAATATAACAAACACATAATCATAGCTAATTATAAGATAGAAACTGTTTTATATTGATGTCATTTTAAATTATGTGCTTATGATTACTTAAATATCGCTTTTTATTTTGGGAAGCATAATATTTTTGGAAGCAACAATGAACATTATCCTACTTAACGAATGCATGCACATTCTGAAAGAATCACAGTAGACAGTAAAATAAATGGGTTTACTTTCTTTAGAATTAGATCCCTTTTGTATGATACTATCTTCATTGTTTACTGGCTGTTTGATTCTGGACTCATTGCCTTACCTTTCCATGTGTTAGTTTCCTAATTTGAAAAATAATAATGGTATATAACTTATACTATGTGAAGATTAATTAAGATAATGTGAAACATCTGTTCAGTGTAAATAGAAGTTGTTTATGAATATTCTTTCATAAGTTCACAATTTAAAGTTTTTTTAACTCAAATCTAGATTATGACTTGGAGCAAAACATATCACCATTGTTGGACATGTAAAAGAAAATCATATATGACTCATTAGCTGATACTCCTGTTGGACAAGCTTAAATGCACTCCTTCAACAACAGTAATAAAAAGTGTTTTCTGACTCTGGAAGTAACCCGAAGGTAAAACATGGCAGGAAATCAATGAATTTAGGTTCTTGCACAATTGAATGAGTAAAAGAAATAAAATATAATCATTAGTTTCATTGATCCCACTTGAAATTTTTGCATTTGCACAAAGCTGAACTCATTGCTTTGACTGTTATTAGTGGTATTAACTTAACATATCAAAGCTCTCATTTTTGGGGAATATGTGCTAGAATTGTATTTGTTTCTGATGGTAAATCTACCATGTGACAAATTCTGGCCAATGAAGTATGAGGAGCAGCCTGTGTCTGTTTTTTGCACTGCTCTGGTGATTGTGGAAGTACTGTTCAGAAGAGGGCTCCATTACACTGAGTCTCTGTGTGACCTTGATGAGAGAGCCCCCTGCTGACCTTCACTGGATATGATGCAAGAGCAAAACAAGCCCTTGTGCTAAATATGACACGTTGGGGTTTAGGTAACTGTAATATAGGCTAAACTAAACTGTCACAACATTCACTTCAATTTTTCATCATTGTTTCTTTTTTTTTTTTTTTTTTTTTACTTTTAATTTTCTAAAAATAACTAACCCAATAGCATAATGTTAATAGAAACAAGATTTACCTGCAGTATCAACTTAAAGGTCATGGGACTGTAGCAATTTAATGTAATCCAATTTAAATCATTATTTCCTCACTAGTTTATTCATGATGTGGTCATGGTTTAGTACAGAAAGCTTTAAGCATAGCTACGTGTTCGAGGGAAATGAATTGGACATTTAATATACAATTCTTTGACGCTTGTGGGTACGGACCAAAGCAATTACACCAAAGTCAATGAAATTCAAGAATATTTGGTGCTAAGTAGTTGTAAATCTCTGTGATACATATTTGAAATAAAAAATGAAATGCTTGAATGAAATTATGTATCCCATATATGATTTTCTCATTTTATCCTTGAGTTAAAATTCCAATAGAAAATACCATTCATATGTTGTGAAAGGCCTTTCTGTGAATCTACCAGTCTTTGGTGTTGATATTTTAAATTTTAAATGAAATGAAAGTAGGAGTGGGGGTTGAGGTTGAGTGTCGAGATAAAAATGCACTATTTGGTGTGCTATTATTTTCCTCATAGATGTTAAGACAAAATGAAAAAAAAATATCTTGTGTAATTGTGTGTTATAGCCTAAAGAGTTACTATAATTTTGTAATCTTGTCATTCTATATAAAATCTGTCATAAAAGTTCCATCATCTAATGCATGCATTCTTGTCTAGTCTTTCTATCAAAGGATTCATTCTTGTGAATCAACAAGGCATCAACCCAGACTAAAAGAGCTTTCATCGTTCTTAAGAAAGTGACGCTAGCTTACAGTTTCCTAGGAAACTCAAAAATTCAGCAGCTGTAGAAAGTCCAAGTTTTACAAAACAGCTATTATTAAGGGTAAAATGTCTTAAGGAAGCATTCCTTGCAATCTCATCTTATTTGTAAATTTAATGTAAGAAAAACGTACATATACAGTATTTATGGTTAGTCATTTATTGTAAGAAGGAAAAAAAATGAACAAAAGAAAAGATTTGGATGCTTTCCATTTCTTGATCTTTGTGGAACTGCAATTGAATCAGGAAACTTAACAAAAGGCTGATTATTTGAAGGGAATGGTCATCACATAAACACTGAAAAATACAATTTCAGTATGCACAAACAATAATCAATGAGGAAGCATAATAGCAATAATTTAGGAGAAATGTATATACATCCTGGAGAAACATCTATTTCCAAATAATAAAGTGTAAAAGTTAACAATTCATGAAATACAGTTTCCATGAAATTAAAAATGAGCTAAATGAGCTTCAAAATTGCTATCGAGAGAAAATAATTCCATGATTAGTTTATACTTTTATAAATATAAGCATGCTAAATTTGCTAGTTGTATACTCTTTGGGATGTTAAGAGTAGTATAGTGAATACTTCTTTTAAAAATATGTACCTTTATTTTATATTGCCATACTGATAGGGAATATGGTCATGCATTTCATTTTCATGAGAAAACTTTTTTTTAAGAGATAGCTTCCTATTGTTATTTTATTTGTGTGTTAATGTTTTCTCTGTTATTAATGGGTGTTGATGACAAAAAAAGCTTAATTTAAGTATGAAAAATTAAAGTTTAGAACCATTTTCCTGACAACCAAAGTTAACACTTGAAGAAATAAACATTGTGGAATTTTCAGCATGTTGACTTGTGCTTCAAACAATTGAGTACAACCACAAAGAGAGTGTTTTTGACATCCAGCAAATCTAAGTCACAGGTATTTTTAGTATTACATCTGGTACTTTGAGAAAGTTAATCAATTTGTATTAGACTCAAATTCTTTCTGTGGAAAAATAGAGATATAATTATCTCACAAAGGCATAGGAACATTTTTTTAATATACTGTCAAATTTTCAGTACATTTTATCATCCATTTTTCTACCCCATTTTATTGAGACTTATGAAAATCCTTTTTAAACAGTAGTTATAATCTGATATATATGTGCATGTATTCTGATATATATTGCATATAGGATATGTATGCAAGTATATTGAGTATGTCATGCATGCTAAATATATATGATATATGGCATCTAGTGTATTGAGTATTAATGCATATCAAATATAAAATAAACAAGAGGATAAAATAAAAATAAAGACAATTTTAGTTATCTGATTTTTCATAGATAGTTACAGATACATATATATTATTTGCTGGGTATTTGCTTTAGGCATAACTATGAGAAAGTCAGGCATCTTTGCTCTCATGGATATAGTCTCATGAAGAAGATAAAATGAGAAAGTTAATAAGTTAACAAAATCAGAGTGGTAAATTTTTTTTGAAGGAGTTTGCATTTGAACTGAGAACTGAATGATACATTAGAATCAACCATGCTATGATCTGGAGAAAATTGTTCCAGGGCAAAATAACCCCAGCTAATGCATAATGTTCAAAGAGAGATTTAGCTTGCAATATGTAAAGAATAGAAAGATGATCTAATTATAGGAGTATAATTAGCTAGATGTGATAATGTGCCACCAATTTAATGACATCTATACCTAAAAGATGCTGGTAATGGTTTAGATGATTGTTAGAATATGACATAATTGATGGCATATTACTTTTGACTAAGAGATGAAAGAAAATGTGACTTTTGGTTTGCGTTTTCTTTTTTTCTTGTTCCCTTGCTATGAGGGACAATTTTGGTATGAACAGCATCATACAGGCACTCACTTGGAGAAGATCTAGACACCTATTAACAGCTATGTCAGTAAACTTAGAGCTGACCCTTCATCTCCAGATAATTCTGATGAGATTGACACTTAACCAGTGACTTGACTGCAACTTCATTAAAGAAACAACCAGAATTGCTTGTCTTCTCCCACATTCTTGGCCTCAGAAATGCTTTGGAATAATAACTGCTTATTGTCTTAAATGCCCACATTTGGGGCTAATTTTTAAGTAGCAGTAAATAATTAATATGCAAAAAGATAAAGGTTGTAAGTGAAAAAATATGATGTACGTCTCAGATTTTTGTAGAGTTTGAATTTTGTTTGAATTATTAAGCAAAATTAAATTACATGTAATTAGGGATTATGAAATCTAAGCATAACATTATTTCACATCTTATATATACATAAACATGTTTTGACTCTTTGAGGACATACTGGTATAAACGGTCAAAAGAATCAATCAGGATGTGGAGTTAATAGAAACAATAGAGATGTGCATGAGACATTGATTAGAGTCAAACAGGAAAAAATAAATAGGCAAGTGAAGATTTCTGGAGTATAGATGGAGGTAGAACTGACAAGAAATGCTAAAAAAAGGGAATTTCCTTAGTATACCTGAGTTCTTAATAGCAATGATAAAAATAAAAATCAATTAACTAATGAATTTGCAAAAAACAAAAATGATTCTGAAGTATAATTCATCTCATTATTGGTAAATTACATCAGTGATAATGACGAGTTTTACCCTGAATGTTTAAAAAGACTAATAGAATTTCATTGACAACTGGAAAGTTAGTCACTCTCATTTACTCTAGCATGAGTCTAAATTGATAAATCTCTGGCCATTGCAAGATTATTTATAACGTGTGGATACATGAAAGTAATTGTAGGCTCATCATGTTATGTGTTGAATAAAATAAATGTTTCAAAATGGTATGTTTATCATGCTTGCAAATATAAAAAACATCCATGCCACATTCCTGTTGTTTGTATGTGTGTGTATATATGTTTATGTGTGTTGGGGAAGTTGAATGGGACTATTTGGAAGAATTTTTAGCAGTTATGAATATTATGGATACTGATTTTGGTGACATTTTTACTTTCTTTAGAAATTTATCTATTATGAGGTTTGTTTTTTCCTGACTTTTAAAATGTAGATGTTATGTTTTTCAAAAGTTTTAGGCTCACAACACAATTGATCAGAAGATAGAGAGGTTTCCTATATACTTCCTGCTCCTATGGTACCTATCTCCCCTGATTATCAGAATACTCCAGCAGTATGGCACATTTGTTACAATTGAGGAAACTAATGGACAGCTATACTAGGGCATGTACCCATGTTTGTATTATCATCTGGTTTTTTTTTTTTTTTTTTTACTTGCCTACTCATAGTTCCCTTCCATCTAATTCCTCATACACCTGATGCTTTTACTGACTGTAGTTTCGATTTTTCCAGAATGTCATATAGAAGAATCATAATATGTAAAATTTTTGATTGGTTTCTTTCACTTAGCAAGATGCATTTAAGTTCCCTCTATAAGTTTTCATGACTTGCTAGCTCATTTATTTTTGTCACTGAATATTATATTATCTGGATGTGCAGCTGTTTATTCACTTCTGAAGGATATCTTAGTTGCTCCCAAGTTTGGGAATTATAAAACTGATATAAACATTGGTGTGCGGGTTTTTGTGTAGATGTAATTTTTAACTGCTTTGGATAAGTATCAGTTATTTTAATTTCTGAATTTTATGGTAAGAATATGTCTTTTAAAAACTGTCAAAATACTGCCCTAGTGACCTTACCATTTTATATTGCCATGAGCAACCAATGTGGTTTACTGTTGTTCCCCATTCATTCTGATATCACTTAATGTTGTTAGTGTTCTGGAGTTTTGACCAGTCTAATATGTGTGTAGTAACATCTCCTTGTTTAAATTTGCATTTGATAAAATATGATGCTTAATATGCTTTCATATGTTTAATTTCCATTTGCATACATTTGGTAAGGTAGCTATGAAATTGGTTAGCTTTTTTGGGGGAGCTTGGGTTTTAAGAGTTCTTTAGTTTGGTTAACAGTTCTTTATAGAATGTGTCTTTTGCAAATATCTTGTCCCAGTCTTTGACTTTTCTTCTAATTCTCTTGACATTGTATTTGATGGAATAGAAGTTTAATTCTGATGAAGCACAGCTTATTAATTCTTTCTGTCATGGTTTATCCATTTGGTCCAATTTATTATTTTACAAATAAAAATTATTGATTTATTTACAAAAATGTTAGAAAAAATTGAAAACTACTGAAGACATATTTTAAGATCTTCTATATTATGATTTATTGTTATACAACTAGAAAAGTAAATGTGCTGTCAGTATTTTCTATACAGTGACAATTTTATACTCTTAGATTTCAATTTCTATTTACTTCTTTTTACAGCCTTAGAAAACTTTCTTTTTATTTATTGCTTTTAAATTAAAAAAGAATAAAAATATCATACATATAATAAGGAAAAGTAAAGCAGAATTGATAATTGAAGAGAAAATAAAATATCAAGACATAGAAAAGAATAAAGTTATATGTAATCTCTATATACTTTTTATAGTATTAAATTCTTTAGTTTTCAAGTAAATTACAGGTCATTCAAAATGTTTCAGGAAGATTGCTAAGAGAATGCGTTTGTTCTGAGTCAATCTTTGCAAAACAATTTAGTTCAATAAAAAGCTGTTTCTTAAAAAATGTTATCACATTGAATTTTAGTTTATTCAACAGCTGAAGGACTAATATTAAGAAAAACGCATCCATTGAAATACTATTGTATAGAGCGACCAAAGTTCAAGTCAAAAAAATCAGTAAGTTTTTATTTATATTTGTTTGATACTTAACCTATCTTGTTTAGTGTTTATTAGAAGTCTTAAAATATCTATATATCATAGTGTGTTACTTTTAATTACTAGGCTTATGTGTGCTCTGCATACGTTGTCTCATTTAACCCTAACACAATTTGGGGTAGTGTTGATGAATGACTTCCACTTGAGAAATACAACAGCATTGTATATCTACTAAATCGTAGAACAAAAAAGATACTCAATAGCTCACAATGAAACGAGGTCTCCAAAAAGTAAATCAGATTATTTTTTCCATCCAAGACTTGTATACTCATCTAGACAGCTTCCAAAATGTCCCATTTGGTTTCATTATTGAATAGGAATAGGACCTCATTGTGAAACTGTCATTCCACCCCAGTTTTTCAACCTACATTTTCTCTCTTGGTGTTACCTGTCTTTACCCATATTTTCTTTTCTCCATTAATATATGTGCACTTTATTTCATTGAAGTAACGTTGTTCAGTTATGCATCAGTATAAATCAACATCTGTGTATAATTAAGTTTACCACTCAAGTCCAATTCTACCCTTTATAATTGTCCATCTTTTTCACCTTCCTTCATATTTTCTGTTAATTTTTGTTTTGAGTACATTCGTTTCTTACATTCAATTTTAAAATGACATTATAAAAATCCTAATATATTGCATTTGCTGCTTGTAAGCATTGAATTCTAGAATTGAATTCTATTGAAAAGATTACAATACCAAAGAGCTTATGAATGTAATTGGAAATATAAACAATTTTATAAAGAACATTGACCAGAAAAATACAGCAATTTGTAATTAAGTGCATTCATTATTGAAAATTTTGATCTTATCTCTTCAGCATTACCACAGAAAATGACATTAACTGACTGCTTCAAATTTGATGTCACTGCTAAGATTTAAAATTGTATTTATTAAAGTATGATTTATATATTTCTTTTTTAAAATCGAATCACTTCAGAAGTTCATTCTTAATATACTATTTGGATATAATCTAGTGTCGTTCTGCAGTTGCTAAGCTTTTAGGAATCTTTAAATAATATACTGAAGGAAAATTGCATTATCATATTTAGGTTTTTAAATTGTGCATCATCATAAATTAGCATCTCTGTATCTTATATTAAATTTACCATCATTTTTTAACAAACCTTTGAATGATTCCAGCATACATTATCGACATTAGAATTCCTGAATTACACATGGTGAGTGGTAATGTATTCCTTCTGAGCACCCCAGTATATTAACAATATTATAGTTTAATAATTTAAATCCAGTATTCTTATTTTGTTCATTTGTATGTGCCTTATATCTCAATGAATGATCTTCATTTGAAAAACTAAATTATTCAACAAAAATAATGAACAATTATTTTTACAACAAAGTAATTTGACTCAAATGTTTATTGACTTTTTCAACATAAGCTTATTAAAGTATGTTGTACATTAACTTTAAGTCTCACCCAATTCTGCAAACTGAGGCGATATATTGAGACAACTGAATTTCCTTCATAGTTTAATTTTTGTTGTCAGAGTTGAAAAATAATAATCTAGAATACATTTGGTCACTGATGGCACTGTTACCTTTTAAACTTTACTGAAGTTTTTATACTACCCTCCAAATGGTTGTCAAAAATGAGTATAATTGAAAAACTCTGTCAAATGAAGTGTTGTAATTTTGTCAAGTATGTATAAGAACTCTATCAAGTGTGACTTTAAGATGCATTGAAATGCCAAATTGTAAGAGTGAACCACAATTTGAAAATTTTGCAATAGATGGATTTTTCAGTTTCGTCTTTATTATAATGAGATTTTAGAGATTTTGGAATAAGGATATTTCAACCTAGATCTAAAAGTCCTTTGTAGTATTGCAGACCCTCTAAGACCCTAGTAATTTCTTGAACTTATGCAAGGGTGATGGGCTTATGCATAAGGTGCCAGCTGTTGGACTAGAGGCTTGGGATCTGCAATTTTTAAGCTGGTATGGTTCAGTCAGACCAGCAGTTTCAGTTACCTCTTCTTCCAGGTAGGTGTTTCCCTCTAAGTGAAAATATAGATGTTGCACAGACTCAGTTGCCTATTTTTTCTGCAAGGAAAAAATTTGGAAGAGGAAAAAACAAACAAAACTGAAAGCTACCAGTCATCTGCAAACCTCCATAAGCCAGCAGCCAGAAGGCCACCACTGCCTCACTGGCATAGCTTGTGAATATCCTCCCTGTTTTTCTTTTTTACTTTGGAAGACTATCTAGTAAACAAAATATTGAATTTCAAGAAAGAAATCACACACATTTGTTCTCGAAATCAGATCATACATCAAAAACATACAGGCTAAATTTTTCACATTATTTAGGAGAATTCATGTATTACCCAAGGCCATATTTGGAGAAAGCCTGAATTTTTTCCATTATTGGACTACTATTATGTTCAATAGTTTCTAATTACTTTTCTTTTTAAGTGACTATTTCTTGTATCTAAATTGTGAAAGTAACATTACATGTGTGCAAAGATTGGATAGTAATGTGTCACTGCTACTAGAAAATTATACTGACTTTTGTATTGGAAGAAATATATATTTAGATTTCACTGGAATTAAATCTTTTCATTTGCAACATGGATGGAGCTGGAGAGAATTATGCTTAGTGAAATAATTCAGTTGGAGAAAGGTGAACACCATTATGATGTTCATTCATGTATGGTATGTCGAGAAATTGAACAAATAAATGAATCAAATTAAGCAAAAACATTGTTCAGCCATTAGTGTTTACCAGAGAGAAGGGAGGTGATGGGTATACTGATAAAACAGGCCAGTTATATGGTAAAACATAAAATTCGGTTGTTAGTGATGAATTTAATATAGTGTATGCAGATGTTGACCTATAATGATAGACACCTTAAATCTATATAACAATGCAATGTTATTTCAATAAAATTTCACAGCTATTTTTCTAAGAACAAGTTTAAGTGCAATGTCATTCTTGTGTTTAAGAATAATAATGTGAATTAATATCAACTTTTGTTAACTGTAGTTCTATATTTACCAGAACTCTTAAACAACAAAATTTAAATATTTGAATTGCATTATTTTATTTGTATGTATACAAATCATAAGTATTTTTAATATAAAAATTTTCAAAATTAATGAAATAGCTTTCATAGTATATGGTTATAATAAAAGTAAAGTTTTTTTTTCTTAAAGAAATGAAAATTGTAATACTTTTTCCCTCCTTTATTCCTATAATCCTTGCCTTTTTTTCTTATTTCATTTCAGTGTTAACTGAAATAAAAATGGTTGTTAATGTTCAGTGAAAATACCTTCTTCACTGAATTATTTCTTTCATGATATTTTTTGCATTATTGTAAGAATTTGAAACATTTTGAACATCTAATAGCTAGTTTGTTAAATTTGAGCTTTCATATAACTATATAATCAAATTGTTAATTCAGTCATTACAATATTTTATTTCAATTTCTATTAACCTTTTGAAGAAAAAAAATCAGTGTCTAATCCATCTCTTTATTTTACACATATTAGAAAAAATATTAGGCATGTGTTAGTATTTCACTTAAAATTCAAAAGAGTCCTTAAACACAAAATACTAGTCAAATTAGATGAAGAAGGAACAAGGTGTGTATTTCCTAACTAAAATTCCATTTAAATGTGAAATATCACTCACACACAATTTTCTCTGTTTTGTAAATTCTATGATATATAAGATTCAAACCTTTTTTATTGGAATTTTTAGGAAAATAGCAGAGGGAATGAATACCTTAAATGAGTTAGCTTTTAAATATTCTTAGATTTTATGAAATCATTTATTTGGAAATGCATGTTTTTCTACTACAATATAGTCATTAGAAACTGACATTCATAGACAGGAAAGAATATGTCAATGAATATGTACTCTACTTATAAATAAAGCAAACAATTATTTTAAGAGTAAAATGATCCCCTTACCTTTTATTTGAGCATGTACAGTTAGTAATTGCAAATTGGTGAGATTAAAAGAAAGCTATATTTTAAAATATCTGAATGTAGTATTTAATAATGGCAGTTGAATAAAGGGATATATCAAAGTATTATAGAGAAATCATCATAAAAGTATTATTACAGGAATAATGTATCCATTGTATACTATCTTTAAAAGATAGCAGAATTAATGCTTTAGAGAATACAATTCCAGGAAAAGAATTATTTTCTAAAAAAAGGAGTGTGCTCACTCTCATCTGAAAAACAAAATTATAGCATCATTATATTTTCCTTTCTAATGACTCTTTCTACATTTCTGTGGAATCTGAACCTAAATAATAAATTGCAATAACTATGTTTTTACAAGTTTTGATTCTATTTTATTTTTCTATTCATACACTAGTGCTCTCTTTAGATGTAAGATATAAGCCCATATTAAAATGGTGAGGGTAGGGCTAAAATTGAACCTTGAGAATTGAAAGCATAAGTGTTTTTTAAACCTCTGAATTTGGATGTGCTTCACTGTGAAGCAAAATTAAATGGCAGAAAATATCCCAGGATAAACTCTGGTATACCAGCATTTGGATGTCTGCTAGATCATGTTCATTCCACAGGAAAGCTAAAAACTAAGATGAGAACCTAGAGTGCTGAGCATTCCATTACTGAGGGCTAGAAAATTATGTTAATCCCACAAGAGTGAAGATGAGATAGAGGAGAAGTAAGAAACAATTACTCACAAAGACAAATGCAGAAACTGATTCAAGGAGGGAGAAATTAATAACACATTTTATGGATCACATCAAATGCCGTAGAAAGCAATGATAATCTATTCACTGGAACAAGAAAAAGTAGGTGGTTACAGAAGTCAGAAGCTTGGTAGATTGGGTTGATGGGTAAGATGGAAGCTGTCTTCTGATTTCCCTATTCACCTGTTGAATGTGAGGAGGTGGGGAGGGATGTTTGAGCTTTGAGCAAAGTGGAGAAGGTATGGTGGACTCTACTCCATTAGACAACTGGGAGCTCAGATTGACTAAGGGGTCTCCACAATCTCTTAGTAGCCTGTGCATTTTTCTAAGCAAAAACAATCTCATGCTCATTGGATATAAAGTATGACAGATGTCTTATGTCACAGTAGATTAATGTTTATCATGTGAATTAGTGAACTGTTAATTTAATGATTCACATACTAGTTGCATTATAGATTATTTTATTAATATATTGAATAAGCGCAAAAATATAATTTAGTAAAATATTCCATTCTTTTATTTGCCATAATCTGTCATACAAAAATTAATATTCTTTTTACATTTTCTGTTAAAACAAATATATATTTAATTTTGGAATGTTTACTTTTGACATAATCTATGACACATTGTTTTTTATCTCATTATTGTCACTTTTTATTTTACTATGTATACTTATTTTTATAAGTTTTTATAAATTTAGCTTTTCTTTTTCTTCATTCAGTTCTGAATTTTGTATTTATAAGTATGTATGTTTTTTTTTCCTGTGAAGAATAAAAATACAACTTGAAAATAGCAACCGTTTATTTAAAGGCCTGACCCCATTGGTCTCATTTTTTTCTCCTGCTTAATCATTTCTATTGCATCTTTTATCAACAGAATTGATTTTATATTTTAAAGAAAGTTGAACCATAACAGACATCCTGAATATAAAAAAATATACCTTAAAGTGAATTGAAATCTCAGTTCCTTCTCAAACTTCAAGGGCTGCAGTTACTGCTCTCAGACAGTTATTTTGTGATACATTGATTGCCAGATGGTATCAGTCTTGATAACTCCTTTAAAACATGTGGGAGAAGAAAGTTTATCAGCCTACCACCATCAGGCCTTATCACCCACAAGGAAGTGGTCAAGCTAAAAGAGTAATTCACTTCCTACAGAATGCCCCAAAGCAGATTATTATAACAGATTAACCAGTAAGATTGAACAAGTTGCACAGGATTCATCTTTTCACTCTTGAATTAATAGCAGGTATTAGTAAAGCATATCTTAAGGCTTTCTTAAACTACTTAAGAGTTGGCTTCACAGGTTTAGAGAGGATAGAGTGTATTCTATTGCTTTATGGAACATACTCTTGAACATGAGACACTTGTGTTGTTTTATGCACATCGTAGTTTTCCCACAAAATTTCTTTGCTAAGAATGGTTAGTAAACAGCCTATAGTATAGTTACAATTTAAGATCTGTATCAGTGGTTCTCAAACTGACACTGGCCCAGGTCAGTGAACTGAAACTGTCAGGTGATCTGTGAACATATTTTTACAATGAGTAATTGAACTTTTTCCTTGAATCAGCTTTTTCACTAGTGACACAAAAGTAAAGGTGGTTGAAACTGCTTTGTCTTAACCAGAAACAGATAGTGATATGAAATTGTTCTCATGTTCATTTTATTCTTTACTGTCACTCAATCATGGGACAGAAACAATTTCATTTAAGAATATCTATCCTAAAAATCTCATAGCTATTTAAAATAAGAATACAATTTTTTAAAAATGAATGTTTCCAAGAAACAGTAAAATATAGTGATGCTCTGTATCTCAACACTTGATATACTTCTTTGTATGACAAAATTAAAACTACATAAATAGTATTTTTGCTGTATTTTTAAATAAGTAAGTGTAGATTATTTGATTTATTATCTAAACGTTTTTTAACAGAGTGCATATTTTTGGTGGAAAAATTATTGGTACATTATGGTTATTTAGACTTGGTATTTATTAGATTTTTATTTCAAGTGCACAACCTAATTATCATGTCAAGGAAATTACTTATATGGTGTTGTTGTCATTCATGATATTTGCACTTTTAATTAATTGATCCTAGATAGTGAACTAAACTACTCTATGGATATTTGATGTGGATTTTTTTCAAGTTCCTTAGTATTTTAGGCTTACATGAATGCCTTCTGTCTCTTTCATTGACTTTTGGGTCTTTTAGTATTAATGCTGTATTTTTTTACTACATACAGTAATATTGTTAGATAACCTTCACTATAATTTATATGACCTCAGACTCATACTAATTGCTTTATTTTAGAGTTAAGACAGTTCCAAAATGCTATTTTATTCTCTGACTTTAATATGGAGGTATAATATCTCATTTTAGATGATTTTGTTATGGCTTTTCCCCCTTATCTACCTCTTTTGATCTGTGTTTTTATAATGTAATCTTAACTAGAAAGTCTGTGAATATCTATGAACCAAAAAAACCCTGACAACTCATATCATGGTATTTACTAGAAAAATGATAAACATTTTCAGTTTCCTTTTAGATTGTGTGTACTTCCCAAGATCCTGATTTTCTACTAGGTTTTGAGAGAAGGGTGTGGCAAGTTTCCCTTGAGAATCTCTAAGCATTAGTGCACTTAAAAGTAACAAAATATGTCTAATTGTTCTGATATTAGTATCTAAATGTAGACCATATTCCTTAAAAAGGAATGTGGGATTGTATAAGCAATATATATATATATATATAATTTTTCTGTATTTTATGTTCCAAAATATAATTTGTAAAAGGCAGTAGGTTTGGCATAATAATGTTTCTAAAATTGTTTGGGAATACAAGTGTAATCGAGTGCTAATGACTCTCCTGGGATATAACCCTTAGTTTACAAGGGTCACTGTTAATGCTCTGTCTTAGGAACAGGTTAATAACAAGGGCGGAGGTGTGATCTGTGCCAAAAGCTCTTTCTTAATCTAAAGAGCATAGCAGATGTGACAGCCTATTTTAATGATGCAAAAAATACTGAAAATGTGGTCTATCAAAAGCTTTCACAATGAATCTCAGAGCTGCAACTTCTTAAGGCAGGGTGGGAGAATGAATGGCAGACAGAAAAACTCAGAGCTTCTCAAAGTATCTCTGCTTTTGAAAAATAGTAATCTGCTTTACTCATTTTGTTATCACGTCCATTGAAGACAACGTTTTCCTTTGTGAAAAAGTGGGAAAAATATACAAGGGAGTTCTAAATAATTCCTCTCATTCCTTTTTTACATTATTTGGTATCCACTACACTTAGCTAAATTGAAGTTTACCAACTCAACCAATTCTATCCTTCACCATAAAATTGAACCCATTTACTCAAGTACTGGTAAAATTAATGCCTTAATAAAGATACACACACCATAAACCTATATAATGTTATCATACAATTTTCCTTCATTAGTATTTAAAATTAAAGAAAAAAGAAAAAGAAAATTCTCAGAAAAAACCCTCTAGCATGAATAAAGAATTTGCATTAGAGCTTTAGCTAGCAGATTCTTGTCCACCCCTCTTAGTGCCTATACCAGCCCTGAATGATCAGTAACCATTTACATCCTTATTGCTTAATTACCAAGAATGGATTCTCAAGGTACAAGTGCTATCAGAATTGGTTGGTTAAATGAAAGCATTATAAACTTTAAATGTATGTTCAGTTTCCCTCAACATTTAATTCTTCACAGAATCTCTTTTTGGCAGTTAGAATATTAGATCCATTCTGGTCCTAATGGCCATGTCAGTGGTAAAAACTGCTGTTCTCACAGATTACTAGTCCTATTGCCAGCTTCTGGTGATAGGTTCATGAAATGTTTGTGCATTTGATGTTTCTTCCTGATTATAGTCCTTTAAGAAAATCTTCCTTAAGATTATTTTCTTTTTCTAGATAGTCATCTATCATATAGCTCTGTATTCTGCTTTAAGTGTGTTTATTGTTTAATTATATTTTGGGGGTACTTATGATTCTCAAAAAAACCCCTCCGAACAATTACATATTATTTTCCTGGTTAAAATTTAATTATAAGTTCCTAACCACGGAAATTGTGTGTGTGTGTGTGTGTGTGTAAGTGTGTGTGTGTGTGTAATTTGCAGTGTCTTTATGGACAGAAATGAAATCCATTCAAATTGATTTAAAATACTGAAATGCATTTTCTAAGAATTTCATGAATAGGATGGGAGTTCAGGGTTTTAGTTCCATTTCTCTGAGATTCTCTTTGTTCTTTTTCTTTGGATGGGTTTTTTTCCTCAGTTAAACTGTTTTCAGTTTAGATGAAGCAATTTTAGGCATTGTATCTAGATAGTATAATGTTCAAAGGATGAGTATATATTGCAATTTCTTGCATTTCTTACCTGAGAATCAGTGAATTAATTTTAAGATGCTCTCAGGAGACATCTCATTGGTCAGAACTAAGTCACATGCCTTAAATGAATTGATTATTATTATTGCTTGGATGAAAAATCTAAGAAGCTACCGCAGTAATGTATTAAAGGGGAAAATCTTTTATAGCACATTTATATGGTTTCCCACATTGTGTGTGAGGCCATATACAATAAACATACCTTGAGTACTTCGTAAGTATACACACACATACACACTCACACACACAGCCGTGGCACATAGCCATGTACCACCAAGTATCATCATAGCATTTAATGCCATGTACTTCAGCAGCAGTAAAATGTCAAGGATGACCCAACTCTTCTTTCAAGATGCCCTTTTAAATCAATATTCCAGTAAAACACGGAAGCACTGCTTGGATAATAACATACACTCTGATTTCACACAATAACAATACCACCTAGTGACACCTTTCTCAGAGCATGTTCCATCGTTAAGTGAGGCATGACTCTCCGTGTGTGTATGTGTATATTACACAATCACTGGGTGGAGATGGGGGCAGAGTGTTTAACTATTCTAGTCTCCATTAAATTCCTTTCAATGTTAAGATCTTTCATAAGTTGATTCTACTTATCTGGGATGCTCTTTTTATTTATTTATTTAATTCAACCTTAGCCTTCCCTACTTTTCTCAGTAAATGTCTTCAAGGAACCTAGAAGAATCTTCCTAGATCTTTTAAACTGCCTTGGGTGTCTGTATTTTTAATTTATCACTTAAGTATCAATTGGAAATCATTGATTGAGACATTTCACCTTTACTGGATTGTAAATTCAGTTTAAGGCCATAGTAATTGTGTTAACTGTCTTCAATACCTGCTTGGTCAATTTAGCAAACTGAGTACTTAAAAAATAATTGTTTATTGACTGACTCAATATATAGAAAAATAAATAAACCAAAGAAAGAAAAAATTGTTAGTCAATAGTCTTTGAAGAAAAGCAGAAAATCCCCAATATTACCCTGTACACATTATGCTTCTATTTCATTGTTTGATTTAGTTTGTGAAGACTTGTTGAAGATTAAAGAAGCTGGTCCTCACTCTTCAGAGATACATCATATTTTTGATTAAATGTTCACGTGTTTCCTTGATTGACATTGGTCTTCCACATTTGATTTCAAGTTCTATTAAGAGAAGAGTTTGTGTTTCATTTGTTTTAAAATTGAGGCAAACTGTGGGTCAGTATTAGGCCCATAAAAAGATGTAATCAGTTCTGTTTAATGATTGAACTGATGAACTGATGATGAAATTAGGTTACAAATATTCATGATAATAATTATACTGATAGAAGTAGAAATGATTGCATATATATTTGTAAATAACTTCAAATCTTAATGGGAAACTTTATTGATGAATGCTATGCTGGAGAAAAATTCTCACTTTTCTCTTGTTAAGGTATCTACCTGTTGAAGTGTACATCAAGACTTAATGGCAAATAGGCATACATTTTTGTTGTGATGCTGTTTGATAACTTTAAATGCTCTTCAAAATGATAATCTATTACCTTGTTTAATTTGCTCTGTACTCTTGATTCGTTAAATGGATCACTTCATCAGTAATAAGGGAGTCAAAGTCACCACTACATTTGCTTAAACATTTGTTTGAAATATTAATTATTAATACCATGAAGACATAAAGAAGGATTAGTGTGGTTCAGTCTCAAAATAAATTGAAGAATCGGTGTCTCGATAGTCCAGGAATGAGAGAGGTCACCCTGTCTTCCTACAACATAGGTAACCTAACCCGGATCCTGAAGATTTAGCCAATTTGGACAAGTTGTGAGGAAGAGTAAGATACACTGTAAGTGGACAGACTCATGAGACATAATGCTCCAATTACTATAAGCAATCTGGATGTGTCAGCAGTCGTGATAACAAGCGTAATACTGAAAACAAAGGCTTTTGTTTTAAGGTTTTTTTTTTTTTTTTTTAAGGAAAGGTACAGGCAGGAATGAAGGCAAGTAGGAAGGAAAGCAGATTATTTTTCAAAAATTTAACTGTAATTTTTTTATTTGGAAGTTCTTGATAATACATTTGAACTTCATTCAGAGTCAAGATAATTGGACATTTTCCTTCAGTTCTAATTCTCTTTTATGTGTTCTCCTTAGCGTAATGATTGCTTCTCAGTAATCTTATAGTCTTTTCCTTACTTTAATTAATGTCACATCTCAATTCTAAGTGCTTGTTTTCAGCCCCAGGGTACTAATTTCATATCTTGTTTCTTAAATTAGCTAAGTATAAGCTCAGATTTCTGGCGGTTATGATAGTCATACAGCCATTCTGTGTTCCCATCGATAAGAAGAAATTAGTGTTTTAATGAAGGATTTTCTCCTATTCTGTTAGGTATTTGATTTTAAAAGAACTGTAGTATTGTTTTATGGCCCTAAGTTGTATATTAAGCAATAATTGCTCTAATACTACTACATTTTTTGTTAGCGTAGGGTCATTAGTAGTTTATAGAATGGCAGAAAGTGAACAAAACTAATTAGACATGTTTTAGAATAACTTATTTTATTATTATCCTATTTAATAAGCAAATATAGAAAGTAATGCAAGTTTCTTTGGTGCCTTACAAAGATTTATTCATGAACTTTATTTTTTGGAATCTCTAAGGAACAAAAGAAAACAAAATTCTCTAGAGACATCTTATTTACACAGCTTCTAACTTATAGAATAATTACAAATGTGACTTATGAATATAGAAATAACTGTTTTTATTTATATTCCAATGAAAAATTTGAATAATAAACATTAATTGATAACTGATTATTAAACTGAACTCTTACTGTTTACATCACACATTTTTCTAATTTGATTTATATTTTCCAAAATCCCTTTGTGACCTTAACCTGCATTAGTCCCTAAGCACTGATTTTTCTCCATTACCTCAGTGCTTATGTGTTGCCCAGTTAACAGTGAAGATTATTTTGAAGCCCCATCATTGTTTTGATGATTGCTTTAACCAACTGTCTTTTTTAGTTGGAAGGTTTTCCCTGTTTTATATGTTTCTGTATGCATTGAATTGACCGATACTTTCTTAATTATGTATTAAGGGAAATGATTGTGCATTTTCTAAATATATGAGTTTTCTTGATAGTAATAGCTTTATCAATAATTTGCAAGGATAACAACATAGATTCACTTAAGAATCCCAGAATTTTATTTAAAATGAAAAAGCTGGAAAATAAAATGGTGTTACTTGACTGTTGACCATTAGATCATTGGTATTCCAAAAGATTTTCAGTGAATGAAAAATATTAATTTTAGGTTGTGTGTGTGTGTGTGTGTGTGTGTGTGTGTGTGTGTGTGTGTGTATATTTTCCCAGCAACAGAGTTTTGAGATGATATTGGAAAATGAGGTGAGGAATGGGGATGGTGCCAGGTGCGGGGAAAAGGTTTTTGCTCTATAGAAAAACAAATGCAGATACTCAGCTGAAAATCAGCTTGTGCTCTACAGGACTGAGAAACACTCAGAAGCGACACTGGTGTTTTTAAATGCAGTACAAGTTAAAAAAAAGTTTTGTATATGGCAAAGTACTTTATAATGAGTTAATTCTTTATATCCTTATTAATTTTCTCTGTAGTTTTTTTAATATTTAAAATGATCATTTTTTATAATACTGTTTTTTTTTGTTATTGTTGTTGCTGAAGTTTCTCTCAAATACCATGGAAACTTTATTTTTGTAAAAGTATGAATGATTATACTCTGACAGTGTTCATTTCAATAGCTCCTAGTTAGTACAATGAGCATAACAAATTATTTCCCCTTTCCTCTGACCAACCATCTTTGTCTTTAAATTATTTATTTAAAATAATTCTTTACATTTAAGATAGTGCAATAGTCTTCTGAGAACAGTAATTGATGTCAAGGAGAGACTGGATAAAATTAATAGTCCTACTTGATATTTGCTGCTTCATATAATCTCCAAATTATGGGGGCATTTTTTTCTGTGTCATAATTTTGCATTTGGTGGCATATTGAGGCCATTAAAAATACCTCTAATTGAATTCTAATTTCCATCACAAAGTTATGAGTTTATTTAATCTGCTTTGTTTATTAAGAAATTAAGATTTGCTCAGATATGATCAAAGAAACAAAGTAATCATGAACCTTCTTCGAATTTTAGAACTCTTAAAGATAAGAGAATCCATTCTAGCTGGTTTAAACAGGAAAAGATTTGTCAGGACTCAGCTAGATCACTGAGGTTTCTGGAGGACTGATACAGGGTTATATATAAGCTGAGCCTTCAGGAATGCCTGCCAGAATCTTGCTGTTCAGGTGGTTCACCCACAGAGCTGCTGCCTCTGTCCTGATGGGTGTAGGATACCTCAGGAAGCTCATACACAGTTGCAGGCTGCAGAGCCACATTATTCAGATGTCATGAGACAAGATGTCATGAGACAAGGACGATTCATTGAAGTGAATCCAATAGTTATTCTACCTGAGTACAAAAACGACTGTGAAATAAAGAGTAAGAACTTTAAAGACACAATAAGCAGCACATTCTAATGAGGATTTGGCCCACTTGGGTTTTTCTAAGAAAAGGAGCTAAAATCAATTAATATTATTCATAGAGGTCTGGTAATGCTCAGGAGCTATAAAGTTAGCAACAAACACTGTTAGGCTGGGAAAATAAATTAGACTCAACCTTCTAGCCAGAAAGATTTTGTCTGTTAATGTCCATGAATAATTTAATAACTAAAAGCTGCATGCTATATTTTATTATGAATTTAACTTTTTTAACATAATCAGGTTAGGTGATTACATGAAATGACATAGTTGAATGTGGAAAAAAAGACCCCAGATACTCCACATACTATATAAAAGCTGAGTTTCATAAGACATGAGATATAGAACCCCGAGTTTAGTAACAGGAAAACAGGCAGAAGGATAGTTTTGAATATTTTTCCCATGCTGGATCATTTCTCCATGTATTATGAATTTCCACACAATGCTAGGCCAAAAGCTATTCCAATAGTTAATAGCATAAAACATCAACTATTTATTATTTTTCACTATTCTGTGGATTGGTTGAGTGCTCCTCCTGATCTGAGCCAGCTTTGGCTAATCTGTTCTGGGTTTGCTCAATATCTGCACTCAGTTTGTAGGTTAACTGGAAGCTGGGTCTGCTGGGATCAATTCTGGGAGCAGGACCTGGAGAAAGTGGGCACTGCAGGAAATTGAGAAACTCAAGAGAGTGAAATGATAGAAAGCTTGGGTCAGGGGGCCACCAATCTTCAGACTGAGACAGTAATTGGTGAAGGTTTCTAAACTAATAATCAATTTGTGAGGGTCATGTTTGCTAATTTAAATACATAACAGTATATTCATGCTTAGAGATGTATGAGAAAATCATAGAATTTGGGGTATTTTATGCTCTGGAAAAATTTGGGACATAAATAAAATGTATTGCATTGAATTTCTAAAACCAGGATCAAACATAAGCAGTTTGCATTTGAGTCATATCATAATACTTTTAAGTACAATTTTTCAGAGTATGATACTTCATTATCCTACTTAAACACAAGAGCAGATACAAGGTACCCGGTACCCAGAATTTTATGTACCAGTAACAAATTTATGATATTTACACATCGTAGAAGACCAAGAACTCTTCATCACCATCAATATCAGAAATATCATCTTCAATTTCTACATTACAGGTGTGTTCTGAAGAGACAATTTCCTCATCCTGGTGAATTTCATCATATACAGTTCCATCCATTAAATTGCTGATGCTGCATTTTTCAAACAATTTCACAACCACTTCTTCTTGACGCTGTTCCATGATCTTAGGATCCAGTTAGAAAACTGTAAATGAATGCTCTCTTGATTCTGTCTGTAGGTGTTAAGTCATTACCATCTGATTGTGTTTACCACATCCAGGCTTCATTGATTGGGGTCTTAAAGGGCTTGTTTATTGACACATGAGAGGCTGCAGTTGGCTGGTTATCCCACCAGGTATCACGGCAAGTTGAGTTTTCAAGTCTGTTGTAATTGTTTTAGCCCTTTATATAACATGAACTTGGAAGTGATCAAAAAACAAGCAAAGCTGTTTTTTTTAACTTGTCCTCTAGACCTATGTAACCTGACTTTGTTGTGCCAGATTCTCATACCTTCTTCATTTAACCATTATGGTTTATTTCACCTTCTTCATTCAACCATTACGGTTTATTTTGCATACTACCTGTATTGGTATCATTATTGATTTCTAGAGTTACACTTTTAACTCAGAAGCATAAATAGACTAATTTAGAAAAAACATTTATATAGATACAGATTTAGCACTACCATGTGTAATGCACATCTTTATTTTTTCCCTCACAAATTTGGGCAAAAACAATGTGCATTATACAGGAGAAAATACAGTGAAATGTCATCATTTTTACATTTAGAAAGATACTGGTTTATGTAAAAGCCAAAGGGCAAGGTTATGTGGAACCTGCTTGTACCAACTTGTTGCATCAGTAAGTCTGT
Source organism: Solenodon paradoxus (assembly GCA_004363575.1). NCBI lineage: Eukaryota > Metazoa > Chordata > Mammalia > Eulipotyphla > Solenodontidae > Solenodon > Solenodon paradoxus. Next base: position 338,764 of record RJWH01000749.1, on the reverse strand, counting down.
TAAGTAGACCTAATAAATAGCAATGTAGGCTGTTTAGCTGATTTATAATCAGAAAGTATTTGATACTAAAATCCAGGTAATTAAGCAATGTGAGAGCCCTTTGGGTGTACACACACACACACACACACACACAACTTTACAAATCAAAGTTTGGAGTGGCCATTTGCTCATGTACTCCCTCAAAGGCCTGAAACGCTGAATTGTGATACTGCCAGCCAACCAAGATTTTGCCACTCGTTTTTTTCTCCCTACTCACCAGTGTTTGTTTGCTTCAAGAATTTACTGGTGAGGTGGTTATAAAAAATAGACATTATTAAGAATTAAATTATGTTAGTTACAAATAAGAAAGATAATACTCAAATATTTTACTTTCTAATTCTTGTATTACGTAAATTGCTATTGCTGCTGTGTTATTTATAGCTATTGTTTGTCATTATTTCTACACTTCTTTTTTTAATACTATGTTCAATACATTTTTTTCCTTTTTAAAGACTACATTCATTGTCACCTTGGTATTTACTTAACCACTTATATATGGACCTATCATGTAGTTTTTTCCTAATGACTTCTCCTTAGACTACATTATAATTTAATATGAAATTTAGTTCATTTGGGCACACTTTTTTGACTCAGGCTGCTTAGATGCTGATGTGTGGACCATGCAAATCCCAAGGACCAGGGTTCCAGACTAGGGCCTGGGAGAAGAAATTAAAATAAACAACTAAATGAAAATAAAAATACTCCTTTCTAAGCCCTTCTTCTCTCCCTCCCTCCCCACTTCCCTTTCTCCCCTTCCTCTTAAAAAAAATGAATGTCCTTAATCGTTTCATGGAATCCTTTTAAAAATTTTCTGCATGGAGATAATAATATATTTTAAAAAAAAAACACAAAAATCAGATCAAAGAATTTCAGACATTGAAAAACCCACATATTCCTTTCTTTCGATACCAATTTAATTCCAAACAATCCTGGTTTTCAAAAGCTGTTGACATGGCATGAAATAGTGCAACGCGAGATAGACTCTGATTTGAACTTGAATAAACTTCATTTTCAGATTTGATAGAAAATAGTTAAGTAAACTACATTATTCTTCCTTTCACAAATTTATTAAATTTATCACCTCCCCAACATTCCTGCAAATATTTGGTTCTGCTTGTGCCAGAGAATCCCTAAGCATCTCTCATCATTGTAATATTTATCTACATGCTTTCAAAAATTGGCTACATTCAGTTATATTTTCTAATAAAAATATTTTATTAGTCACAGTTCTGAAGGATGCTTTTCTTAGTAAAAAAAAATGTAATAATTGCTTTTCACAAAATTTAGTGAGGGAATTTTGACTGAATACTATGAAAAGATGTGGCCGTGTTTGAGTTCCATTTTTGATACTGTAAAGAATCTTTTAAAATTACTTATGGAAAAAATATTTCTTTAATATAGCGCAACTTGTGAAAAATATTTTTCAAACTGGTGTGGTACCCTTGTCAGATTGCATAAAATATAAAGTGCATCAATTTATTTAGCAGGAATAGACAGACACAAATATGCATATATATACATATGCATATATATCATATGTATTGCATGTAGATCAGATAGATTTTTTCTACACTTTGATCAATATATTTGCATTCCTATCAAAATACAGTTACCAAAGTATTAGCAGATTACTAAATGTATTCAATAAAGTCCTACATACATACATGTCTGTGGAAAGTATGTGTTTTTGTATGTTTGTATGTTGCAGTTGTATTGTGTTTGCATGTATATAATTTGTGGAAAATCATATATTAATATCTGTTGACATGCACCTAATATAGCTTATAATAAAAGTGTACTTTCAGCTGCTGGGAAAAGCTTATCTTAACTAATAAGATAATAAATATATATATTAAAATATGATGAAAATTAATCTGAGAGCAAAAATATTGAGCAGAATAAAGTAGCAATTTAGTTAAGTAGTCGTTGTAGAAATGCAAAGATGCTTTTTTATATTTCCAATTTTTCTTTTTTAACTGGCATATGTCCTCATTTTAAAAGGTTATTGTTTGCACACACTGGTGGTCTAGCAGTCTAGTACACTCTGGGAGCAGTCCTACATACATCGTATGTCAAGCATTCAATATCTGAGGCCAGGATTAGCAACCAATGTGAATATCTAAATGAAAAATAAAGAGTGCTTCTTCTAGCCCTCTTTTACTGCCTGCCTACATGCCTTCATTCTTGCCTGTACTTTTCATTTAAGAAAAAAAAGTTATTATTTTTTATAAGTTAAAAGAACCATATTGAAGCTAAGTACATATGAAGCTAAGCCTCATATTACTTTTGTCTTCTAGAAGTAGAAAAAGTATAAACTTTGCTCAGTTTTATTCTTTCAAGTATCTCTATCATAAGAACCTTCCAAAAATAAATGCTACATGTACATTTTTGTTACCAATTATATTTCCATTATTTAGAAGGATAACAAATAACCATTATAAAAATATACCAACTTTATAATTTTACATGAATTTGTTATATTTTCTAAATAGTATTAAAAAATCCTTAAGTAAATTGGTATATAAGTTGTACATTTATCACATGTATAAAATGAATGCTTTATTATATATCTTTCAGTAAAAATCGCAAAACAGGTATCTTCATGTAGAAAAAAAAAGACTGAAATGGACATTTGCAAGTTATGAAGTAGTTGATTATATTTTTATCTAAACATTTAAATAGAATCATATCCATAACAATATATGTAAATATACATATGATATTTTTATGTGCTAAACTGTCCTGCCTCCATTACAGGACACACAATGATATTAGCAATTGGAAACTTGACTGACATTCAGCTCAGTGATGGAATTGACATTTTGTGATGAGACTTGTTATATGTTTGACATCTCATGTTGTATTTAATATTAGCCATTCAGTTAAAAAACAAAACAAAAAACAAACAGGAATTGTATGCCAGGATGGAAGTAGAATGATCATTTTATGTAATCCACCTAGGATATGAACTTCCAAGAAGGTAAAATTAAACAAAAATTATTGTTAAAAGTAGACTCTGATTAATAGAGCTTGTTGTGGTTGTGTAATGGTTAAAGAAGAAATGAAGTGTGCATAGGATTTATGTAGAAATAATTACTTTTCTTATATTTCAAGGACAAGGCCACAAGAGTCAGATAAGGTTTCTCTTTAGTTCAGAATTAAAATAGCTGTATGCCTGATGTTCACAGGGAATTTATGTAAGTGTTGTGCATATCACCTTGACTTCTAATTTGCATCTGATAGAACTTCATCAGCATACAAATGGAGAGACTGGGTGATGCTTTAGTGATCTTCTCACTGAAACTTTGTACTGAAAAGATTAAGAACTCTTCTTAATTAAGAGCTGCTGAAGACAAAAGGAAGGTAAAGGATTAAGGAAAAATAAATATTGAGCATTTTATACTACTATATATTCTGCTTTCTGAATGGCAATCATCAATATTGCAAATAAACATTTTTTAAAACATGATGAATTTGCCTTGTGTACATATGTGGCAAAGGTATAGATTGTACAAATCTCTATTACAGTTGCAACAATCTCTTAAAAATTTTAGATAAAATATAATTTAAATCAGTTCCCAACCACCTTGTCAATTTAATTAGAAAAGTATGAATGTTGCAATGATTTAGTCTTTCCAAATTTTAAACTGCCTATAAATTCTCCCCATGGTAGAAAATTCAGCATAAGAAATGATCTCGTGTGAGTGTTTTAAAATATGACTATTTATTGTATGAAGAACCTGCACATTTTTATAAGAATTCACTATGAAGCTCTTAGTAGTAGTGTTATTGGATATTGTAAGATGGATTTTGGACTTAGAAAATCAAATCATGGCCTAAAAAAATAAATGCATTTTTGTTTGTGATATTACTTGAAGAAGCATCATTGTATTTAAATAAAAAAAATTAAAACCAGTGTCCTTAGAAAAACAAATATACTGTGCCACAGATGGGTATCTCTTCTAACTTATATGGTCAGTATGCACAGTAATAAAAGTTTAAATATGGAAGAATAAGAAAATATTGAATATATATAAGATGATTAATATAGTCTAAACAAATTTTAAATAATAAAATTGTGTGTGAAACATCTTTTGGATATTACAGTTTTGGACTATTTGAAATAAAGCTTCCATGATTTCATCATTATTTTGCCATTTAACTCAAGGCTTTGTACAACTGGAAATCATGTAAATATTTATCTGGGAGAGTAAAATATTTTCAGCATGAATTTATTTCAAATGCTTCATAAAATATTTAATGAGATGGCTCATATTTTAAAGAATTTATGTTATTGATAATATTGGCAACCCCCTACAATGTTGAATAAAATATACTTTATCAGTGTCCCAAATTCTTACTTGCCCATGTAATTATCTCATACATTCTTCATTAATATAAAAGCCTAAGTGTAATGTTTGCAAAATAAACTAGTTATGATTGGGATTATAAGTAATCCCAATTATTTACTGATAATTTGTGAGAGATAACCTTTAGGGATAAGTTAATATGGTTATTTTCACTTGGCATTTTTAAACATTGCTTTTAATATCATCTGAATTTGTGGGAAGTTTTTAATTTTCATTGTTTATTCTTCATTATAACTTTGCCTCTATGTGAATTATGAAATTGTTATTGTATTTTAAGATACCAATTTATTAAATCAAAACCACTCAAAACTATTTAAGGCTCTAGTTTCTTAAAATAGTTTAAGATTCACAGTAAGAGAAAGGTACAGAAATTACTCAGTGTCCCTTCCTCCACACATGCATTGCTTCTTCCATTATTAAAATCACTTATCGGAATGATGCATTTGTTACAATAAATTGGACTGCATTGATACATTATTATCAACTGCAGTTTAAAAAACTCCAGAGTCTATTTTAAGATTCCCTATTACTGTTGTATATTCTGTGGGTTTAGACAAATGTATAATATGTGTATTTATCTTTATACTCTAATGCAAAGTTGATTACTGCCCTCTCTGCTCTGTTTCATTATTTCTTTCACCTGGCACCCACCTCCAGAAACCATAGACCTTTTAATTTTTTCCATAGGTTTATTTTTTATTCAGTGTCATTTAGTCGAGAGCATACGGTGTGCAGGTTTTTGTGTGAATATAAGATTATAGCTCCTTTGGGTGAATACCAAGGAGTGTACTTCCGAATCATGTGGTCAGAATGTTTTTGACTTTGTAAGAAACCACCAAAGTGTGTTTCAAAGTGGTGGTACTACTCTTTATTCCCACTGGCAGTGAATTCATTTTCCTCCACATCATTGCTGACATTTGGTTTTCCAGTGTTACAGATTTTGACTGTTCTAATTAACAGGTGTGTGGTTGTATCATGCTGCTGTTACCACTGATGCAGAATTTACTTTCAGACTTAAAAGTGCTATGATTTTTTAAGTGCTGTGATTCTTTTCAGTGTTCCCTCTTAGTCTTTCCTTACATAAGTAGAGGGTACTAGAAAGAAAGTAGCACTCTTAGTTTATAACAGTGTTTCCTTAAACTCAGCTAGTTTCAGACACTAGCTACTGTCATCTCTAGAATTTATAGAGCTAAAACAGAGAAATCCACCTCCAAGCCCTGATCAATGCCTGTGTAAAAGCATGTTCTGCCATGTGCTAATAAAGCTTTATCTTGAGAACAACTATATTTCACATTTGCTAAGTTTCAGCAAGCAAAGAACTCACTAATTGCTGGGCAGAAACAGAAGCATAATTGTCCCCACATGTATGCCTTGAACTACCAAAGCATTGCAGTTGTCTCCAGTCCCCTCCTCAAAGGACCACTGCAGCACTTTTCAAACTATAGTGTGATAGTTAAAAGCAAAACGAAACACAAACTTTAGTGCTAGACTGTTGTGTTTGACAAGTCTTTTCTAGATCTGTTTCATTATCTGTAAGCTGAAGATGACAGTAATCAGGTTTCCAAGGTTTTTAAGCTTTGTCTTCTTTTTAGTGTCTTTATTTACTTACTCTTATAGCATTAGATAGTGAGCATTAGTTAAAGGCAAATGTTTATATCTGTTGACTGTCTTCTTGAACATTTTTTGAATGACTTGAGAATAAGCATTGCCTCGTTTCTTTTTTCATATTGTCACCTACCAAATGCTCTGCAATCTTACAAGCAGAATGCATATAAATTTTGACAATTACTTTTAGCAGTGGCATATTGATATTAAAAATTGGTTTATATTGAATGTCATGACATTTAAAATTATTTTCAATAATTAAGGCATGATATTTTAAGTAAGTTTTTAATGCCAAAAGATGTTTCATGTTTCAGTGTAGTCTTGACTTGCATGAGGTAAAATACCTCTGCATTTCCAGTGTCACTGTAGCAATTTTTTGTTGTACTTATTCATCACTTTTTTTCATTCTAGCGTAATTTCACAATAAAAATTGTTATTTAAAATAGCAAATTGACTGGTGATATTCATCTCTTGTCCCAAATATATGGCAGTTATTTGGAAAGATGAAAGAATACATTTGTAGATGTTTTAGGTTGCTGAGGACTGTCATAATAAAATACCACAGGTTGAATGGCTTTAATTACAGAAGTTTATTTTCTCATGGTTCTGACGTAGAAGTCTTAGATACATGTCGACATTTTTGGTCTCTCTTGAGACCTCTTTCATGGCTGGGAGATGGCTGTCTTCTCTCATACTGCATTTCCTATATGTGCACATTTCTGATGTCTCTTTCTGTGGTTATAAGGAGGGAAAATTTGTACACAGTCGGATTTAAGGCTCAAATGTATGACCTAATAGTACCTTAATTAATTTTTAAAGACCTTACAATCAAAGTTATAATCTGGAAGACCGCGGATTAGAATTCAACATTTGAATTTGAGGGAACATAATTCAACCTATAAAAATAAACATAATTGAATTAATGATCTTGATTTGAAAATTATCTGTGCATTTCTTAAAATCCAATGACAACTGTCTTTCTCAGAAAAAAAAAAGGAACAAAAAAGAAAGGGGTTTGAGATTGACAGAAGAAAATGAAGCAATTCCACCCCAGGGGCCTCTATTGGAATGATATGGCCATAAATCAAGGAATTTAAGAGCCACCAGAAACTGGAAGAAACAAGGAAGAGATTATTCCCCAGAGAATTCTAGCCTCCAGAACTGTGAGAGTACATTTTGTTATTTTAAGTTAGCAAGTTTGTAGAAATTTTTTTATGGTATGGTCAGAAAAGTAATACATATTTATTTATGTTTCTAGTTCTTAGTTCCTTTTCCTAATGATTTAGAATGATTTTTTCATAAAAACTCGATTAATTTTAATTTTCTCCATATGATGCGAAAGGGAAATTAATATACAATAAAGATTCTCTCTCTCTTTCTGTCTTTCCCGCTCCTTCTTCTCTCTCTTGCTCTCTCTTTTTCTCACTGTGTAGGATCACTATTCAAGTAGATTTTTTTTAATTCTTATTTTTTAGAATTTCCAGGTGCGAAAGCAATCGACAAACTCATATATATGTATATAGCATACTTTAAAATGCCATAGCATAAACAAGAATATTTTTGTGTGAGACAAATATTACATAACCTTGCTTATTGATCTCAGTTTTCTGAGGACATCATTGTTTAGTTATAAAGTCTATATGAAATATAAAATTATTTGCAATTCAAATGTTACAAAGTTTTACTTTGTTGGGAATATCTGGCATCTTCTGTGATAGGTAAATATTCACCATGAATAATTCAACTTCCTCATAAAGATTGTGTGTTCAATAATTTAGGTCATAAAACAGTAGTGGTAGTTTCTAAGATTAAATCAGATTTTCTTTTTAAAAATGATTTCCCTATGGCTAGAATAAGTTGCCCAGTTATAACTAAGAAAAAGGAGAGGACAAGTTTAAAATTCACCTTTCAATTTTTAATGTTGGTGAAAAGTTGCTGTTTTCTATTAATTTCAGAAGTTATAGAATAAGAAGTATAAAGAGTGAAAAAAGTCTTAAAAAATAAATGGTACTGAAAATTTAAACTCACTTTCCTGTTTCAGCAGTGTTAACTAAAGTATCTGAAAACTGGACCTTTGGACACACAATGAAAAAGGCATCTAGTAAGTCAAACTTAAGTAAATAATTCTTCATAAAAATAAACTTTTAGCAGAAACATAATATTCAACTTTTCATCACATTTATTTTAGGCATCATTGAATTATTCTACTGGTATAACAAGTAATATGTTTTATAATTTTGAAAATATAAAATGCAAATCACATGGTTTGGCATTTTTCTTCAGTCTAAGTTGCATAATTGCCTTTTTAGAGGGCTCAGCATGGCCCAGAATATCTTATACTCTGATTTAAAGCTGTTATTTTACTCAGATGTGTTCACCAAGAACTACCAATGTTATTTAGTGTTTTTCTTTATTTTTCACTTGTATTCAAATCGCCACCTAGAAAAACTAAAAAAAAAATCACTATCTATTTGGAATATTTAACATGTCACATTTTCCGAATCCACAGATTGCTTTCTAAGAGTGACCTCTAATGAAATTTAAAGTAAAAATAATTAATTAATAAAAATCTCTGCATATTACAGTGGTCAGTTTTTAGTGGGGATATTTACAGTGAGCAGAAAGAATAGAGATAAACTAATTTCTTAATTTAATCCTGATTTGAGATGTATCCTGCCTTGAAGACCTCTATAGTTTTCAAAATGGATGATTTATTCATAGTCCAGGAGGTAATAGAGTATCTCCATTAGAGAGAAATATTACCTTAAGCAATGAATATTGTGCCATCATTGCTCGTTTTTCTAACTTTGATTATTTATGATGATGAAATTGGAGGGCATCACATTTTATAATTTCAAAGCCAATATTAAAGGTTATTAAAGTTTTGTTGCTAGAATGGTATAGAGAACCATAGCATGTGGTATAACACGTGCTTCTCAATTTCCTGTAAAGTGTTCCTCCATGAGGTACATATTGTCTGATGTCTTCTTTAATAATGTTAGCAGCTGCCTTTGCCTGGGTCTAGTAGCAGTTAAAAATTGTACTATTTTATTCCATCATTCTTTTCTCTTTATTTAGCAGATATATTTATAAAGAAACACATCTCATTTCATCAACTATGCATCTACCCGTCATATTATAAAGGATTGTTTCAAGCCTAAATTGTAATATAAATCTGGAATTAGGCATCCAGACAATTCTCCACAGTGGTGAATAATGATCTTTATTGGGAAATTGTATTGTATCTGGACTACTGAACCATAATCTGTATGTTAGGAATGCTTATCAATACCGTTCTGACCCTTTTTCTATGCATTTGAGAAATAGAGAAAGAGAGAGAGAGAGAGAGAGAGAGAGAGAGAGAGAGAGAGAGAGAGAGAGAGAGAGAGAGAGAGGCTGAGAGAATTCATAGTTTTTTTAACTAAGATTCAGCTGTTAGTGATTTTTGCATTATCTATTTCATTTTATATGGTTACTTCCTTTCTTGTGGTTTTCTATAACTGGAAATAATTTGATTAAATTTATTGTACTTCTCAATGTAGATAAAAGTAATATATAGCAATAGAAGAGCAATCAATAGTGAGTTATGTAATATTGTTTGATAGTTTTTATATTACATTATATCCTGCTATAAACAAATGGCTGTTTTAAAAGTCACTTGGAAATATGTCATCTCTGTGTATCTGTTTATACTAAATGGATATTTAAATTCCTCTTTTACTTTTATTTATTGGTTTATTTTTCATTAAACATGTAAAATTTTTGCATGGATCTTCAGGTCAAAAGCAAAGTAAAATGTATATAATATAGATGAATACATAGTATAATGTGCGCATACACTTAAACCTATCATGTACATACTTTTCTGTTTTTTTCACTTATAATAAATGGAAATAAAACTGTAGGTATAAGCAAGAATACTCTTCATTTCTTTGTAGAATTGTGATTTTTGTAGTTGTAGCTGACTTTAACCAGATCTACCTTGATAGATACTAAAGTTGTTAGTTACATTAGACCCCCTGCATCAAGAGATTGTTGCAATTATTTGTCTAGTTTTCAAAAAATATTCTTTTAAAAATGTTTTGCTAGTATATATTTTAGTTAGATTCCTGGAGGTTATATTGTTGGATCAAAAGATAATTGATTTTTTAAAAGATGTTATGTATGCCAAGTTACTCTTCATAATGATTTTACCATTTTGTCATCTACTAACAATGTATAAATTATACAAATAGATTCTTATTTATCCACCTGTAGTTAAACAAATATGTTTTTAAACTTTGGTAGGTTTTTGTGTGTGTAGGTATGTGCGGCTTTCATTATTTTTTTCTTTTTTGTCAAAGGAAGAATAGAGAAAATGAAGTTTCTTTTCCTAGATCATTTCCCTTTTTTTTGAAGTTGGGTAACTTAATAGTTTTAGAATTGTATTTTTCTAATTTCAGATACTATTAATTATGAATGTTAACCCTTTGAGATATATTGTGTTGCAGATATTTTCCACAGTTTGACATTATTTTTTTCACTTTATTAATGGCATTTGTAGTTTTGCAGATTTTTATGTAAATTTATCTACTCATTACTTCTGAATTTTTAATTATCTCTTTCAAAGTTTTTTTTTCTCCCACTTACAGAAAAAGTAACCAAGTTTTCTTCTATTATATGAGTAGTTTTATCCTTTTACACTAAATTTGTCATTTTTTAATTTATCCTGGTATATGATGAATATACTCAATTTTACCTCTTTTCCAAATGGCTCCAATTACCTTAACACCATTTGTTGAAAAGTATATTTTTTTTAACTTTTCTCATGTTCCAGTTTTCGATTTTGTCTCTTTATTTCATCTTTCAAGCATAAAAAATTGTTCTTTTAGAATATTTCAGATATTTGGTATTCTTTAGATTTTTTTCTTCATTTTGTTTCTGTTCACAATGTTTTTGATTAATAATTACTTATACTTGTTTGTTCCTTCAGATAAACTATTTAATCATATCCCCTTGTTTTGGAAAAAGATAGTATTTTATTGCATTGGCATAAATGTTTAATTAGATTATATAGAAATCACTGATTTATGATTGGAGTTTCTCAATTTGAGAATATGGTCATTTGGGTTTTTTTTTTTTTTTAATATTTTCAATTCTACTTTTACCAGTTTCTATCTATTTTTCAATATTTCTAAGCAAAATGGTTTTACTACATACTAGAATTATACAATGGAAACAAAATAAAACTAATTAAGAAAATAAAAATGCAAGATACATTCATAATAACTTTAAGAATCATGTTAGCCAATAAGTATGAGACATATACTACAAATCAAAGAACATTGTTGAGAGAAGTCAACACCCAAGCACATGGGTACACACTACAGATTGGAAAACTCAGCAGTATTAAAGTGGTAATTCCTATCGCATGTGTATTTTTTTCCCAATCTGATAGAGGTACATTTTTCTGATGGAAATTAATTGAATCAGGTTTTCACCAAAAGGATGGAGGGAACTATCATTGCTCTTCACCTTAAGTCTTGCTTTTTTTCCGGTTTGTCAATCTGGTTTAGAGACAACTGGTTTCTGCTTGTCAGATATTGCATGAGGAAAATTCAGCAGAATCAAAGTCTACCAATGATCTGAAGACATCTGTATTCAAAAAGAATCTGACTTAGAATAAAACATTAGGAGAAATAGCAGGAATATTTTTAAAGAAACAGCTGTTTAAAACTGTTTTTTAAATATTTTGATGAAGAAATCTGCTTTTCTGTTTTCCCTCAGGTTTTTAATTAATATATTGAAGGAACGTTTTATAGGTTTAAGCTGTGCATCATAGTAAATTCAAGTCTTTATATAATACATTATGTTTAGAATTTCCATTCATGATACATCTTTCAATTTACTTTATCCTGTAATCATAAAATGCAAAAGAAATCCTCCCCAACTAAGATCAATTACTGTTCACAGGTGTCTAGCATGTGTCTACACCATTCCTTTTTCCCTTACATTGCATTTGCATATTTAGCCACATATGTGAAAAGGAAGACTAGGAAATCAGAAATCTTTATTAGTGTAATGCTTAATCTGTAAATAAGAATACAGGGAAATAGAAAAACAGTCAAAAGGCATTCAACATTAATGGAACTTATCTTTAAAAAGTCAGGAATAAGCCTATATATGAAAATAAAACTTATTTATGAAAATTTGAAAGAATGATCACTGAGGGTTGAAAGCCTTTTTTTTTTTTTTCGCAGTTGTGAATATATTTAAGCAATGTTACTCTCTACAAAAATGAATTCCTTGTAGAGAATTCAAGCTGGAAACCAATGAAGTTTTATATATTGAAGACATTTTATTTAATGTTTACTCTGTCACACTTTTGAAAGTTTCTTATACAAAATAAGAAATATCTTGATAATGAATAAGTAAAATCATCAGTGTATGTCTATGAAACTCATGTAACGTGAATTGAAAATTGTTTTTACCATGAATTCATTCACTACAGTACAAAAGAAAACCAAAATTTCAAATTGTGCTTAATTGCTTTTCTTTAAATAATTATCTCCACCTTTACCATTACTTAGATATTTTAAATGAAATAGCTGATTCGAAATGGAGTATAAATATATACCTACTTACTGGCATTTATATATGAAATAACAATGATGGAAACCATCTAAATGCATTTTCCTCCCATGTAGCAATGTTTCTTTTACAGAATTAAATATGGTGAAAACTCTTTCGTGCTTATGACAGGTTACCGTGTGTAATGGTTGTATTATGTAGTATAAACTATAGATTTTTCTTATTCTCCAATTGTTTAGTGTCATTTATGAATCTCTGTTACAAACACAATGAAGACAAAATAGAAGACAGTGGGAGAATTTTTTTTAAGGGAAATTTGGATTGTAAAATATAGTTAAATCCAAATAATCTACAGATTTTTTTTTTTCAGAAAAAATATAGATCTCAATACACCTGGGACTGAGAATTAAAATAAAATAAAGAATTAATTTTAATATAGGGTTTTCAGTCTAGAAGGAAAAATAGAACTGACAGGCAGAGCCTGATACATTTAACAATAGAAGCATACCTAAGGAGCTTGTTGAAGAATGTGATTAAATTTGCCTGAGGGAAGCAGGAAAACCAGTAAGGCTTCACAGAGGAGTTGACTTGTAGACAGTAAAGATGGCAATATCCTTAAATAGCACTTGTGCCTGGAATATAGAAGCACTTTTTTTTTTTTTTTTTTTTTTTTGCAATATAGAAGCACTTTTTTACATTGTAATAATGGATGAAGAGAGAATATGAATTGATTAATATATATCATTTGGTTATGTATTGTTATAAAAAGTATGTAAAATATAAAATGTTGAGTCATGTGATGCTTCCAGATTTTCATAATACTTACAATGTAACATTTTAAATACTGTATTTCATATAAATAGACCTTAAGGAGATAAGATATTTCTACAGCTAATATCACAGCCTTACTTTACACTTTAATTTCTATACAGACTTTTTTGTTTCTTTTTTTAAAGTTACTATAAAATGTTACAAATACTGGCTATTTTTCTGATAGCTGGTAGAAGTGTCCTGATTCTTTGAAGAAGATGTTTAAGTTTTCTGTGGTGATCTTAATGACCCCAATATAGCTAAAATTACTTGGAAAATTTGTGCCTAAATATTAGGACGACAAAAAATGAAGACTGTATTTTAAATAGTTTTGAACAATAAATGATCAACTCAAGGTTTGACAAGAAAACATTACAGAATAGCTTTTACTGGGAGTTACTTCACAGTCAGTGTCACCTTTCTTTGATTGCTTTCTAGTCACACTGACACTCCGGGGGCAAAAATGTATCATTTTCCTGTAAAGAGAAGATTCTGTTAAAATGGAGATTTTAAAATAAACACCAAAGAAAGAAAATATAAAACATGTAACACTAAAAACTTTCATTTTGCTTTGGAATCTTTAAAAGTGAAGAAGTATTCTGCCCTGAATTTTCTATGTGAGAAGCATTTTTAGTAACTGCAGTGAGAAGTATTCACATGTACTTAAGTTGTCATAGTTATTAATAGTTCTGAAAACCCCTTTAGACTTCCCAGTATATTCTCTTGATGTTCAAATCTTTCTGAATAAGATGACTGGAATATATTTACTAATCTGCACATATTATAGTAGAAATAGATACTGATTCTAAAGCTGTGTAGCTTATAAGATATTTACTATGCTGTTTATTTTGCTAGTAATGCTTGCATAGCTACCTTTGATTTTTTTTCAAATGGATATACAGTTCTTCCACTAATATTATTGAAAGTCTGTCTTTCAAGATTTATTATCATTGGGATATTGTCAAAACAAACTGATCATGTTTATAATCTGTATTATATTTCCTTAATCTGTATTTTTTATTTATTGTTCTAATATAAAGAATCTTAATTGGTATTTATTTGTATGCATTCATGAAATAATACAATTTAAATTGTCTTTGCTCTTTTTTAATGATTACTTTGGCTACTCCTCCCATGTCTTCTATTTCCATTTAAATTTAGAAACTTCTTGACAACTTCTCTAAAAAAAGAGTAGACAGAAATTGTGTATGTGTGGCGGGGTGACCTTGTATTGAATCTGGTCTTTCCAATCCATGGTTATAGAGTATTTTTCAATTTACTTGAATATTTAATTTTCCTCAGGAATGTATTTCCTTGGACTGTTCAGTTTTCAGATTTATTATACTTATCTTTTTTGAACCTAACTTACTTAATTACTATAAAAGTTATGTTTATAGCAAAGGTATATTTTTTGCTGATATATAGAGACGCATTAAATTTTTTATTTTGACTTTTGCTTTGCAAACAACTTTATTATTAACTCATAACTTTCTAAAAACTAGAGGTTCTGTGAATTGGTTGCAAATCATATTTATTTGGATCATTCACTTTTTACTAGTAGTTTAGTTTTCTCTATTTATTTCCTTGTCTGTTCCACTGCTTTTGAATTCCAGGGCAATGTTGAATAGAAGTATTAAAAATAGACTTCCTTGTCTTATTTCTGAGTTACTGGAGAAGTAATTCATTCAGCTTTTGCTATTAATATGTTAAATGTAAATATTTTGTAATGTCCCTTACATTGATGAAGTATTGTTCTATTCCTAGTTTAGTGAGAAATTTTGTCATTAATGGACATCTGTTTTTTGTGGGGTTTTTTTGGTAAAAAGAAAATGATTTAATAAAGAAGCCAGCAAACTCAAGAGATGGTGAATGGCTGTTTCAAAGATCATGCCAAATTCCTCAGGCAGCCAAGGAATTGTTCTTTTGTTTTTGTTTTCTTTTTACCTTTTTTAGTATTTTACTGCTGTAACTTTGTTTTACAAATTAAAATACACTCATATGTAGATTCTGTAAATGTACAGTTTCCCCATTCCTCATATATATGTCAACCACCTGCCCTCTACCTGCCCTCCACCAGTTCACCATTTCTTCACCATTTCTCCAATGGACTCCACCACTACTTACTCCCCTCTCCCAGGGGTTGGTTTTGCTTTCTTCCTTTAGTCTATTATCATTCCATCTTTGAGTAAGATCAACTGGTGTCTATCTTTCTTCTTTTGACTTATTTCATGTAGTATAATCCTGCTAGATCCATCCATGTTGATTCAGTGACAGGCTTTCAGCTCTTCTAAGGACTGTATAGTATTCCATTTTTATATATGTATATACACACACACTGATATATATCATATAAATATGTATGTGTATATGTATATATATATATTCATATCTTCTTTACCCATCAATTTTTTTCCAGTACTTAGCTACTGTGACTGGGGCTGCAATAAACATGGAGGAGCATAAATCAATGTGAATTATGGTTTTGTATATTTTGGATGAACACACAGAAGTACAATGGCAGGATCACATGTGATTTCCATATTCAACAATTTTAGGAATCTAAAGTTGCACCAACTTGCACTCCCACCAGAAGTGTAAAAATACTCCCTTCTCTTTACATCCTCTTCAACATTTGCTGTTTCCAGACTTTTGTATGACAACCAATCTCTCACAGGTATAAGGTGATATCTCATTGCTGTTTTGATTTGCATTTCCCTGATAGCCAGGGAGTAGGAACATCTTCAGCATGCCCGTTGGCCGTTTGTATATCCTTATTAGAAAATGTCTCCACAGTTTCTCATCCCAGTTTTTATTGGATTATCTGTTTTTTTGATACTGAGTTTTATGAGTTATTTGTTTATTTTGAATATTAAACCCTCTTCAGAAGTATCGAACACAAATACCTACTCCCAGTTAGTAGGTTGTCTTTTTGTTTTGGTGATTTTTTTCTTTCACTATGAGGAAACATTTTAATTTGATATAGTCCCCATTGTTTATTTTTCTTTTATATCCACTGATACAGGAGTTGAGTCCTCAAAGACCTCTCTAAGGTTGATGTCATGGACTGTCATTCCTGTGTTAGTTTGCAAGAATTTTATTGTTTCTGGTCTTGTGTCCAAGTCTGTTGTCCATTTTGAGTTAATTTTTATGAGTGGTGTTAAAAAGTGGTCTAGTTTCATTCTGCTGCCTGTGGCTGTCCAGTTATCCTGCTGCTATTTATTGAAGGGATTTTCCTTTTTCCTTCTTATGTTTTTGACTCCTTTTGTTGGAGATTAACTGACTGCAAGTGATGAGTCAGTTTCTGGTTAGTCAATTCTATTCCAGTGATCTGTGCCTCTGTTATTCCTATAGCATACCATTTTGATCACCATTACTTTGTAGAATAGCTGAATGTCTGAGTGTGTAATCCCTTCGGATTTGTTCTTTTTTTCTCATAATTGTTTTGGCTATTCAGGTCTTTTGTTGTCCCATATACATGTTAAGATTTTTTGTTCTATTTCCTTAAAATAAACCTGTGGGGTTTTAATAAGGGCGGTACTAAATCTCTGTATTGTCTTAGATAAATTGACCATTTTAACAATGTTAATTCTTCCCAGTCTTGAACTGTCTTTCAATCTCTTGGTGTTCTCCTCTGTTTCTTTTAAGAAGGACATGTAGCTTTCATTGTATAGGTCTTTTGCCTCCTTTGTTAAGTATATTCCAAGTTATTTATTTTACTTATATTTTAAAAAGTGTGGTTTTCCGTTTTTTTGTTTTTTTTTTTTGTCATGTTGTTTACATATAAAAATGCAACCAATTTATGTACATTGATTTTGTGGCCTGCCACTTGCTGTATTTATTGGTTAATTCTAGTAGTTTTTTTGACAGAGCTTTAGGGTTTTCAATATGTATAATTATATCGTGTAATCTGCAAATAATGAGTTTTACTTCCTCCTTTCCAGATTAGATTCTGTTTATTTATTTTACTTGCCTAATTGCTCTGGCTATGACATTCAGTCATATGTTAAACAGCAGTAATGAGAGTGAAAGCGTTGCCTTGTTCCTGACCTTAGAAGAAATTATTTCAATTTTTGTCCATTGAATATTATTTTAGCTGTGAGCTTATCATATATGGCCTTCATTATGTTCAGATAGGTACCATCTATACCCATCTCATGCAGGGTGTTTATCATAAATAAGTGTTGGATCTTCTCAAAAGCTTTATCTGCATCTATTTTTATGGAATTTTTTTTCCCCTCCTTGCTCTTATTGCTGTGGTATTTGACATTAATAGATTTACGTAAGTTGAATGAAACATCCCAGGGATAAATCCTACTTGATCATTATGATTCTTTTGATGCATTGCGAGATTCAGTTTGTTCATGTTTTATTGAAAATTTGTGCTTCTCTGATCATTAGAGATATTGGTCTATAATTTTCTTTCTTGATGACATCTCTGTCAGCTTCTGGTTTCAGTGTGATATTAATTTAATGGAAAGTATTTGGGAGTATTCCTTGTTCTTCAGCGTTTCGGAAGAATTTGAGAAGAATAGGTATTAATTCTTCTCCGAAGATTTGGTAAAACTTACTTGAAAAGCCGTTTGGTCCTCGGTTTTTAATTTCAAGGAGAGTTTTGATTACCTCTTCAATTTCTTTGTGATAATTCTGTTCAGGTTTTCCAATTAATCTAGGTTCAGTCTTGGTAGACTTTATTTTTCTAGAAATCTGTTAATGTCCTTAAGTTTGTCAACTTTATAGTCATAGAGTTATTCATAGTAGTCTCTTATGATGCTTTGTATTTCCATGGTATCTGTTATAACTTCCCCCCTTTCATTTCTAATGCTATCTATTAGAATTTTCTTCCTCTTTTTTTTCTTTGTGAGTCTAGTCAATGGTTTGTCAATTTTATTTTTTGCTAAGATTCAACTTTTGGTTCATTGATCTTCTGAATTATTTCTTTGTTTTCTATTTTATTTATTTCAGCTCAAATTTTCATTGTTTTGTTTCTTCTACTGATTTTTGTCTTTTAATTCTTTTTCTAGTGACTTTAATATAGTACTAGTTTGTTTTTTAGTGAATTTTTTTTTTTTTTTTTAAGGTGGACCAGGATTGCATTGAACATCCCCTTCTTTCTGCTTTCACTGCATCCCATATATTCTGGTAGCTCATGTCCTCATTTTCATTTGTCTTTAAGTATTTTTTAAGTTCTTTGATTTCCTCTTTTACCCATGAGTCATTCAGAAGCATATTGTTTAGTTGCAAATTAATTTGGTATCTTCCAACTTCATTTTTTTGTGGTTGATTTCATCATGGTCAGAGAAGATGCTTGTTATGATTTTAACTTTGTAAATTTGTTAAGGCATGTTTTATGTCCCAACATATGATCTATTCTTCAGAACATTGCATTCAACCTTGAGAAGAATTTGATGAAGTGTTGGTATATTTCCATTAGACCTAACTCATCCAAATGGTCATTTAAAACTTTTGTTTCCCTATTAATTTTCTGCCTGGTTGATCTACCCTTCATTATAAGTGGAATATTAAAGTCTCCTACTATTATTGTGTTGCTCTTGATGTCTCTCTTTTCTAATAATACATGCTTTAATATAGTTTGATGCTCCTTCATTTGGTGCATATATGTTAATAAACATTATGGCTTCTTGCTGGATTGACCCCTTAAGCATTATAGTAATTTCCATCTCTATCTTTTGTTAAGCTTTTATTTGGAAGTGTATTTTATCCGATATGATTATAGCTGTTTCTGCTTCTTTTTGGTTGTCATTCGACTGTAGAATTGTCTTCCAACTATTGATTTTAAGCCTATGTTACCTTTTGAAAAAAAGATGAGTTTAGGGACTATAGCAGGAGGTTGGGTTATGCTTTTTAATTCACTTGATTATTCTGTATTTTTTGATCAGTGTGTTCAGTTCCTTAATGTTTAGGGTTATCATTGATATTTCACTGCTTATTGCCATTTTTTAAAATATGTCTTCTAGATGCTACAGACAATGCCTTTGTTCTTCTCTTTCTCTTCTAGTGGGTTGCATGTGTTGTGTTTTGATTAGTTTCACTTTTTCTTCTGTGTGTTTTCCCTAGAGATGTGTTTTGAGGTTACCTTGAGGTTAGCATTAAGAATTCTATGTTTATTTCCTATTTTCATTTGAAAGCAGATTAATCTTACAGTCATTCTAACCATATGCATTTTTATTCTTCTGTCCTCCTCCCCAGTTTTTTGCTGTCTTACTGTTTTCAAATGGGTTTCCTTATACTTTATAGGAATTCCTTTATTATTTTTTGTAGAGCTTGTTTTGTGGTGATAAAGTCCTTTAACTTTTGCTTGTCTGAGAAGCCCTTTCCTCATTCCTTCAGATCAAATGATAATCTTTCAAGGTATAGTACTCCAGAGTGAAAATCTCTTTTTCAGTACTTTGAATGTATTCTGCCATTTCCTTCTGGCCTGTAAAGTGTCAGTTTAGAAATCTGTTGACAATTTTATAGGAACTCCTTTTTATGTGACTTATTTTTCTCCAGCTGCTTTTGGATTCTTTATCTTGTATTTTTGATATTTTGATTGCACCATGTCTAGAGATAAGTCTGAGTTTCTTTTGTTTGAGTTTCTTTTGTTTGAAACACTTTGAGCTTCCTGAGTCTGGAGGCTTGCTTCATTCCTATGGGTTAGTTTAGTTCTCAGATATTATTTCTGCAAAAATAGTTTCTGCCCCCTTTTCTGTCTCTTCTCTTACTGGAACTTCTATGATTCAAATGTTCCTTTTGATGTGATCCCATAGGTCAGGAATGCTGTCTTCATTTCTATTCATCCTTTTTATTTACCTCAGTGCATTCCTCTGCCTTATCTTCTAGATCACTGATTCTATTGGAGTCTTCCTTAGTCTTACTCTTGAGTCTCTACAGTTATTTAGTTCAACTATCATGTTCTTCATTTCTTTGACAATTTGCTTCTTTTATTCTCTCTTTTTGTTGTTGTTCTCTCTTTATTCCTCCGTTGTTTCCTTCATGCTCTTGAGTATGCTTATCACTGTTTCTCTAAACTCATCCTCTGGTAGTTTATATATGTGTGTTCTATTCAGATTTCCCTCTTGGGTTTTAATTGGATCCATCATTTCACGCGGATTTCTCTGTGATTTCTCCCTTTGGCATTTTTTGTTTAATGTTTTTGTAAGGGTAGGGTTAGATATAGTGATGACTTTGCAGGCTATTGCCTTAAAATGAACAAGCCTGGATTTTAGTTTGAACACTGAAATTTCTTGTTTTGTGACATCACAAAGTTGAAGTTCTTAGGTAGACCTTGCGTTGTGAACCAAGGATTCTACCTATGAGGTTTGAGTTTGTGTAGGAGATGCAGAACCATCCCCCAGTGTCCCAGGTCTGAATGGCAATGACCACTTTGTCTCTGTCCCACAATTAAGAATCAGACTACATTTCCACCTCCACTTACAAGGGAAACTGGTGATTAAGTGTTGAAACTTCCTCCCTTAGGTTAGCTTCTCTTCCTTTAAGCCTGCAGTTGGGATTTTTGGTGTGCAGATCCTATATCTCTGGAGCCTTATGGTCAGAAGAAATAGGAGTGGGAGGATTCTCCTAGTTGCCTCCAGTTATGGCGGTATCCTTGTATAATTCCCCCTCAGAGGCTCCTACTCCTTCTACCCAGGCACTTGTCCTCCTTCTGCCTTGCGCCAAGACAGTCTCCCCAGGGTCTATATCCTGGTCCAATTTGGAGGGCTGCAATCAGAGCAAGTCTCTGGGAGATCCAGTTCTTCTGAGGCACCAGCACTCTGCTGTATTCCTTTTTTAACCTTAAGCCTGGGAGTCTCAAATTCACAGTGCCTCTGTAAATCCCAATGCCTTTGCCTACCCTTTTGGTAGTGATTGCTGCTGATGCTTCTGAAATTTCTTGACCTGCCCTTAAATAGTGTTTATGTTTGCAAAATAGGTGATTCCCAGTTACTCTGTGGGAAGAAATAGAGACTTGTTCCTACCAGGTCGCCATCGTAACTCTTCTCCCATGCATTTTTCTTTTAAATATTGTTTTGGCATGAATACAAAGGTTCATATGATTTTTCTGTTTTATAAATGTATTAACATACTGTGTTATATCCACTCCTTGGATTTATTATCTATTTTTATATTTTGTTACATTTGCTTTGCAAATGTATTCTTTTTACTTATCTTGTTTATACTCATAACTAATATATGTCTATATCAGTATCTGTCTATCCATCTATATACATACAGTTATAAGAGTTACAAGAAAAAGCTAACTGGTAAATGTTTATTTCATTTTTTTTTCCTGAGTTTATATAAATTTTATGTTATTTCTTTTTAATAGTGGGTAATCTTCACCCATAAGTCATCTTGATCTCAAATTTTCTTTGTAGGAATATTTTTAAAAATATCTTTGAAATTTTTAGTGTTTACAAGCTTGTTGAATTGATACAGTTCTTGTGCCAGGTTCAGTAGGTTTGGTCTTTCAAAAAAGCTAGGAGTATTAAGTTTAAATCTTTATTTTCTAATATTATCTTTTAAACCAATTTAAAAAAAAATGTATTTCTACATCTGGCAAATTTCGCTATGTTCCATTAACTCAAAGTATTTTCTAATTAACTTTTTGTCTTTTAGGTATTTGTAAGTAGTTATTTAATTTTAGAGTGTTTGAAATATGCTACAATCTATTTCTAATTTGATGCCCCTAAATTTAGAAGAAATGATTTAGATGATTTAGTTATAGTAAACATATTAAATTTTGTTTTATGGTCCATGTTAGCATCTATCTTGGAAAATATTCAGTGTTTACTAGAAAAGATTATACAATAATGGTTGGTTGTATAACATTAAAATGTTTATTAAGTCATCCTTTTTAATAGCACTATTCACATCCTATAATTCTTTGCTAATTTATTTGGCATGTTTTGATTAATAAAAACTGCTATTGAAATTTCCAG
The DNA here is from genome assembly GCA_004363575.1 of Solenodon paradoxus. Lineage (NCBI taxonomy): Eukaryota > Metazoa > Chordata > Mammalia > Eulipotyphla > Solenodontidae > Solenodon > Solenodon paradoxus. Next base: position 316,431 of record RJWH01000749.1, on the reverse strand, counting down.
TGATAATCATTAACTTATTCCCATTAGTTTGTGAATCATTTCCTTTCAGTCCTTCCTGTATGTTGAAGCTATATCTTACTTACAATTTTTATAAATTTCTTGTGAAATAACTCTTTATTGTGTTGATACAACCCTCCTTATATCCAGTCATTTTTTAATGAACTCAGTTTTCCCTGATAATAATCTTCCTTGCTAGCTTATGATTTTGTTCACATAATATTTATACGCTTATATTTTAAAATTGGTAGTTCCACTCTCTTGTGAATGGCATTGTTTGTGATGGGTATTTGTTAGTCTCTAATACTGTTACCTTATGCAGAAAGTGACTCTTTGTCTCCACTGGCATTAAAGACCTTATCCTTGATTACTAGCAATATTGGTATGTCATATCTCAGTTTCATTTTTGAATGTTTATCCTAATTTTTGTGTTTTGAGATTTTTGAATCAGTGAATTTGAATTTTTTCATATTTTTATTTTCACAATCTTTTTTTCCCCCTCAAATTTTATGTGTCCTGTTTTCTATGATTCTTGTTTCATCTGTGTTGAATTTCATGTTATATATTGACACTTTCCTATGTATTTCTCTATCTGATTCAGTTTGAATGATCTCTATAACTCTGTCTTCAAGTTCACTACTCTTTTTTTCAGTTTCTAATGTACTCTTAAACACAACCAATGAATATTTAATTTTAGATAATGTATTTCTATCTCTGAGGTTCTGTAATTCTTCTAATTAATGATTTCCTTTTTTTAATGTATTATTTTATCTTTTAGTTTTATTGAAGAAACAATGCATCCTTCATTACCTATGTTTAAAGTGTGTATCATTTTATTTTTTATTTTTCATATTTTCTTTGTCTTGGATATATCTGCTAATTCTATTTTACTTTTAATTTCTATCTATCTATCTATCTATCTATCTATCCATTCTGTTTCTCCTGGGTATGGGTTACATTTCCATGATTCTTCATTCGTTATTTTTATTTTTTGTTGTCCACTGACCATTAAGAATTCCAGTGTTAAATTTCAGAATGTTAGTGTTTTCTTCTAAAGAAGATTATGTTTTGCTATGATGAAAACTGAATTATTTAAAAAATAAATTGATCTAGTAACCCTACTTTAAAGTATTTTAAGGAAAACTTTGAGGAACCAGTAATCTAGTATTAGTGTAGGTCAATGACAATGTCTGGACACTTTTGAAGTCCATTTTACTGAATGCCCCCTTTTACTCAATGAATTACTCTTGACTTTGCTCTAGTTTAATGTGAGTATCTCTTAGCTCTTGTGAATTGTGGATTACGAATGTATCATTTTCTAGTAGTTGTTCTTTCTCTCTGAAATTTTGGCTTAGTATTCAACAAAGAACTCAAAGTGACATGTATATATTTCTTTTCTGACAAATGCCCTGCCACTAACTTTAGCCACCTTAGCACCTCAGAATCTGTCATTCTCCATAGCTCATATAAACCACAATACTGTGTCCCTCCTCTTTATACTATTAAATGCATCAGGTAAGAACATCAGGATGAGATTAGTTTTCTTCTAAAAAAAGTCATTTCTTAAGGATGAATGTTCTGTAAAGTCTATTGTGAAAGTATGAAATACTTTTAAAATCATTTTTATCTTTTTAAGTTGTTTAAATGAGTGTGCTTATCCAAAATCAATTATAAGCAAGTCGAATGTCTGCTTTCTCTTTTTCTTTCTTTTAAATAATAAATTCCTTTTTGTGTGTCTTTATAAAATCTTTATTTTAATCCAGAACATAATTCTCATCATAATTTGTGACTCTTTTAGATATTAATTATTTAAATTAATGACTGAAAGTGAGCAGTTTGGAAGAGGTGGGAGTCATTATGGGCAAAGGGGACCATATGAACAATGTCGGGGTGATTTTAAATTTTAGAAGCAAAGTAGATACATGTTGTATCAAGTTCTGAAGTGTGTTGAATAATATTGTGATAAATGAAAAATTAAATCAGCTCATTGAATGTTTTTTGCCAATAAGCTAACAGTTTCAGATACTTCTGATAGTACTGAAAGGTAAGTGAGGCAAAATTAATGGGAGGGTATTTGAGTAGCAAGTTCAAGATGCAATGCCCAAATAGATGGTGGAAGTCAGAAAGGTGAAGTGCTCCAATAGTATTTTTCATTTTTATTTTTATTTCCTGAATATCTGATTATACTTTTAACTGAGACAGACAATATATGATGAGAAAAAATGGGATGATGGGGAGACATTGAATAATTTTATTAGGAAACTTTGAAGATTGCCTCCATAAAATCCAGATAGATGCTTATTTGGCAATTGAATCTGAATACTGCAGATAACAAAAAGTATAAGGGCTAGAAGAAGAAGATAGTTAATACCATAAGGAAGCAATTGATTAATTCCATGTGGTGTTTATATAAAATGACCTGTTTTTGCATAGTATATCAATAATATGAAAAACAAAGGAATTGCTATTGAATAAAAATATTTTATCCACTTTGTTAACAATATGATATGTGAATGTTGTTTGATGATTATTTGTACTAATTTTAAACATTTTTCTGGACAATTAAATATGCATGGTACAGTATATGATATTAAAGAGCAATGTAATTATATATAAGGTGGACTGCTACTTTCATTAACAAAGTCTGTTTTAGTAAGGAATCATAACATTTATAGATTGAATCTTATATTATCAGATTCATTACAAATTTTTGAAGCAAATTCTATAATGAGAAGTAATACCACAAAAGTGGAGAATTACTGATTTTTTTTTTTTTTTTTTTTTTTTTTTAAGGAAAGGTACAGGCAGGAATGACAGCACATAGGCAGGTAGGCAGCCAGAAAGGAAAACCCGTTTATTTTAGTTGCTTCATTCTGTCTATTTGGCTCAGCCCCCAGTTATGAACCCTGTCCTTGGGAAGTATATGGATTGCACACCTTGGACCCAACCACTAAGTCACCAATGTGCCCCTATTGATCATTCTTGAAGTCACATTTTCTCCCTTTGTAGGTGTTTGACGATTTACATGACATTAAAAGTGAAGTGTGTCATTCAAAAGAAGGTTCTACAATAAGGATACAGATTTTAATGATGTTTTCAGTTATAAATTGTGTGTAGTTGCTATGGATTGGAATATAGAATTAAAAGACCAAAGGCCTGCATCATGGAGCTAATGATAATTATGGTAGCTGGAAAAAGATTAGATGTAGCAGCCATACAAATATCTGTAAATTAGCAGTGATGGTGTTGATGAGGCATTTACGATTTTGGAATACAAATTATGAGGAAAAGAAAGCTGAAAGATGCACCATTATTTTGATAAAATCTAAATTGTTGGCAACCAGTTCACATTTGAGAATAAGAGAGTAGGACAAATTCTATTTAGATTCAAGTTTGAAGCTAAGGTTTTGTGCTTGTTTAACAGGAAGAATGAATAGTGAAGCCATCGAGCAAAATAGCAAAAGAAAGGAATGCAACTTTAGGAAAATAAGATGAGTGTGATTTAACTGTCTTATAGTACATACAAGAAAAGAAAAGCCTCTTTAGAAAATGTTGGCCACATGAGCCCTACTAAAGGTTAATGATACCACATTGTCTCACACACTGAATTTTAAATCTGCTTACCGTCACTATTGAAATGTTTTGATTTGAATGTATTTAAAAACTGAGTTCATTTAAATTTTGACTTTAAAAACAACTAGTTAAAATGTTAAAATTATTTTAATGTATTGTGGATCTTCTGTACTTTCTTTTTCCTTTTCTAAAAAAAAAAAAAATATATATATATATATATATATATATATATATATACACTAATACATGCCAGTTTGGTCTTGTGTTAGCTGATTATGCTTATTGTCATTATCATCATGCCAATCATACTATGTTTTACTTTCCTTTTTAAAAAAATTTCAACTGTTGATTAAATAAATGATTTATTTTTGAGGTGATATAATCTGGTTGTTTACTTTGACTTCTCTATATACCATGAAACATTGTCTGAAATAATATCTTTAAATCAATGAAATTTTAAAAACAATTTTTTTAATATACAAATTGCGTTAAGCAATTTCAGATCACTTAAAGGCAAATTGTATAAATGTGAGATAATTTAGTTTGATTTATTATACACACATTAAATTAGTACTAATTATAACCTATACAATCAGGGGTACCTTTTTTATTTAATAATAATACACTTTAAAATTTTAACCCCATGTGAATTTGAATGAAATGCCTAGAAAGCCTTCGGAAACACCCTTTAAAAATAGTTCAGAAATAATAATGAGTCTCATTTAATCTGGCATGTGGAACCATTAAATAAACCTACATTTTCATCTGTAAAGAAGATCCTTCTTTTAGTTAATTCCTCATTGGTGAGCTTGTGCCAATCATTACCGTTGGCTTTCTGCTCTGACTTGTTATCTGGAAAATGTTCAGAGACTACCTATGAAAGTGATGCTAGTTGTTTGTCTGCCTCTGATAAACACAAATTATAACAGAAATTACATGCAACTAGATACAAAGATAAAGGTATAAATGAAGGTATATCTGTGGTTATAAACATTTTCAAATTGTCTAGAAGATAGTATAATATTGACACTTTTCATAAACAACAAAAATAAGAACAATTGACTTTTATAAAAAGCAACGCCAATTTCTTTCCAGAAACCACAAGCATAACTATAATTTAAATTAAGACTATGATGTTTTAATTTATATCATAACAAAGACAATGGAAAAAATTGATCTAGGATTGTCAAAATTGCATCTGTTCTAATAAGGTTTTCATGTTTCTTTATTCATTGCCTGTTTCATGTCTCTCACAGTGGCTTATTACTTCTTTGTATCAAAATCTAATTTATTACTGTTAGAAGCTTGCGGAGTTCTGCATCACACTTTTTCAGTTCACCACAAGGAGAAGCTGCATTCCTACAGATATTTTCCCCCACTTTTCTCTGATAGACTCTAACATGCCTGTCATGTGCTCCTTTTTTCCATGGAATGATTTCTCTACCTGTGAATTCAAAGCTGTATCTTTCACTCAACTAATGTGTTACTCACTGCTGCATTATTGGAAGGGAATTATATCCTGCCCTGAATTTTGGCAAGAAGAGTAATTCAGCACTTGAATTTGTGCTAAAATTAGTTTCCACATTGAGTGGTAATACGAGTACGGAAACTGCGTATCCTATGCAATAACTGCATGATTTTCCTGGCTACTACACTTTGGGTTTAAGTCTTAACTATATTTTACACACAATGTTATGAATTTCCATAGCTCTATAAGTTGGTGAAAATTCTACATTTGTACTGTCACATTTTATTTTGAGCATATTATGGTGTGTAGTCTCTGGAATGTCATCTAGGTTTAGGATTTTAAAGCAATTACATAAACATTTTGAAAGCAATCATGTATCAGAGTAATTGTAGGTTTTCCAGTAAATGGAGGGAATTAAGTGCATTGCACTTTCTAATGTGCTCCCTGTTATAAAATCTCTCAAGTGAGAACTTCCTTTAGATGGCAACATCTTTGTTTTTTAGAAGGCTCTTCATAAAACATGCAAAGAACAGCTGCTTATACTTGCAGCTGCAAGACAGAGTTATTTCAGTATAGTTTCTATGTACCAGGGCAGGTGAAGTTTAGAAGGATACATTCAATGGACAATGATGAAGTTTTTGAAGTTTAATTGTTGTTTTTGTTGTTTAATTTCTAGATAAATCAAACATCTTTTAGAGTAACTTGTTTCTAGTTGCTGAAATGTAGAACCTGGAAGCGCTCCTCATTCTCTCTGACATAGAAGAAACTTGAACTTTACAGAAGGGAAGCACACAGGTGGAAGGTCTGAATTCTAAACTCAGCTGATTTGGGTTTGAATCTCCTTCCTGAGATTCATGAATCATATAATCCTTGCCAATGTAACCTCAGCATTTTCTCTTATATTTCTTTGGTGACATTACTGGAAATAAAGTTGAACTGTGGCAGGCATATGTATAAAATACTGACAAAACTACCTTCTTGACTTACAAGAATTAAACGTATGTCTTATATTACTGTTTCCTTTTTTAACTATAAATTTTTAAGTGTGTGTGTATATATATACATACATACATAAAGATAAGATATTGCATATAGTGACATTTCTAGTATATTGTAGAAAATGTGAAAGTAAAATGGCAATATAATTTTGTTATATAGTCTGCACACTGAGAAATATGAAAACAAGTCTCCAAAATAATTATTGATTAGTATTGATTCACAATAATATTTTGTTTGTTACTAATTTAATTGATTAATCTTGATATATATTATACTTGAATGAGCACTAAAAATATTGGAGAAGTATTTTATTCAGTTTTTTATTTAGATTAACCAGTAGAAGATATCAGAATATATTCAATATTGCAACTGATTAGATAGAAAAAAGACCACTAATCTTAATTCATAAAAAAGGACTAAGGAATAAAATGTCTATAAATATATGCTTAATTATATAATTCAGATTTGTTTAGCAAATATAAATTGAAGAATTATATTGTATTGCATTTTATAATAAATTATTAGGAGTCAGAGTTATTTTTTCTATGTTCACAATCAGCTGATTTATAATGTCTATTTATAATATATTATGATACATACATCTTTAACAAAAATGTTACATATATTACATATATTAATGTTACTGTAAGACTAAATATAAACATGAAGGCTATAAACAAATAGACCAGATTTAGAACTAGAGGCACACACAGTGAATAATTGATGACTGATGCATTTAGGCTAAGGGAAAACAAAATGGACAGAGGTTTTGTAGAAGGGCAAATCAAGCAACATTCTAGGCCTGTATGACAGATGCAAAAGCATTTATTTCAATAGTGTGTTTCATAGTATTAGTGCTAACTTTTAAACTTTTAAAATTACTTTTTACTTTGTATTCTCAATGTCTGAGGAGTTTCTGTATTAGTCCGTATTTGTTATTTAATATTTATTATAGTATTTAGATTAGCGTAATCAGACATATCCTATACTGCTTTAAGAAAATTCTTCTATGCCACATTCAATTCAGGAACAAATTCAGAGACTGATTTATTTTATACAGATATTCATCCATAACACATTTGAAATGCAATCATATTTTCACAAAATAAAATGCTACAACATAATTTCTAAACTATTACACATAATGAATGACAACTCTACATATAAGTTAAAAATACAATTTCTGTGAAATGGAAAAGTAAAAATGGGTCATATGTCTGAAACACATACATAAAACAGAATAGGATGTTTGCTGATTCAACATATTGTAAATTTTCATGAGCAGTTGTGCTTAAAACTTTGTTTAAATACCAGTTTAGCAAATTACTAGCTTAAAAATTACAATTTGCATCTAACTATTGGATGTTAAGGGCATTGGAATATATTTACATTTGCAGAAATTCTGAAAAAGAAACCTCTCCTCAAGTTCATACACGTTCATCTTCCATCACATTGAGTGTAAAAGCACACGTTTTGCATTACTATAGCCCAGCCTTACGTTTGACATATGTACTAAATGATTACAGACATGAAAAAGAAGAAAAAAAGTTCTTGGTTAAATGATTGGCATGCACAAAGATACAGACAAAAAACCTGTAAAAAATCTGTCAGATTACCAAAACCCTAGGAAACAAGTAATTGTTATTTCTAAATGTTACAAGCATCAACACTGATCTAAAATATATCTTTTATTGGTAAAAAATAAAACAAAACAAACTGATGTTTAATCTGTCCAATGGTGTCATGAATAAATAGTTTAAGTCTGTCACTTGGAAGACATTTAGCAGTTCCTGTGAAAGATTAAACTGCTTTCATGAATAGATAAAAAAGAGAAGTCCCAATTGCTTACTCAGTTCTTGTGCTTAAAATAATGAAGTGTCCAATTAGCATATTCTTTCATCCTTTTTCCTAAATAGTAATGTCGAAGCAAAAAGAGACAGTTATGTAATCACACATTTCTGTCCTTGATATATGGCGTTGCATTAATGATGTCAGGGATACAGACTAAGAAATAAGCTCAACAATTCCCCTAAAGAAGTTTATCAACAGTAAAAAATAAAGATAAATGTGTTATTACCAGTGTTGACAGTCAAAATTGAGGTCAGCGATTAATTGTAGGAGAGAACATGATTGAAGTACTTCAAAGGTAGTTGCTAAAAGAGAGAAGTGTAAGAAAGAAAAGTGATGTTTCTTCATTGTTATGAATGCAGCCCGTCTATCTGATTTCTTACTATTCTGAATGTTTTAAATTAACCAGCACTTACCCTCTTGAAGACAATTTGTTTTAAAAATTGGTTTTTAAGAACTTAATTCATTTCTTATATACACACAATTCTCAAGCACACATGAACATACACACATTTTTAATACATGCATCATCCTCACACATTTTGCTTTGCTTTATTTGCTCTTTGCTTTGAATATCATTGATTCTTATTTCAAAACATCTCATAGTTATGCTGTATTTTGTGTGTGTGTATTGGTTGATCTAGCATATTCATTTTAAGCATCAATGCATTTAGAATTTAGATTTTTTTAGAGTAGCTTTCTATAGAGTTACCAATATAGCATGATAATAATAGCTTTTTTGTATTGGTTAGTTTCCTGAGTGTCAATATGCTTCTAAGAATCGATATGAATTTTCTATTTAATTATTGCTGACTCCTGATGGATAAATTACTATGATTATTCCAATTTTACAGATGAGCACATTGAGACCAAAAAAACTTGATAAAGGTTTTCACTTTCAGGAAGCAGTAGGCCTGAGATATCAACCTGATTTTTTTTTTGCTCTCAGAGTCTTTTGGTCTGATTCTTCATTATTTCATGGGATCAAATGGGGTACTCAGAACCTTGCTTTACTCCTGACTCAGTCTCCCTGGGTTGAACTAATTCAAAGAATAAAGAATCAAATTGAACCCTGGAATCCCGGGAGGTATATTGGAAATCTCAACCAGCACTCCAGGACCCAGAAAAGGCTACATTTATCTTTAAATTAGAGTGGACACTTGCCACCAGGTGGCACCAAATACAATCAGAAATTGGTGAGCTAGATTTGATAGTACTCTAGGGAAATCCAAACAATTTTTTTTTTTAATTTTATACTTTAAACTTTTGAGAATTTTTGGATTTCAATTATCTTATATTGCAGAATTTTTATGTTTTAATTTGAAAGAAACATTGAAATGTTATGAATGACTACGCATTGAGCTACTATATTTGGTTTTTTGAAACATAATTCACATTTGTAAGCTATTAATTCTAAACAGGTGAGATCATTGAATTCCCTTTACAATAACTTTGTAAATAAATAATAAAAATATTGTATAAATCTGTCTAATGAGAAGCCCAATCTCTGAAGACTATTATGCCATCTTTGTTCAAATGACAGAAGTATACTTAAACTTTAGCCAAAACCTGTATTTTATTTATTTTCTGCTCATATTTATAATTTGGGGAAGATAGTATAAAAACAAATGAGACCTTGTTAATCTAACTTTTCTTCATATATTTAAATAAAATTATTGTGATACTGTTTTAGAACTATTTCCCAAGCTAATTTATTTACTTCTTATTCATGTTTATATTTACTACTTAACATGCTAAAGAGATAAACACATTAAGTGATTAATCTGTGCCTGACACCTTGAGATTTAGGGATGAAATGGTGAGTCAGGCCGAAAATCTTGTCTTTGTAATTTTTAAACTCTAATGGAACAGATAAACAGAGGAATCAGAGAATATGCAGGGAGAATTGTTATTTTCAGAAAAGTAAAAAAAAGTGTACATCTTTTACCATTTTGGTGTTTTCAAAAGATTCAAAGTAAATACCATGCATCAGCTTGCACAGAGTAAATATTTCATCCTTGAAGCATGAATAGCATGTAATGCACAGAATATCTTTATTCTTTGCTATAGTATCTTTATCCTTTATTCTATATAAATAATTTCCGGAATATAAGAATTCAATCTTATTTTCAAAAGAACAGTTCTCGGAAATTAAAAACATCATCAAAAACAGAAAACTAAGCAGCAAAGTTGGGTGATAAAATAGCTTTACCATATGATCCAGTAATCCCATTTCTACTTATATATCCAAAGAATATGAAAGTATTAACTCAAAGAGTTATATGCAGCATTATTGTTTATTGCAGAGTTATTTACTATAGTCAAAACATGGAAATTACCTAAATTGCCATCCACAGATGAATGGATAAATTATATATGTGTGTATATATCTTTTTGTATAAGTATGTATATATACAACTGTATGTGTGTATATATACAATCAAATACTACACTACTCAGAGTAAAGGTGAAAGGATATATATTTTTGAGACTATTACTATCTGAGAATATCTTTTTTTCTTAATAGTTTACCTGACTATAGATTTTTAAGTATTTTGAAATATCTTGATGTATTTGGTAGGAATTTTTTTTACCCATTGTTTTGGAGAGTACCTGGAACATTTTAATCTGAAAATTTTGTCCTATTTAACATATATATATATATATATATATATATATATATGTGTGGGAATGTAACATATTCCATGCCTTTGGAAGAGATTTTTGACAGCTTCTTCTAAACCAAAACTTGGTTTTCCAATTTTTTCTGCAGTCACACTCTTTGATACTTACCCAAATGAGTTGAAAATATATGTCCATACAAAAGTCTATATACACAATTGTAAATGGTTTTATTCATAACTGTCCAAAGTTAGAAGCAACCAAGTGGTCCTTCAGTAGATGAATTAATAAGAAAATTGTACTACATTTAGACAATATAATATTAATCACAGCTAAAAATAATTGACCTAGCCAGGATAGACATGGAGGAAACTTACATGTATATTGCTAAGTGAAAGAAAGTAATATGGAAAAGGCTATATACTGTTTTATTCTAATTATATGATATATCAGAAGCAAAATTATGGAGATCAATGATTTCCAGGGAAAGGAGAAGAGAAGAATGAATGAAAAGAACACGACATTTTTAGGGAGTGAAGTTATTCCATATATTACTATAGTGGTAGATACATGTCATTATACATTTGTAAAATACCAGGAATGAACTGTAAGATAAAGTGTGAAATTTGAGTAATGCTGTATCAGTGTAAAATCACTGATATAAATATACCACAGTGATGGGTAATAGCAATATTAGAGTAAGTTTTGTGTATCTTTAATAACAAAGATATAGCAATACTTTCCATTCAATTTTTCTGTGCACATAAAAGTGCTCTCAATTTTTTTTTTTTTTTTAACTCATGAGATCAGTTTCAAACATTTTAGCTTAAGGATACTTGGGCACATATATCAGCTTTAAATTTTGATAGTATAATAGATTACATGGTCAATTAGACAAGGGTGGGCAATACATTTATAATGTGACACTTTTCATTCTCTTGTCTGATTAATAGCCATGCATTAAACATTGGTTGAGAAATCACATTTGGTGGTGATGTGATTATTATTATTATTATTATTATTATTATTATTATTATTATTATTTGAACATTGCTTTAAACTGGAGGAATGTTTCCTTAGGGTACTATTGAAAATTAAAAATTCCTGTGATGCAGTGTCTAGTAAACAGTGAAGCATTAATAATAGTTAAATAATAATGAAAGTTAAATTTTGATGAGAGCGCCACGCATGCCAGAACTAGTAGTATGGGGCTTACATGGATAATCTTATTTTATCCTACCTCTTTGGTCCCTTACTGTTTTGGCATTAAGAAAACTTTTAAGTATTTGGAGATCACAGAAATTGCTCAAACTCACTAAATAGAAAATGTTGGAGGTAAGCCCTAGTAATTTGGTATCCAGAGTGTTAGTTATAGCTATTTCACCATATTGTCTCCCACCTTTCTTTGTTGCCTTCCAAGATTATTCTTGACTGTCACACTGGAGTACAGGAGCAGTGAATTTTGAAAAAAAAATCTGAGTCTACATTTTCTAGGTGAATAACATTCTAAGAAAATTGGTGGAACTAGAGAAGCAAAACAAGGAAAGCTTTAGACATATTTTCTATAACAAAAGTTTGTAGAGTACAGTTGAGTATATTAAAACACATCAAACTATTTTTACCACAGAATGCTAATGTTTGCTGACAGAAAGGTCAATATTACATCAGCAAATATTGTTTTGGTAACGGTAGAGTAAATAGAGTTGTGCTAGCTGCTGTCATAGCAGGTTTATACACTATTTATATATCCATGTTGTCAGAAATTCCATCCCTTATATATTTATAAAAGTCTGATCACCATGAGCAAATGAATTAATTTTATGTCATTTGTGTCATTTTCCACTAACCTTAATACATCTGCATTGCACACTAGAATGTGGCTTTTACCATATTTTATTTATTTATTTATTTATTTATGTCTTACTAAATATAGATGGTCTTTTTTTTCCCTCTAGTACTGTGTCCTGTTTGAGCTTTTTTGGCAGGCTTGCATTTGTTTCCTGTTGTTTTTTGACAGAATAATGACAATGTCATCAGTTTGGTGAAGTAGTAGGAAAAAATAACAGATTTCTGCATGTTAGTCCCTCAAGCTAAAATTGAAAAAACAAAATACAACACAAAATTATAAGACAACAGTAGTATCCTTATTTAAGAATATCATAATAATCATGAGGTCTTAAAGATCTCCCAGTTATTAAATTATATTCTTTGTGGATTAATCTATGTCAATTGCATTAACTTCATTTTAATTTTTAGGGAATTTTTTTAATATTAGTATTTAATTTTTATTTTTTTTATTCCTAGTCATTTCCTATCTATGATAATGGAAAATTACTCCTATAAAAAGACCATAAAATAATTCTCCTTAGAATACACCTTACATATACATTGCCTATTGTACACTTGGAATCATATATAAATGTATAGTCAGTTGAATGACATACATAACATTTGACATAATTACAGGAGAAAAAACGCATGGTTGTAAAAGTATTTCAACATTTAAGTGGAAAAAGTTTTTTTCTTTCACTAACTAAATGACAGCATTAATTTCATCTCAAGCTGCAGGCAATTCAATAGTTTAATAGATGAATATTTGATATTTAAAATATTTATTTAACTAGACACTAAAAATATAAACTGTATCAAATATGCTATTCACATATTTTTCTTAAAATTTATAGTCATTTGGAGTCTCTTCATATATATCTCACAACTTAGATTATTTTCCAAATGCATCTTTTATAAATATGAAATAAAGAATAAATAAAAGTAAAAATTTTTTAAGTTGTTTAATGCACTTCTACACAATCCTTTACTCACTTCAATTTTTACCCTAAACTATTATTTATGAGACTCAATAGGAATAGACTTGACTAATGGTTACAATATAAAATGTATCTTCGCTTTGCTTTCTTGCCTAGGAATTTGAAAGTACAGAGTAGTGTAAATAATGCAGCACAATGCCTGCAGCAGAGAGGGCATTCAAATTTTTTCAAATGATTTATAAAAATGTTGGCTTTTTATATTTTGTATTTATTAGCATAAAAGAATATTTCTCTTCTTGAGTAAAACATATCTCAGAGGGGAATCCATTTTTACTCTGGTGCTAATTCTTTGCTATTCATTGGAAGAAAGTGGAAAAGTCTCAATGGAATTGACTATGATGATCTGATGATAATTCATCTGTATAACACTAGATTTCAGAAGAGCTACATGTCAGAGTAACACAAACTGGCTAGGAGCGATATTGATAGATTCTTTTTTTTCCTTTCAGTTCCCAAGGTTAATAACAGTGAGCTTACTATCCAATTAGATGTGTCCCATGGCAGTGAGGTTAGAAATAATGCATTGTGTGGACATCGAGAAATGCAATAGAAGAGGACCGGAAGAGTATTGTTTTGAAACTTATTAAATTGGATTTATTTATTTGTTTTTGTTAGATTTCCTTAGTAAATCAAGAGCGTAAGTCCAAAGATAATGCCATGAAACCTTTTGTAAGGGGCCTACGCAATTTGACATAAATACACTAATAATATCATGGTGTATTAAATACTGCATGTTTTTGTATCCTTTGACTAAAGTTGGTTATAATTAGATAAATAAAAATCCCAAATACTTTAAACTATCTGCTACAAATCTTATCTTTATCAATCACACTTCTAGTGAAAATTAAATAAGGCTCTTCTCACAGTCATATTATCTAACAAAGGTTAAACCTCAATCATAAAGATCCATGTGACTGATAAACTGACTATTTAATGATTTCACAAGTTTTCAGACCTAGAGATGACATGAGGTTTTGAAAAGCTGAGGTTTAACATGCTTTTCTTTGAAAAATCACCATCTATTCCATGCATTTATTATGTAATTTATTATTTAATTTAGTTTTCATATTCTATTGTAGGATTGTCAGATTTAAAAAAATGAAAATAGACATTGAGTGCTTAGTTACATTTGAAATCTGGATAAATAATGAATGATTTCTTAAGATGAATCACTTCATGCCTTTTGTGGAGCAAACAGATACTTTAAAAATTAGTTTTTATCAGAAAGTCAAGTTCATCTAGGTGTTCTACATTCAATCAAACCACCCTCTTTGGAGATACATGGGTGCAGACAAGATCTGGCATCATATACCCCACATGACCAGCACTATAGCAAAAGACTACATTTCTGGAAAGTAGAAAGAATGAATTTAATTTTTGATTTGTTTAATTCAATGAACAAGTATGTATTGAGTATCTCCGGATGTAAAAAATCCTGCAAGGTGTTTGACAGTGGAAAAAATAATTTTGATTACTACTTTTAAAGAGAAAAATTTCTCTAGGAGACAAATAATAAATTATTTAATACAATAATTATAAACGGATAGATACTTATGAAATAATTAAAACTGAAATGTGAGAAAGATGAAGCCCACCTTTAAATAGAAAGGACAGGAAAGACTCGCTAAGGGGATACACTTAGACGTCTAAATGTTACAAGAAACTGAATTAGTTGTTATACCAGAACTTTAGATAAGAGCGTTGTAGATAGTGGGAATCTATACATAAATGCAAATAAATTTATTTTTGTAATATATTTTTATTAAAAAAAGGTTAAATAGTGCACTTCCTGGTGAAATAGCTTTAGGTCAGCAACCTCCAAAGAAGCATAGTCCACGTTCATACCAAGTACCTGGTTGTGCATTCAGAGGTGATGTTGAGGGATGGAGGGACAAGCAATGTAACAAATAAGTAAAAGAAAAATAAATTGCTTCTTCCTTCTCTCTTTTCCTGCCTACCTACTGCTTGCTACTTTTTAAGTTTGCTTTAGTAGTAGTGAAAGGGGCATGTGAGACCTGCTAAATGCTTGATTTGGGGAACTTAAGGAAATGAAAATAAACATGTTGACTCAGTATTTCAACTAAGCATGGTAATAGTACATTTTCTCAGAGACAGAAGGGATTTGTGAAGCATAATTGTCTTAGTTATTAGTGATAAATGCATGTATGCTATGGTAGGTATACTACTTTTTTATTGACTGATTATTACTGGATAATCCAACATTTTCATCTAATAGTCATAACAACTCATTTAATTTAACTTCTCCCTGCCCTCAATATCCTAGAAAATAAACTCTCTATAGAAATTTTGTTTTAAAAGAAAACTATGTAAGAGTTAACTTTACCTTAAATTTAAGAAAAATGCAGCATGTTTAGGCAGTGCATAGTATTTTAAAAAGATCATAGTGGTAGCTGTGGAATTATTCTTAAAAAATGTTTTCTCAGTCAAAAGGTAATACTTGTGAACTATTGGTTAGGAAGAAGTTGGCTATTTGTATTATTCTTATTTTTTTCTGAATTACTTAACTGGGACTTTTAGATAAAGTTAGTCATACTTGATAAGTCCGTACTGAGAACTCCTATGCCATTTCCAGTTTATTTGACTAAAAGCATCATCAAAATAATTCAGAGAAAATTCTGTAACCATAAATATTGATAATTGAGAGTGTCATTTCAACTGTCTATATATAGTTGAAATATCCTACAAATGGTGACAGAAAATCATAACTGAATTTCATTATTAACCATCTGTCTTTCATATCAGTTTGCTTAATTTGATTTTTTAAATAAATTGTGAGTAATATCAGTCTAATCTTTAGAAGTATATTGACTCCAGTTTTTATTTTATGTAAAGATAAATGGATGCTTGATACATTTGATAATGAAATACCTTTTTGAAAGTTAAACTGAGAGATATTAAAAACTTTTTAAGAGTTTGAGTAAAAATCACTTTGATCAGGCAGCATCCAATCTAGCAGCTAGAGAGGAGCTTTGATTAACTGTAGAACTGAAAGGTTTTTATAGACCTAAGAAAACAAGAACAAAGAAGGTATAATAGGCAAAATAGATGATTGGTAATTGCAAGGTTACTTTCCTTTAGGGAATGGTGGGTGTCTGTTACACAAATTGCCTGGCTAGTGCTGATAAAATTATCCCTGGAAACATTCCATTTCTGGTAGAGCCAGGACCATAATTAAGTAAATCTTGGTTACGTCACTTAGCATAAGCAACTTTTGGGGGGCCTATTGTCTTGTTTTAACAATAGAAAATGAAAACATGATCAAAATATTTATATTTATTTTTAATTTTTAGTGAGAGAACAGGATTAAGTACTGGATTTTATCCAGTTGTTCATTATGACCATTTCTCCCAGGTTCAGGATGCCAACTGGAATCCTTGGATGTGTATGGACCGTAATGGTCAAAGGCAGCTGACTAAACCTCTACTCTACCAGGGTATGCCATTATTTTAAAACAAACAAATAAACAATAGCAACATGGCATGATCTAGTAGAGTAGTGGTTTGACCACTTTTGACCAGTGTGGTCCACATACATCCCAAGGATTTCAGTTTGAATACTGGGGCTAAGGGCTACAACCAAGACGAGCAACTGAGAACAACTAACTAAAGTGCTTCTTCCTCCTCTCTCTCTTTCTGCTCACCTTCATTTCTAACTGTACCTCTCCATTAAAATAATGATAATAATAATAATAATGGAAATTAATTCTATATTTTTTTCATTTAGAAAATATTTTAAATGCATTCAGAAATTTTCACTTTCTGTAAGGATCAATTATTTGCTAAATTTAAATATTATATACTTTATTTTATGGGTTTCCCACACACAAAATTGCTGTAAACTACAGTTGTGTTAACATAGATGACATGATACATTTTATTTACATATTCAGTATTTATGTATACTAGTTAATTGCTCTACTAGTTCTGTATATCTCAGGGTTTTAGAGCTGTTTGTTGACTGAATGATATGAAAAGCAAGTATGGAAACTGTAACCATGCCTTAGAAATTCAAATTTTCAACATCATCATCATACCGAACAAGACCTAGGCATATAAAGGCATGTATCTAACCTATATTAAATGTCGATTCCTATTTACTTAGAATAATTTAAATATTTTACTGGTCCTGGTCCTTTAGCTTACCTTTAGCTTTTCAGAAACATAGAAGATCAAGAACTTATGTTTACTAATTCAGTGCTAGTGACTTACTTCCTACAAATTAGCAATAATATACCCTATTTAATTTTTCTCTTGTATTCCTGAAACTACATTATAAATATCAGTTCCCCATTTACTCAAAGTTTCACTTATCATGTATCTGTGACTCAAAAATATGTATTTATTCATAATATTCCTGAATGATCTTATAAAAATGTGCTATTATATAATTTGAAATGATCATAGCTAGTTTTAGAAATATTTATTAACTGGTATTAATATGTGTTCGAAATTTTTACCATTCTACATGAAATATTAATGATAGTAAGCGAATTTTTAATTTTCAGTCTATTGTAATTTTTACCACGTATATTTAAAGACAATACAGTGAAAGGAAACCCTGCATTATTTTAATTTTTATGAAGAACTTACTCTTTATAACAACATATTAACATAGCACTTCTTTCTTTTTCTCTCTTTCCTTCCCTTGCTCCCTCCCTCCTTCCTTTATTCTTTCTTTCCTTCCAACAATGAATGGGACATTTTCCCCTCAATGAAATGAATTGCACTTCATCTTCCTTGTCATATTGACCATCACTGCTTTTACCATGGGATAATTACTGATAGGTAAGTTGTAATATAGTAAGAGGAATATTTTGTTTGATAATGTCTGGCATATATTTGGGGAAAACATTGTACTTTTATTTTTTATTGAAAAGCAATTAAGCTCCAGCAATTTTAATGTGATTGCTTAAAATTATTGGTTTAAATAGAAAATCTCAAACTATTATTTCAATTATAAATTTAAACATTTTAGTAAATAAATTGCATAATAAAAGATATATTATTGCTGCTTTCTTCTTACAGTGATGAGTAGTTTACAAAAAGCTTTCTCACCAAACAATTGGTCTAGATGAATCATTTCATCTTTTATTTTAATTTCTGATAAAACAATTATAACCCAGAATTTGATTATTACTGCTGATTTTTCTGATTTGTGGGGAAGGGAAGGGCAGCTGGGAGGGAAGAAAAGAGTATGGAATCGTTTAGTATATGAAAACAAATGTAGGAAGCACTGCTTTTTCCACTTAATTAAACAGTTATCAAGTTTATTTTGGTTGCTTTATCACTTCCTATGCAATTTAAAATAATTATACGAACTTTTCCTTCAGTTTAGCATAACATTAATATTTTGTGTTTTTGACAATAGTTTCTATGAGAAAGTTTAACAAAAATAAGTGTTATGTGTTGAGTCCATTCTGTGAGCCAATCTTTGGGATTTCAATGGACGAATTAGACAAATTCTCTGAACTCATACTCTAGAATTTCCCAGTGTGTCTTTTGAAAGTGCATTATGATTTATTATCTACCTTCATATGAATAGAACATTTAATCCTGTGGTTCATACTTTAAATCTTGTCTTATATATTTGACTGTGATAGAATTTGCTTTAAAATAACGTTTTAATAACATTTTTCTTATCTTTTTAGTGTTTTAAATTTTCTTTAAAAGGTGACTATTGTTACTACCTATGTTCCTTTTTATGATTAAGACTCATGTGTGAAGAGATCACACATTTTGACTGATGATTAGTGCAGATATTTGCATAGACCTGGGTAAATATTGGCATAAAGGTAATGTCAATGAATATTTCCTACTAATCCTGGAATAGGTGAAGTCAAATTTAGATATCAGGGACCACAACAATTGAATTCTTGCTCAACTTTGAGAGGTGAATGTGTAACTTGATCATCACTGCTCTGAGTCTAATATAGTATTTTAATAAAATTAAGGTTTGAAATGCCTTTTCCATCTAATGAATATGAGAACTTTTGTGTCATAGAGGTAATCTTAACAGTTTTAACAATATTTTTTTACAAGACTACTTGGAAAATGTACTAACTGCAGTTGTTGATTGCATTATCCAATTAATGTTTTATTGTAGTGTACTTACAGATATTTATCATATGGTATATTTGAAAGCAGAGCAAAGTCATATCTATTAAAACAGACTGAATTTATCATTTATATTACTTTTATCCTTCCCTCATGAATGATTTTTCCTTAAGAATTTGCTTTGCTTTTTTTTTAGCATGAAAATACTAATCAAAAATTCCAGTCAATTCTAAAATGACATTCTCCCAATATGCTATGGATGTTAACTATAATTAATCCCAACAGTTGTTGTCTTATTTTATGTGTGACATATGCCAAAAAGTCATCCTCATAGTTTCAGCTATTATGGTGTATTTGGACTGTTTTATTTAAATTAGAAGTATACTTACTTCATTGTAGAAATAAATGTCTCTCATTATGTATGTCATTTTCATGAAGAATATGTGATTTCTTAACCATCTACTTTGTGGAAAAGCAGGATTGTATGAACCAATTCCTTCAGTGCCAAATCTCTCAACAGAAAACAGCATAGTATCTAAATAGATGCAGCAGCTCATCTTTCTTTTGGTTATCTATTTGTATTTAGTAAAAAAAACTTAATAACTTATAATAGCATCAATTTATTATTCTTCATATTCTATTGCTTTACTGGGAATTCTCCTTCAAAGTCAAATGAGGCATAAAGTTCAAATTGCCTCACTTAAATGGCTGTTGGTTTCAGTGCTATATGAGAGATCATTTGGAATATTTGGACAGAGATTTCATTATTTGTCCTCCTCATTGGCTTGTCTCATCACTATTTGTGCATCTTCACATAATGATGGCTGGGTTCCAACAGCAAATGTTCCATTGGGTGATAACAAAAGCTCACAACTCTTAAGACTCAATCTTAAAGTCATATAATTTAATTCATGTCACATTCTATTTTCAGTAGAGTTCCTCTTATTATATTCTGTGAGAGGAAATAAAATAGTTTTAAGTTCCCTTGACTGTACATAAATGCACTTTATTTATTCAACGAATATTATTCAATATTATTTGCTATATGGAAACTATCATAGATGTTGAATTAAAACTGTTTTTGCTCAGTCTTCCATTTACTCATTAATTATTTGTCTTGATTCATAAAAGGTCAGCCTATTTATTCTGGCTTATGATGAAACACTCCAAAACAGTATTACAAGCAAAAAAAAACACAATAAGAAGCCATAGTCCTAGGAGTCTATAAGAGATTCAGCTAGAAAAATCAATGCATTGTATGATTATCTCAGCTCTCAAACTGTAGCACAGCTATGGGTAAGTCAGTTAACTTATTATAAAGTTACCACTGTAACTTTTCTTAGAAGTATGTGCTATTACAAAAGACTTATAATATTTGGAAATTATGTCAAAGATGTGAAAGTGACACTTTGTCCTTTACAAGTCTTCTATTCATGCCTAATTCTGCTTCATTTTTGTTAAAAACAAGTTACAATCTCAAACTCAGCTCACAAATACAATTAAACATTTGCATACTTGAAGAAAAAAATTGAATTATATTTTATAATGATGTAAACTCAGTTTTACATGCTTTGGCCTATATATTATTTCCTTGTGTTGAATTTCAATGAAAAAGGAGAATATGCTGATAGAAGGGAAAATACATTTGATTTAAGTTCTCATTTATAGGACACAATTATGTAGATTCATATGAAAGTAGATAGTGGTTGATTGTTTCTTTCACAGAATTACCACTTTGCAACACATAATCTCAGCATTTTACCTAAGTGAAAACATGTTCTTCTGTCATTTTAGAGGATTTATTCAGTAGGAGAATTAAAAAAAAACATATTGAGCAGAAATTTTTGCAGTAATTAATGCTGCCTTCATACTCACCAAAACCTTATTAAGCCTTTTTACTGTATGCATTCAAGTTTAAATATAAATTAATTATTTAAAAATATACATTTTTATCAGTGTACTGATGACTGATGGCCACTCATCCTTTATGAGATAGCTGCTATCCAATTAAAACATTATTAGGGTCTTTGAGTTTTCTGTTCTAAGCTTTAGTGTGGTGGCTATTTTCAGAGTAAGCTCAGCATACATATTTTCAGATAACATGAATCCTTACAGTTTTACTTTGGTCTTGAGTTGTTGAGACTTTAGCTTCTGCTTCAACATTCATCTCACCATTCCAGTTTGTAACGTGTTTCATGATCCTGAATAACATCTATAAATTCTGTCCTGAATTTGTTTTAACATAGTCATTAGTGTGATGTTCTGGTTGAATTGGATTTGAATCATTTGTATTAGTCATCTTTATCAACTCAATTTTATTTAAGCTATTCAACTTATAATATATTTTATTCACAATTACTATCATACTCCTAATTCTCTGAAAAGCTAATATTTTTATAAAAATATATGCTTTCTTTATAGTTTTGATGGAAATTGGCACTTGACAACTTCACTTGCAGGGCAGTATTATTCCTACTAAGATGTATAAATGCCTTGTGCTAATCATTTTAGTCACTTGCTCAAAATGTTCTATAGAACATATGCTCTTCTGTGAAACAAAATACATAGTCTAGGAAAAGTAAGATTTACTTTTATAACATTGAAAATAAGATTTGAAAATGTACTTTTATATTATTTATATTAAATGATGCAATACTGATTATAATTAACCTAGCCAGTGTCACCCATTCATGTATTTGAAGATACACTTGGTGATAAAATATGGAATATAATCCTAGGTATTAGCTTTTGAGAAGTTACTAGATCTTAGGCACTGTGCTAAGTACTTTATATAAATTAATGGTATGCGGTTTGTACTACAGCCTTATGAAGCAGGCATTCATTTATTATTTACAATTCACATAAGAGGAAACTCAGGCACAGCAAGGTTAAATAATTTGCCTGGATTGGACAACTGATAAATTTTGAAGCCAAAATTAAAATGCATGTGGTGTGACTTAAAAAAGTGGTCTCTTAATCCCAGTGTTATGATCCCTCTCACATAATTGGGAATAACAGACAGCGCGCTTACTGACTATAAGAGAGAGAAACACAGGAACATATTTCCTCTCCAGTGAATTTATGGGAAGGGTAAATAAGAGATACTGTCTGAACACATTTGAGGATCTGACTAAAGCAACTTTGGGTGGTAAACAGATGAGTAAAACAAATGATGAGAGTGGAGACCTTGCTTCTCTCTACACTGTTATGTTCCTTCCCCTACCTAGCCAAGACAGTACTTTGCAGAAGAATGTACTAAACACACTTGAATCATGACAGCTCAGCACAACATTAAAAACTTCATAGTGTATAACATGGAGGATTCCATTTTGAGAATTTGTTATGAATCAAATATAGATCAGTCTGCTAGTACATATTCTAGGTTATGTCCTACAATAAGATTAATAATCTGCTATATTACACCTTTTACTGACAAAGAAGACTTACATGTCAAAGCCTTGTTTACTATAATGAAACTATATTGGGAGAATATAAAAAAGTAAATAGAAAAGAAAGCAAATCCTACCAACTTCATAATATATCATCTTTAAATGATGTAATGATTTAATACAGGTATAAAAAAGAATAAATTTTAATGTTTTAAAGTTGCTAAATTTTGAAGGTTGTGGTCATAATAGGAATTTACCAGAATATTTTCTAGCTAAGGCATATAAATATGAGAAAGGAGACTGCACTGCCCCATACATGTGTACTCATAACAATATTTAAATAAAAACGTGCTTCAGCAGTTTTTCCAATACTCAGGAAGTAGTTTTATTAATATTGTATGCTTTTTGTCTGTTTTACTTAAAATGTCTTGAAAGTGATCATTTTGTTTATTTAAATCATTACTGACAAAATCTTGTAGTTAAGGCTAGGAATTTGGGAGAAAAGATTAAAACCAATTTCTATGAGATAGGGAAATGCTAATGATTGCATGTATCAAAATGATTACTTTAAGATTGAAATTTGTTTAAAAAGAGACAGTAAACAGAAAGTAACTTTTCATAAACTTGAAAACGTCTTTAAACTTGCTCTGCTTTAACTGAAGATTTTGGCAACTGATACTGATAGTATCATGTAATTTTCAATTTGGCCACTTTTAGAACTACTGTGAAAATGCTTAAAATTACTGCTGTTTCACCCCTACAGCTTAATATTTAATTATTCCTGGATGCAGAATTGAGTGTGAATGTATCTTTAAAGCTTTCAGGTGACTAATTAATTAGAACTTCTATACCAATTTAAAGTTGGGAGTATTATTGCAGAGTTCATATTCAAGTAACAGTATTTCTTTTATGTCCAATTTCTTGCTAATTTTCATTCTAGTACATACAAAGAGTTTTAATATTTGAAGGCATTATCCCTTGTTCCTAAGGAATCTTTAATGAAAGGGATCAAATTGGAATGCCTGGGTTGTATCTAAGGGAGAACAACTGAAACATTCTTTTGGAAATTGTTCACTATATACTGTCATTTTAGCACTTCACTGGTCTGTTTTTTACAAAAGAAGATGATACTTTCGAGTGGGAAGGCTAGCTGTAAATAGACCGTACTTACAGATGCATTTGTCAAAGATGATATAGCAGTCATCATTAATGCAGTAAGTATCGACAAATGACAACATATACTCATTATAGAGAAAGTAATATGTGTATTAAAAACATTGATGAATTTTCTGGAAGTTTGAGAGTTCCACAAATCATATTGAAATGACAATTTGATCTTTTACAGTTATGAACTCTAACACTTAGTACACACTTACATACAGATACTTTACCATCTTTTGTCATTGTTTGTTTTTAGACTTATGTATATACATCAAAAATAAATATTTTTTAGAAGTTGTACCCATCCTATTTGCTCTATATGTGGTTTTATTCTATTCTTATTACTTTCTGAGGATTTGCTAGGGTTTTTAAATTCATGTGCTATTTAGTCATGAACCACTTTCTAGTCCATATTTAACACCTACATCTTTGGCTAATTTGTTCATTATATTCAATTTCAAGCATTTGCCTTTGACGCTTAAAATTCCTATCTCCCTTTAAAAACTTTTTCTAATTTTGAAGAAAAATAACCCTCATCTTTATAGTCACTAATCTTTTTTGTGAGGGAAAGGATGTAATTATTAATGTTGTTTTATTTTTAACTTTCAAAATTTGCCTTACCTTCACTTTAAAATATCTTCCAAAGCTTTACTTGTTCTGTATTATTACTCAGTGTTTCTACTCTTTCATATATTGTTAATAGAAATGCAAAGATATGTTCATAGTGGCACAATTTTAATAATTCCTAAGTTGGAACTATCATGTTTTGCCATGTAGCAAGAGCTTTCATGTATAATGTACACTCGTGATTTTGGCCCAAACTTTCAGGAAAAAAAATCTTTTATATTAATTTTTAATTCCAATTTTTATGTTTATATTTAGGTATTTGTTTTTTGTATTATAATGGAATTTTAGGATTTGTTGTTAAGACATTATGATACCAGAAATTTTATGTAACAAATAATTGCAAAACGAAAACAGATACAAGATACAAGAAATTATAGGTGCTTTGTAACAAATTTACAATATTTACCCATCATAGGAAGCCAAAAACTGTTTAATGTCAATATTGTAAGTATCATCTTCTTCGATTTCTACATTACTGGTGTTTTCTGAGGAGTCTCTTTCCTCATCCCATTAAATTTCATCAACTTCTGTTCTATCCACTGCATTACTGATGACACATTTTTTAAACAATTCCACAACAGCTTCTTTCTTGATACTGTTCCAGGTATTAAGATCCAATCACAAAAATGGGTGATGGATACTTTCTTGACTCTGCCTGTAGGTTTTAAATCATTACCAGCTGACTGAACTTACCACATCCACTCTTTCTTCAATAGGACATTAAAGAACTTGTTTACTGACACTTCAAGTAGTTGCAGTTGACTGGTTGACCCACCAAGTATCACAACAAGTTGGATTTTCAAGTCAGTTGCCATTGTTTTTGTACCTTGGGTAACATGGGCTTTGAAGCAATCAAAAACAAGCATCATTTCTTTTTTAAGTTCCTCTAGGCCTTTGTGACCAGACTTTGTTAAAGCGGATTTCCATACCTTCTTGTTTAATTCATTCTTTTTCATGCTTGTGGACAATAACTACACTTGCAATCTTTTCTTTCAGAAACATTTTTCTTTTAAAGATGATCACAGTTGGTAGTTTTGTACTAGCTGCACAAAAGAATAGAACAGCAGCAAAATGTGTTTCTCATGTCCACTTGTTTTAACCACTGTGGTCTTCTTTGACAGTCACAGTTCTGTTGGATGACACGTCAATTGTGAATGGGGCCTCATCCATATTGGTGATTTAGGACAGCTCAAAGTTGTAAATCTTTCAAAGATTGATGGCATGAGTGAAATTCCAAAACGATTCTCATAGACTGCTGGAAGTTTGGGGGCAAGGTGCATGTGTTTCCTCTTGTTCAAACCTTCTCTCTTCATAAAGTTAAAACACCATTAGGGTGTCCCTGAGATATCATCAAATTTTTTATTTCTCATTCAAT
Organism: Solenodon paradoxus; assembly: GCA_004363575.1. Classification (NCBI taxonomy): domain Eukaryota; kingdom Metazoa; phylum Chordata; class Mammalia; order Eulipotyphla; family Solenodontidae; genus Solenodon; species Solenodon paradoxus. The sequence continues at coordinate 290,470 of RJWH01000749.1, read as the reverse complement.
CGTTTTTCCCTCTTATTGTATCATCTTGGTTGAAACAGAAGTCCCAGTATGATACTGCTCCAGAATCCAGGTCTTCACCTCCTGTTCTACCTCTGATCACTTTGGAGGTTTCCCTTGCATTACCTTCTTCTGTCTTAGCATCTGAAGAAGCTTTGCTTTCTGTTTCCTCCACAATCTGATGACAATCTCTGTGGAAGGAGGTCCAAAGTGTCTCCCAGGAGCTCTGTTGTCATGCTCTTTAGCATGACTAATAACTGTTAACTCAAAGCTTTCAGTGTACAAAAACTATTAAGGTAGTTTCCAATATTCTTTATAAAAATATCCACTAGATTGCTAATTCCCACATGAAGTGTACAAAGAGAAATATGCTGTTCACACTATGGTAATAAAGTTGACATCATCTCTTACCCGTTTAGAGTCACTTGCTGTGTGGACATGAAGTTGCTCTTTGCTTCAGTTTGCTGAATCTGAAAAATTGCTTTCATTGCAAATTCATTGTGAATTCAGCAAAGCTGATTATTGTATTCCAGGATATCATTTACATAGATATTGTTACTGATTTTAAGAGTTACACTTTAAACTCATAAACAAAAATAAAAAAATTTAAAACATGTAAATAGAAATAAAATCAGTACTACCCATATATAATGAGCATCCATGTTTTTCCCTCACAAATTTGGACAAAAAAATGTGAGTGTTATACATAACAATATATGATATTTGATTTATAGTTAGTTTTAATATATAGATAGATTCACAAATGAATGACTATGCAGCTGTGAGAAATAATAATCTAGAATTATATGCATAATTTGGAGTAATTTTCTTATACCTTCAATGAAGAAAAGTATTGAAACAAAAAATAGCATTTAATATATGATTGCATTAATAAACAATAAAAATACAGCCTATATAGGAGACAGGATAATGATGATGTTCTGGGTCAGGGTGGGGAAGAATTTGCAGTGGTAGTGAGTACTAGACAACACAAGTGGTACTTCTAGAACTCAGATAATATCTCTCTATTCTGTCTCTCTGTCTTTCTATCTCTTTATCTCTATCCCTAGCTCTCTCTCTCTCAAAGGAAGATACAGGCAAGAATGAAGGTGAGCAGGCAGGCAGGTAGGAAAAGAGAGGAGGAAGAAATATTTGCTTATATTAGTTCATTTGGTTGTTTCTCCCAGTCCAGGGAAGCAAACCTGGATCCTTGGGATGCAAGTGGACTGTACTCAGCTGATTTATCCACTGAGCCACCAGAGCATTCTCTATTCTCTTTCTTAACCTAGATTCTAGTTTTCGTTTGTGAGCATTCAAAGACATTTTTTCTTCATAAATATTGCACAGTAAAAAAAAATCTAAAATTTCCTAGAACCTGAATTTCAAGTCTGAAAAAATCGAATATAAAGTTATTTGTTTTCTTTCTTCTCTTTTTAAAAAATTTCTTAAAATTAACTTAGGGTAAGCACAAAATAATAGAATTTATGATTACTATAAAGGGCAAACCATATTTATTTCTAGGTGTTTTATAACACTGATATCTCACAAGTGAAAATTGAATTATTCCCTATTATATTCGTGGTTATTGAAATATAACTTTAATGGTTAATTCAAATTTTGGTCACGTATGTGTTCCAAAGGAAACCTGTTTGCTATATCCTACCTTTTGCATCTAAAGGATTTATTAACCTTTTGAATTTAACCTTTGTGTATATGTCTCTGTGTTAACTAAGGCTTGAATTGACCTCCACTATGACTATATCTATATTATCTATCAATCTATTTGTATGTCTATCTATCTATTCAGAAGTGGAATGAATATAGTTGGTAAAAAAAAGAAACTAAATACTTGGAATTTATCATGTCATTGCATTTAATAAGTTTTCTTTGGTAAATATTTAGAGCTTAAATTTAATTAATTGCCTACTAAGTAATTTAGGTAGTTTTATATTATATAGTCAAAATTATAAATATTCATAAATGGAAATTAAGATTGCTCTTTAGAAGTCATTAGTATGAGAAAATAAATGTATTCTCAATTTTAAAGTTTTATTTTACAATGTTATTGAAAGAACAAGGCATCCTACCATTATATAGGTTTTAGGTCTGAATCATCAGATGAATAACATCTGAATATAATACATTAAATTTATCATCAGCAGTACAATTCTACCCTCACCATATAATTAACTTTTCTACCAAGTTTGCTCCCCGGCTCCCCCTTATCTTCTGGTAACCACTAATTTGTTACTGATTCTTTAAATCTATTCTTATTATCATTGTCCTTCAGAAGGAATTCATATTATAGTAGAGTTATTACCTATATTTTATGCATCTAATTATTCCTTATTTATATATCTTGTCTGACAGAATTTTCCATAAATAAACTAATTTTAAAACATATTGTTTTTTACAGACATCTGACAGAATTATAGACATACTACCATTTAAATGTAACTTAATATGAACAAATGGCAACTCAAAAGATTCTTTAGTGTGCTAATTATGCACATAAGTGATATTATGATTAGAAACTTCTTGTTTCAAAGTTTTTCCTACAAATTCCCTCTCTCTGTTGTCTGAAGCACGCAATAGTATCTGTATTATAATTTATTCCAGTGTACTTTCATTAATTTCAATATACAATGTACTTATATTTGGGAACATAACATTCTTAGGAAAGTGGGCGTATGTCTTGGTTTATAAATAATTGCTATCTTAAGTGACATTTTGGGTAGAATTGGAGTTTCAGTGGTAAAAAGTGAAATAGAGATGCTGATATTTAATGATGCACATCAGGAACATATATTAGGTCTCAGATGGAATAAATTGTTTTCGGAGGGTCGTATTGCAGTGTAAATTGAGTAAAAACCGGGATCTCCATTTTCAATATATTTTTCTCCCATTTTCTAATTAATTTAAAATTTATGCCTAGATAAACATTTTATAGAACATGACTGTTAAATTTTTTCAAGATTAAATTTGAAATTACTACAATTCAACAAAATAAAAGAATCAAAATTTTATAAAATTAAAACATAATTAAATTAACATTTATTATTTCAACTCCATAAGTTTAAAAATATGATTATGAAAATAACACTTCTAAATATGAGCCTATTTAATTAGCAGTAATTCACTTTATTCTGTTTTCCATCTACACACAAAAAAATGACAGTATAAACTTCAGAAATTATATTTTAAGAATTTTGAATATTATGTTTATGTCAAAATAGTTATTACTTGGCCATAGATTTTGATTTATCCCAGTAGATCCTATACTTGTAATGTCCTGTGTGGTTTATCCCTTTTTCTATAAAATATTATATGTAAAATAGTTATGAAAATGACTTACAGCTTAGTTTATCTTTCTAAACTAAATTGAAATAAAAGTAAAAATGTAATTTTTTGTGAAATGCCTGACCAGTTACTTTTTGCCAAATGTCTATTGCTAGTAGCAGGTACACTGTAGTTCATGAAAGGTTTTGAAATGAAAAATAGTCATTTAATTTTTTTCTTTTTTAATGATGTCATAAATAGGTAAATTATTTTAAACCATATATAATTATTATTTAACATAAACCAAGCAAATAAAAGGTCATGACAATAACAGGTTCTAGTTATTAAAGCTTTATTCTTTCCTTGGATTATACCATATGAGTGTGTATAATTTGTTGTGTCTTGGGTATTCATTAACTCTAACTCCCTAGTGAATGAGCACATTAGTAACATAACACATCTAATTGCTATGAGACTTGAAATCTATAGAGAATATCATGTCAGCAAGGTCCAATGGATACTATTTCTGAACCTCTAGACTTCGAATTTTATAAAAATGTATTTCTAGACAACTTTATCCTAACTTAAATATATGTTATGTTAATAATTTAACTATTATCTATTATATTCAGATATTGCTCTATTGTGATGCACACTTTAAACTATAAAATCTTATGATAAAGTGTTTCTTCAATAAAAATTAAAAAAATTAAGAATAAGTGCTTTTTCAAAAATGGAAGATGATAATTTTTGACCCATTCTGAATGCTGTACACAGTTTACATTAAATGATTATAATTTTTTCACAGCTTGATTACTAGTGATTTAAATAATGAATTCTCATTCCTCCTTTTTTTAATTTTCACATAACATTTGAAATTGTAAAAGCTGATTTCAATAAGAAAGTACAAGTGAGAGACTGGGAAGTGAACACTAAAATTATAATGAAGACAAAAGAGTAAAATGTGAAGTAAATAACTCTTCAGCTATTGACCAATATGATAATCAATAGAGAATAAATACTTGGGCTTTTGGTAATTATTCAATAGTGTATGGAAATCAAAACAAAGTTTGGAGATAAGTATTCTTCATGTTTGATGGTGATATAAATGTATCATTGCTACATGTTTAATTCTGTCAATATATATTTTAAATTAAAAATGAGGTATTTAATATGAAAGATTGAAACATTTCTATAATTGGGTTTTAAAAAAGAACATTCACTTTTTTATACTTTTATACCTATTGGAAAACTTTTAATAAACAGGTTATATTTTAGAATTGAGTTTTCCACTAACAGCAAGACTCTGGATTAAGATGAAAATTTGATAAATAACTTCATAAAGTTATTGTCAATCATGGAGCAATACTACATTTATGTACTTTTCCAATGGGAAATATAGATAAACTGGTGAATTACTGGAAAGGACAGAGCTGATTACATCGTTTGGGTCCAGTGGATTACAGCAGACCCATGACAATAGATGAAGGGTGAATGGTTCTTTCCATTTAAAAACCAATATGTACATGCTAGAGACATTGAATCTTCCATGAAAACTAATTTTTGTTTTGTTTTGTGTTAATTGAAGTTTCAAACTACAGAATCTTTTTGCTGAGTGTAATTTTATGTTGTGTCCCATGGTACACAAAGTATAAAATGGAAGGCTGATTAAAATGGGGCAGGTGTCCTGGAAACCAGCCCAGAAAACCAGCCCTAGAGAAATCTCCAGGGAGCTCTATCTTTCTGTAGAACTCATGTGCATTTTAGATTATGCAATGTCAAACCCACTAAATTGAACATTCATCTAGTCCCACTCCTCGATTGTACAAGTGAGATACTAAAGTCTTAAGACTTGAGGGTTCCTTTGTCCCATGGGATGTAATCAGAAACTGTATCAGAGTATTAAAACCACTTGGTTCTTTAAGATTTGTTCAATTTGTCACTATTTTAATAGCAATTGTTGTTTTATGATGTATATCATAAAATATACAAATATATGATAAAAAGTAAGAATAAAATGGGTCATCTGATCATCTCTATATGATGGTTTTGATGTTAATAATGACTAATAATACAAAACTCTTTTCCTTCTAGATTAAATTCTTCAATTGTATGAATGATGATAACAGGGATTAGTAATTTGAATGTTAAACATCTTAGACTTTACAAGTACCTCGATACTTAAAACATAAAACAATGATATATCACTGCACACCTTTGAGAATGGCTGTTATCTAAAAGACACATACACACACAAATACATGTTGGTGATGATGTGGAGTGAAGGAAATACTTGAACAACTGTTAGTGAGAATTTAAATTAGTGTAGCTACCATGGAAAAATAATATGGAAACTTCTGAAAAATTAGCTGAAGAATGCAAAAACTAGCTCAAATAGATATGCATTCCATGTTCATTGTAGCATTATATGCAATAGCAAAGAGCTGGAAACAACCTAAATGTCCATTGACTGATAAATGTATGTCCTTGAAAATATAACACATTCCTTCACTGTTAAATATTTTTAAAAGTCATAAAATACAAAGCAAATAACATGTATACTTATTAATAAAAATTAAAAGACAAAAAAAAAGATGTGGTATATATACATAATAGAATACTAGGCCATCTACAAAGAAGGTGAAATCCCGCCATTTATATCATAGATGGCATAGGAAGTATCTGCTTAGTGATAAGTCAAATGTCATGCTTGCACTCATATTTAGTATATCAAGAAACCAAACAAATTAATGAACAAAACAAAACAAAAGAGAGCAAAAGTTTTAGATTATAACACTAAGCTAACAATTACCAAAAGGTAAGGGGGAAGGAGGATAGTGAAATAGAGTAAATAGGGTCGTTTTTCTGGTGAAGGCTAGAACCAAACTTTTAATGTGATCTTAATGTAGTATGTAGAGTTTTTCATGTAAGATGATGCACATCTGAAACACATAGAATGTTAAAATTAAATGTTACTTCAATTTAAGAAAATACTTAAAATGAAAAGAAAAACATATTAAAATAAATCAATACCTTTAAGAAACGGTCACTTTTTCAAAATAGTTATTCTAAACCTGGTTACTTTGGGATCACTATTTAATCCTCATGAGTCATGAAAATAATGATTTTTTTCAGTGAATTTTTTTGAGGAAACAGCTTAAAATTTACTTTTCTTCGACCCAAAAATAAGGATGTGGGTTGGTGGTCCTTTTTTCTCTAATGAGTCCTCAACCAAACTCCTTCTCCCTGCTGTCAGAGAGATGTAGTAAAATGGTCTCTGTCTAATCTTTGTGTAATCTACAGGAAGAGAGATGTGCCAACTGATTGTATTGGTGATGGAACAGAGGAAGTAACTGTTAACGTGTAGTCATTCTGTGTTGCTGGATTTTATCTTAGAGAAGAAATCATTAAACTTACCAGTTTGGACCATGCATTGGCGAAGAGGAGAATGAATTTAGACTGTTTGATTGAACTATAAAATCTGACCAGAAAATACCTGGAGAGACTACTAAGCAACTAGGTATAAAGAAGTAAACAAATGACAGCTGGGAATGTTACTACAAGTAAGGAGAATTTTCCAAACACCTGCAAAAATGTATTGTGGACAGATGTAAATCTTAGTTCTAGAAAACACAGAAGCAATTTAGGACATTACTGATTGAAAAAGAATGTGTTTGCCTCTTATCTGTGCATTTGCATTCAACCCCCAAGGTGTAATCCAGAGACAAGGGAAGAAATTTCCATACTGTACAAATTTGAAATGAAGAAAAAAAAATCACTATTATTATGAGACTCTTAGTCCTGCTTCTTCAGTATCCTAATTATTAATACAAGAATGTACCATTGACGTTAACAATGCATTCAGGAGTAAAATTAAATACACACTTCTAGTTTAGATTAAAAATCTTGAAGATTCTCATCAACTGCTGATTTCAGTGTGTGCATGTTTATCTTGAGTCAGCATAGAGCAGGAAGTTGGGATAATAGATTTTAGATCAATATTTCTGGGTATCAAGTCCCAGCTCTACATTTACTAGTGGTGTGACTTCTGGAAGCTTCATTAACTTCATGATGCCATGGTTTGCTTATCTATATAATAGGTATAAAAATAGTACCTGCTTGACTTGGGCAAGAAATGAATGAGTTGAATTATTCTCAGCACACATAAAGTTCCATTGAATTATTTATTATTGCCTAATGTTGCTACAAGTGAATTCTGTTAATCTGGATATCATGTTCATGCCAATGTTAGATCAAAGGTCATATATATTTACTTATTAGAAACTGTGAAACTACAAACTGTGTTCTATAAAGCCTTTTACAAATATTTCTCTTTCTAGATTTAAAATAAAAAGCTACATATAAATTGAGACCATGTGAAGAGAAACATCAGGAGCTCCCTTTAGCAATGAACATTAGTTTTTAGAGGTTCGACCACTTTGAAATATACAGAACAGATGGACTATATGACCTGCTTGCCCTGAGAAAATTGGTGTTTGAAATGACCTGATTCTCAACCTGAGAATTTTCAAAGTGACAAATTATGCTCATTTGGCTTGTAATGATGTTCTGATTATAGGCCATAAGACCCATGATGGATTTCCTTGACTTCTTAACGTTCTTGAATCCTGTTGTGACCTTTCCATATCCAAGCAGGTTAGCAGTTTTCAGAAACAAATACACATTTTTAAATTATATATTTAAATATATTTTTTAATTTTCTTTGGATAAACTTACAGGTTTATTGTTAAGTCCTTAACTTATTTTTAAAAAGTGTGATGAAAACAGTTCTAAAAATTATCTCATTTCCCTTGTCCCTGGTAAGATTTATGAAGCACTTGATCAGAAATATTTTAGATAGGCTTATATAGAGTATATTGACATTTATTTGCTTTCATTATTTTAAAATTATTTTCATTAGTACATTATCAGTATTTATGGAGTTTCTGCTGTGTGGCAGGCATAAGTCAAAACACTGGAGATACAAACATGAACAAAACCCACCAGGTCACTGTCATCATGATGCCTTAGAACCAACATATGTGGAAAACTAGACATTAACTATCTTATATTTGTGACTCATCAGCTATACAGACCATGGGCTGTATTTCTTGGGGGAATACAGAAAAGAACTGATTTTAAATATGAGGAGAGGAGAATAAATCAATGGGAGTGAGAAAGAAAAGTGGAATGAAAATAATGAGAGCTCTGAAACACAGGAAAGGAAACTGTTTCCAAAGATGGTGGTGGTAAAGTCCATGAAATTGCACTTACCTGTCACATGTGATGTAGAAACATGAAGGTTATTGGAAACCTTGACAGAGCATGTTCATTGCATTGGTGGGGCACTGAAAACAAACTGAAGAGGATTTAGGAGTGAAACAGAAAAAAGAAGTGGAGATAACGCATATAAATATTCCTTACGAAGTTTACTTGGGAAAAGATTCAACTTGGGATGTTTGCTGGAAGGGGATACAAACTCAAGGAAGATATTTAAAGACAATAGGCACTATACCGTGACAGAATAACCCATGGAGGGCTAGAATGATATTGCAGGTAAGAAGCCTCAGAATGAATAATAGATGGTTCTGGCATGGGAGGTAGGTATAATAAAATTTCTGGTGGAAACCAGCAATGTAAATCTAAAAATGACTAGTAAGGAGAGATTGATAGGGATACTTTGTGGGCCTGAGCACCAGCCACAAGATTTTATCTTTGTATGTTAGTGTTGTGGGGTTAGTAAAATAGAGTGGTAGACTAGCCCAAAATACATGGCTATAAATAAGATAAAATGATTGTTTCGTATATTTATAAATAATGGGCTGTTTCTTTTCCTTTTTTTCAGAATTGTTTGCTATTAAAATAACAACAAATTTAAAAAGTACAAAAAAGAACAAACTCTTAGGACTCTGATGCAAGGCTACAGTTACAGAGTGGAAGGAAGTGGGGAGGGGAGAGGGAAACTGGAACTGAAAGACAAAACATTATAGTGGTGACTGGTCCTAGAACTCTGGTGGGAAGTGTAGTGTGAGATACACAGGACAGAGATGTATATCTATTTTCCTGAAAATCATATAGTATTATAAATGAATTATACAATAGCATTTAAAAATTAAATAAATAAAGATAAAAGCTTATCTTTGAATTTAACAGATATTAGACCTAAACATAAGAAACTTTTGTTGATATGCAGGTTTCCTATGATATTAATTCTATTTCCTTTTTCATCCCTAATACAAATGTCTCTATCATTCATGTTCAGGAAAGTCTGTATCCATAATTAAATCCCACTGGACACATTTTATTTATATATATATATATATTTACACTCATGCATACATATATATACATACCTATATATAGTTATTCCCCTCCTTATACAGTTTCATATGAAATCTGACTTGTTTGAACCACGTTAAGAGGAATAAAAGTTTAAGCTTTCTTTTACCTAACACTTGCAGAAATGTTGAGTAAGTTTCATCCTATCCTGGGAACAATTGTGGCTATCACAATGAAAACAAAAGTGAGAAATCTCAAAGAATAGTGAAAATAAATGGAGATGTATATATTTACTTTCATTTTAAGAATATTTAACATCACAGTTCTTTATATACTGAAAGTCTTGAATTATTTCAAATTTATTGGGAATATAGTGGTTACAATTAAATTCTGGTATTGAATTTTAAATTTTTTTAATTTATTCTAGTATTCAGTTTGTCATAAATTATGTTACATGTGATACTTGTTTCTTTTATATGAGAAGGCCACAATATTTTGAAAACAAATAATAAAAGATAAAAATTATAAATTATTATAATAAAAAATTTTTAAAACATTTAATTTTGCCATTTGAAATAGGTTCTCAATGTTTAAATTTGCCTCTATTCAGGACAAATACTGACTTTAGTGAACACACCTTTTTTTCCCTTGTGTTAAAACTGTAATTTATATTATATTATCTTATTTTAACATGTGTTTGAGTATTTATCTAATTTATCAGAAAATCATTTCATACTAGGGTGACTTTTTAGTTGGAGATAGTGAATTATACATATAGATATTGATCTTAAATGTAATGTCATCTTGATAATGCAAATATATATAAACATAGATGTATACATGTACATATGAAGCATATACATATAATATAATTTATAATTAATGCACTTGTGTTTTGATAATATACTAGGACTTGACTGAAGCTCTTTACATCTGTTAATGCATTAATATTTCTAATTAGTAGGTATATATTATATTTTTAGAAAAAGAAAACTGAGACTCATAAGTGTTTGATTCACTTGCTCAAAGTAGTTTAGCTAGGAAAAGCAAACCCAGTGTTATCCCCACTACTTTATTATACAGACATATTTCTACAGAGCCTAATATCACCAGTAAATCTACTGGTAGTTATACTCTAAGAATTTACAAAATTAAAATAAGACTATAAAGTTATATACAACATATTTCAATATTTTAGAACATGAATAATTATAGTCAGGCCCCATTTTCAAGTGAGAAAACAGACTGAAGATGTACTTTATTATATAAAAAAAATGTGTAGAAGTGATATTGTAAGCTTAGTATTAGGAAGTAAGTTTTGTAATAGCCACTGAGGTAACAAAGGAATGGAGACCATTAACAGATTTGTACATTTTAATTACCTATTTCTATAGTAAAACAAATAGAAATAGAAGGAAAATGAATGTGAAGGAGTTAAAAGAAAAATAACAAATATGTATTAAAATGTACTCCATGTTTATAACTTTACGTAGAATTGTTCTACAGAGACCAGTATTTATCTTACATCTAAAGATCTATGCCAAAGTACATGGATAAGAATCTTAATTTAATATTTATGAATACTATAACACAGGATGCTGTCTGTAGTAAGTCTTCCCAAAGGTATAAAATTCTAAAAAAGTAACATTAGTATAGCATCATTAGCAAGAACTAGATTTTTATAGAAGTAAAAAAACAAATCTAGAACCCAGAAGGTATTATGTTTCAAAAAAAGTGATAGCACTTTTTGAATAAAAATTATTTCTGATGTGGGTTTGATTAACTAATTCTTCAGCCTGTCTTTTGACAGTATATGTGGTGTTGATAATATTATTGCTGTTAACTAGTATGAACAATTTAAAATGTGAAGATGAAATTTTAGTCAGATTCCAGTAATATATCCTCAAATGTTTGGCAGGGGAGGGAAAATAGAAACAGCAATACTTAGGAAGATCAAATCTTAAACTCTGGAAAACATGTAGCATTTTATAACTAAAATATGATTTACACAGTGATACTACAAATAACTTCAGGCATTTTTTCATATAAGGGATACCCTTTGCCAAATTCATGCTAATTCTGTTTCTATCAGCATGGAAATCACTGAGGTCAATAAGACACTAGCAGTAGGCTGATCTGAGGAATTTTTTAGGAGAACTCCGAGGGAAAAACAAAATTATCTCTGGAACTCAGGTAACATAGACAGGATATATCAGTTAGTTAATCATGGGAAAAAAGAAACTGCTGCAGATTTGGTAAAAAAAACTGAATCTGAAAGTTTTCTCCATAGTTATGACTAATATTTTAACTGATACTTTCCATGCCTTTGTGTTTTCCACAGTGAAATTACGTTAATATTAGTAATATTCACGTCATCTGGTTTATATTACTCTTGTGAAATCATGGGAAATAATGTATGTGGAACCATTTTATCTTTCTGCTATTAACTATCACCTTTCTTTAAAGAGTTTTTTTTGGCTCCCCTCATATATTCAATGAGACCTCACTTAATTTATATATATATATATATATATATATATACACACAAATATATGTACATATTTTTTCCTTTTGATGTCATCCTTTTTCAATTTTTAATGTCATTGACACTGGCCTGTTTGTATTTTAAAGTACTGTTAAGTTAGTGTAAGTTTCTCTTTTTCATTAACTTTGATTTAAAATAACCATGTAAAATACAAAGAAAAATGAATGTTCTTTGAGTTTGATAGGAATGTATTTTTTCTGGGAAAAAAGCTGTATAAAACTGTATTGAATTAGTACTTTGATACCATAAATAAAGACTGTCTTTTAGAAAGAGGAATTAAAATGCTTTGAACATTGTAAGGAAGCCTGCTGGGTCGCTTAATAAAATAAAACATTGGCTCTCCAAGGTTAGAAATGAAGGAAAATGAATTTTACCACTCTGACAATTGTCCTCAAGATTCATTTTCTTCTCAAGGTCTGTTAATAACTACTGGTTTAAGGAATATGAGGACAGAAAAATGACACTGTATTCTCTGGAACTCCCGTCCAATGTTACTATGCATTTGTCTGCTTTCCTTTGTTTAATATGTACAAGATACCCCAAATCAACAGCACAGAATGAAGCACATAATGGATGCTTTACGTTTTTTTTTTTTTTTTTTTTTTTTTTAAGGACAGGCACGGGTAGGAATGAAGCAATGATGCTCAGCTTAAATCTACATAATGTTCCTTCAATAAAATTAAAAGAAAGTTCATAGTTGTATTTGTATATATGTCAATTCATAATATTCCATTACCACTACATCTAGATTACCCCCTAAGTTTGAGAGGTTTATGATAAAAAAAAAACCTTGTTATTAAAATACCATTGAGACAGACCTAAAAAGAGAGGAAATAAAATAGCAAACTAATGCAAAGTTGAGGCTGGACTAACTTCCCTGACAGATCCAGTAACTATCCACATGAAATCCTGGCTTGACCTCTCGACACAGTGCCATTGAAGGATAAATAGAAAATGTCCTTTGAAAAGGCATGGTTTCCTTTGGATAACAATTAAATGAACTTACATTGGGGTCAACACTTATACCAGGAAATACTGGAAGATGGTTCTGAGAAGTTGCATGACTCATGTACTCTATCAACCCCCAGGAGTGAATTCTGAGAATTCTAAAATGATAAAACACTATACTTGTACCAAAAAATATAATCTTCATTGTCTTTGATTAGTAATTTTTCTAGCTACTATATGTTTTTTTTCCATTTCTAAGAGATAAAGAAGACAGAAAACAGTAAGTGTCCTGTTAAAATTGTCAGGCAATTTGTAAAGCCTTAGAACTTTCTTGAACAGGGAATCTGATCCACAGAAACTGTAGATTACATGTCTTACAAAAATGTATTTATTGTTTAATTTATAATGCTACTTTCTATTTATTGTTATGTTTAATGTCAAGATTCAAAACGTGATTGGTTTACAAAATACCCTATTTATGTGTACTCTGTCCTCAACCCTCTCAACATTTTGTTTCAATCTTTGAGGGAAAAAAATCCATCATGTGTTTGCATTTGTGTCCGTGTGTGTGTTTGTGTGTTTTCTTGTTTGTTTCTGTCTTAACTTTCGACTATAATTATGGGATGATTGATAATGTCTCTACATATTTGTTTCAAACTGTATCAGAGTACACAGTAATTAGTAAATAACTGGATGACATTTTTTTATCCCTGTGTATATTTCCACCTCCTCAGCAATTTCTGGAATAATATAATGTAAGTAGAATATAATGAGTGAAATGTTACTGAAGCTATAGGTGAAGATAATTAAGATAAATGCCATAATAAAATAATTTCTCTCATTTCATTCAATTTGTTTTCCATATATGTATAATTTATTTTATGAGTTGAAATTGGGAGATGTGAGAACTTAGATTATGTATGTTATCATAATCTCTGTTTCCAGGAAACTTCTTTTTTTTTTTTGATTGAAATAGTTGAACATGCTCTTGGTTTAGCTACTCTCATTACCCTTTTAACAAAAACTGTCTCCTAATAAGGCAGATACCCTTTCCTATATTAGTAGGTGAAGGCCAATGTTACACAATAGCATTGTTATTAAGAAGCCATATAGGCAGGAATGAAGGCAGGTAGGCAAGAAGGCAAAAAAGAGAAGAGATGAAACATTATTTCATTTTCTTTATTTTTATTTCAGTTTGATGTCTTGGTTCCCCAACTCCACCCCACCCCAAACCTCAGCCCCAGAATTTGGACCTTGTTCCTTGGTATGTATGTGGACTGCAACAGCCCTCTGGCAGTGAACTTAACAGCTAACTACTCCACCAGGGCATGCCCAGAATAGCAATTTTACAACCAAACAATGCTAAATTGAATAATCTAAAAACAACTCATTAACAATGAATAGCTTTTTCAGACAGAAAAAAAAAAAGTGACCAAACATATTTTGCAGTCAACTGATTAAAAGTATCCAGAACAAAGAGCAGACCTGGAAGACTCAGGAACTTTAAATATCACTAATGCATATATTTTAATTTCCCAGTAACTGCAGTGAAGTGGAAGTTGTATATATAGCATCCTTGGTTGAACATTTGATTCCCTTGAGGAATCACACCCTAGGGTTTTCTCTTTCCACTAGTCAAGGGCAGTACCATTCTCTCAATTTCAGAGCAGTAACTTTCTAAAATGTTTATTATATTTCCCTATCATTTTTAATCTGAGTATATTGGATCTAACTTGCTTTTATAGTCACCATTGTGAATGCCAGCTTTATAGTCTCCATTTACAGATGCTACTAATGTGTATAAATTTTAACTTGAGTCCCAGAACACCAGTGATTCATGTATTGAACTCTATTTAAATATAATTCCTATTTTGGAAATCTGTAGTATTTTTTTTAGTTAATGTTAGATTTATATAAGTATTTTTATGTTAAATATACATAGATATTTAATATTTTATTATTATATATAACATATATTATAATATTTATTATTATGCTTTTCTTAATACTTACATTTGATTTAATTATGAATTATCATTTATCAGACAGTAGTCAGACTGTCATATTAGCCACTGACACAAAAAATTAAACATAAAAATTAGAAATACAGCAGATACAATGGAACAAATGATAGAATTCTATTGCATGAATGTGCTCAGTATTATAATTTTTAGTATTTCCTGATTAAATTTTGTGTATTTTTGTGCAGAAAATTTAAACTTGGACAAATGAGTGAATTAAATAGGGGCTGGGGGGAGCTTACCCTGTTAAAGAAAATGTTTTCCCAAAACATGATAGAATGATACTGAATAAAGCTAAAAATAATTCAAAACTTGTATGTAAGAATAACTTGACTTTTAAATTACATGACTCTTATAATCATGGTCTCTTTCTTTCTTTCTTTCCTTTTTTCTTTCTTTTCTTCTTTCTTCTTACTCTCTCTTGTTAATAAATAGTTCTAGATCTGCTCTTTACTTAATTATATGTTCTTTCATATTTCACTTAGGAAATCTGAAAAACCAGCCCGTATACTCTAGGATAATTTGAATAACTGATGAGTTAACTGCACAAACTTTCACAGTATAGATAATGACATTTATTTTGCCAAACAAGTTCTTTTGGGGTATTATTTAATATATACAGTATTGACTTCAGAGTAAGTAAGTTTCAAATCGCTCATGATATTTTCTAGTAACATGGTTACCTATTCAGTAGAAAATGTGTCTTCTTTATTCCTGAATCCTCAGTGTCTAAAATTTTTTAGTACTTGGTAGATACTCAATTGATATTTGATAAATGAAGGAATAAAAACATCTGAATGGTTTGATTTGGCTGTAGAAAGCCTAGATTAGGCAACAGTGTGAGTGTGTCACAAATCACTAATGTTTGGAATAATTCTCAATATTTGGAGCAAATATAATTTGAGTTTCCTGATTATTCCAGAAGAATATATTGGTATCTAGAAATTTGTTTTTCCTCTATCACTATTCTATCACACGATTCTATCACATTCTATTCAGAATTGATCAATTTATAAATGTAAAAGACTTACTTAGAAATTGAGTTTGGCATCCTCAGGTTGTTTATTCACAAGCCGCATGAATTCCAAGAACCTGGGTTCACTTACTGGGAAAGAGAGAAGGTAGGGAGTGGGGAAGGAGGGAAGAGGAATGGGAGGGATGAAGAAAGGAAAGGGAGGGAAGGGAGGAAAGAAGGAAAAAAGAAAAGAAGGAAGGGAGGGAAGGAGTGGGGGAGGGAGGGAGGAATTTCATTCTTTTGGTCATGGCAATCTAAAATCAATTATATTCATTGCTCTTGGTGTTTTTTTATTTATTTAATGGTTTATTAGTTTATAGTACTGTGTTTCACAAGTATAACTTCACATCTCCATTGATGGATTTTGCTGTTGTTGCAGCATAATAGCCATATTTTGTTTAACACTGAAAGACATTCATTTATTCTTACAAGTGCCCTTTGAGAATCAACAAAGTTCTCCTGATATAATTAGTTACTTTGACCTCTCCTTTCTAAGTATTCTCCATCCTTAATTTTGAAATATTCATACTTATTAATTAGGAACTCTCTTCTGAGTCTGTTGTCTTCTTCATTCTTATAATTTGAGATTTAAGCTCAACTTTGACATCTTCTTATACTAATATCTAAGGAAGACTGATACATAGAAATTTATGCCAAAATAATTTAAAAAATGAGGTGAATGTTAACATGTCCCAGATAGTTAGTTGCTAGTGAGATTATATTTATGGTCACATTTTATCATTGAAATTTCTGTAAGTTTTGCTCTGTTTGATAATAACACACATCTATAACTTGGTGCTACATAGATTATATAAATCAATTAAAACAAAGGTATTTTTGGGAGCTTGTTTTCTTTTCTTCTGAAGTAACATTTTCAAACTTCATTTAATTTTTAAAGTTGATAAAAAAATTTCACACGACATCATATCTGAATGATAGTCAATAAGAATAAATAGCCAACTAATTCTGGTAAAAAGTTTAAAACAGACCCGTTGCATCCTTCCATGAATATTTTCATGAAATGAAACTATTTTTTAAAATAACCTTTATCAGAATGGTGATATTTCTACTTCAAACATGTAAAACATTTTAGAAAATTTGACTCTGCCAACTCATACCATTGCATGTAGCCATCTGGAAAATATTTTTCTTAACTGCTTTTGAGGGTATTACAAAGAACAAGGAGCTATAGTAGCTCTCCTGAGTGCAATTTCAACAATAATACAGAATGTATTGTCTGATAATTAATACTGCACATTCCATTTTTCTCTTCTAACTTTTGTTACGTTCTAATTGTTTCTCCTATAGGCATACATCATATGTATATGTGTATATATGTACAAAAGTATTTGAATGATAGACATTGAAATATTTGGAATTGGCCGAATAATTAATTAATACCTAGAAATTTATAGGTATATATGTATATTCATGCATGATAGGTATATATCTTTTATATGTGTACGTATCTCCTAAAATTTTTGATGGGAAAATATTCATTCCTGTGTATATAAGCTATCATCAATGATGTGAATTTTACAAAATTTCACTTGCTGAAGAAACACAGATTTTAATACTAAAACTAAGTTTTAGCTTATTTTCTGCATATACAAAGAATTTTTAAATTGTGGTTTTCTCATACATCTGTGTTAAATGATTTACCACTGAATGTTGTAAATACACATCATGTCAGAATTGTGTGGGGACCTTTCAAATTATGTTTTATTTCAATTAGTCCCTGGACTATTGTAAAATATTTGCATTTTGAATCGTAATCTACTAAATATGTTCTAGATATATATTTTTTGAAATCAGTTTATTCTTATGTGCATTATCTTCCTTTGAAAACTGCTTTTTATATAAACTATATCTTGTTTAAATTTTGTTTCCAATTTTCTCTTAACAGCTTATTCAATTTTATATCACCTAAAGTGCCTCTATGCTTTTTTGGACTGTGTTTAACAGCTGTTGTTTAAATGAGTGAAGGTTGTTTAGAACATAGCATAGCGACGATAGAATGATGGTGACTGAACACTTTACAATGTTTTAATGATATATTAAATTCCATATTGTGGTTAAAATTCTTATTTATGTATTAATGAATTCAATTTTCCATTTTGACAGGATAAATTTTCACAGTATAAAATTGAATGCTAGATCTTGGAAACTTTTGTTATTACTATACTTTTGAATCAACATTCAACAACAATTTGAACTATATTTTTATACGAACAATGTACAAGTCAACCTATTTTATGATTAATTCACCCAATTATTCTAAACAAATAATATTTCACAGTGCTGCTGTGAATTTGCATACTGTTCATATAAGCATGGTAAAATGTCAGTCTGACTAAATTTGAACATTTAATGTCTTCAGAAATATTATCACCAATAATTTCATGACATACAAAAATTTTAATAATCCATTTCTAAAATGTTGACTTTTTTATGATTTCATGTTACAGGTGTTGTTGTTATATTACTTCTTGAATATAAAATGTTATGCTTTATAACTTTTTAAATTTTGTCACAATTTGAATTCCAGATTATTTTAAATATATGCATTAGTTCTCAGCACAATAGCTGTAGCTAACATAGTATATAATGATTTTAGATAAAAGGATAAATTCACTGATTTGTTCAGAAGGAATCCACTGGTATAATATAGACTATTGCTTTACTTCATAGATGGTATATTTAGAGTTATATGTAAAGAGGTAATATATAAACTATTATAATACTGATATCTATCAAAATTATAAGGTAATAGCTTGCACATGGATTAGGTAGTCAACATACTTTCTTTAGAACATAAACTTTTTGTTTATCTATTTAAAATACATTTGTATTTAGTTAACATTGTATTGTATCATTATCTAAGTTTCAGGTATATATCATTGCTCATTAACATTTAACTATATTGTACTCATTACTAAAATTTAGTTTATATCCTTCACTATGCAATTGATACTGAATGGTTTTTGTTAATAAGCCAGTGTCTTTCTAGATTTTCACATTTTTATTAGAAAATTAAAAAATATATGTAATTATTATTGAATAGCAAAAAGATTATTTTAAACCAAACAGTTCAAATACAGTTCTGTCACATTATATGAAGCAAAGTTTGCTTTTGCAATTTGACTAGAAAATGTTCTGGGATAATTGATTATACTTATGACTCGGAAGAAGTTGACCCATAGTATTAAGCACCATGAGACAGGGAAAGCAGTGATTTAATTTCATGTTGTTACTACTGCTATTTGAATTTCATCGTTTAATTTATTTTCCTTGTATTTGATTTTATGAATTCTAAAAGTATAAATTTATATAATTAAAAGTACAATTTATGAATAGAGGACATAGAAAACTCCCTTTGCAATCATGTTCGTAGCATTCTATTATGCAATCCAGATACAGACTTTACATTTATAAGAATAAAACAATTGTTTCTGTGTATCCGGGTGCTGGGACATTTTGCCAAGAAATTGTCATTCAACTTCATCTTGGAAATTACTTGCAAAGACAGGGGAAGGGAAAGTTAATGACATTAACACATCAAAAAGGAAAAGCAACACCATAGAAGACTGTGTGTGGGAGTTATAGAAAAATAGGTGATTGTTAAGGGTCTTTTGTGTGAATTAGTACTTTTACTGTGTCATCAATGTGAATCCAACAAAAGCAAAAAGCAGGAGAATAAGAATTGAAATTGTTACTTCAATGTGTGCACATTGGTTATTTATGAATTAAGTCTTGTTTTATGTCAAAAACCTATTGGTTAAGGACTACTTGGAAGTGCAATACAAGTGATTTTGTAATGAAAATAAATTGTCTTTTAAATTATCAAAAAAAGCTTTATGGTATATAAGGTAACTTGATTCTGATTCCTCTATTTTGTACGTAAAATATGTTCATATGGCACAATCAGATGGGATATCATTATGTTAAGATACACATTGTCATATTAATTGGGGTATGTTTCAGCAAAGTTGAACTTAAGAGTGAGAAATAATGTTTACAAGGAAGAGTTTGGGCAAGAAGAAGTAGAGTGTTAATTATTTTCAGATGTTTTTGTCTCTGTCTTTGCTCAATTTTACTATGAATAGGACTAAGACAAAGTCCTGTGATCTGGAACCAGTACTCCACAGAAATTAAAGGCATTTTGTTGAATCTCTCTTGCCAAACGAAGTCAAAGGCTGGAACTCTAACAATATGGAGTAAACCTAGAACTCAGTTATTTGAAGCAGATTGTCAAGTGGGGCTTTCCAACAGGGTACTAAAATAAGAGTCTGATTACTATGAACAAATCATAATATCATTATGATCCCACAGATACCTCTAAGTTGTGATGTATAACTGAGGTGTCAATTATGTAGGCTTATTCTTGTACCTATTCTAGATATATTTTCAAGAGTCAAGAATAGCATGAGAATTAGCTGACAGATAATTGAGAATATGTGAGAACTGAGAACCTACCTTATCATTAGATGACCCTTCCTAAATGAAAATTACAGATGATTTATCTGCATGAAAACTGGCTAAATATTAAATCCTTATGGTTAAAGGTAAAATGCATATTATCAAGGGAATATAAATACATTAGTCCCTCTTTTTTCACATACCTTGAATTAAACCAAAAACTGTATTAGGTAAAGTGTGCTACATAATATGTTTTTTAAGAAAAGTATGTGTGTCATATTTTCCAGATGAAATGTGTAAAACTATGCCTCTGAATTATGTAATAACTCTAATACTTTGTTACATTTTCATGACTGAACTTGAGTAACCAAATTAATGGAAATGCTTTGTCTTATAATAAGCCCCTTTATAAATGATTGCAATTAGTTGCTCAAATTTTCTAAGATATTTTGAAACTATGACAAGGGATAAATATTTCTAAAATTAAATAGGAGTAGAAAAATATTTAAAATGTGGAATATAACAATAGATTCTGGTATGTGACCTTGAATCAGATGACAATGAATAAAAAAAGAACATGTTAAAGAAATGTTTTAATTATCACTTCAAACCATTTAAATATCTTCAGAATAATAGAACACAATCTGTACTAGGCAGCAGGGAATGGCAGAATTGACTTCTCTGTTGTAACGTTAATACCAATTAGAAGATTTTATAATATTAAGAGCCCGGGTAGGCAAACATCTACAAAATCTCATAATGTCATTTCCAGTACATTTTAAAATTCGAATGACCTTGGATACAATATTTAGAATTTTTCATTTGAAATTATTTTTACTGAAAGGCACATGATTATAAATTTCAGTAATTATTTAATGTTTTTCTGTTAGATTGTGTTATGATTATAAAATACTACAAAAGCTTAGAGTGATAGTTCTCATAAGATGGTTATAGAAGAGGGCTTAAAGGAAGAAAAAATCTTCCTAGAT
Organism: Solenodon paradoxus; assembly: GCA_004363575.1. Taxonomy (NCBI): domain Eukaryota; kingdom Metazoa; phylum Chordata; class Mammalia; order Eulipotyphla; family Solenodontidae; genus Solenodon; species Solenodon paradoxus. Next base: position 268,978 of record RJWH01000749.1, on the reverse strand, counting down.
ATTCTCTCTCTATACTTACTTAACTATGGTTAAAAATAATTATTGAAAAATAAATGACTATTTTGTTGTTACAATTCCAAGCATAAGTTTTCTCTATTTACCATTTTATCTCCTTCTTAGTAAGTTTTGTATTAAATGAAAAGTATCTACTTAATGTTTACTAAGTAATACACTGATGTTTTACTTCCATGTGATTACTGACACATTGGGAACTTTTACTCTCAGAAACCTATTATGAGTTAAATTTGAAAACATGGAATAGTAATGAGGCCTAAGCAAGGATAAGGAATTGAATTCCATTTCTGGAGTTGGTAATAAGTTTATTTTGCTTTATGAAGTTTGGTTAACATGTAGTGACAAGGGAATTGATCTTGGCTATGTGAAACATGTTGGGAAATGAAGGGGGAAAACAGGCAAATTGTCTCTAATTCCATTTTGTGATCGTCTTCTATGATGAAGATGGGTTTTCTGCTCCATGTTGAAAATCATAATAAAATCTTGTGTTCCATATATGAGATAACATAGTGACGATTGGCAATGTTCTTTCACTGGAGGACTGCAGAGCAGAGAAGCAGCAGAGCCTGTACTCAAAAAAAAGCAACATGACAGTGTTATTGTAAGGAGGTGATAAAGCATTGGAGAGAATAGAAAATACTGAGAAATCTGTTCAGACCACAGCTTTTAGGAAGATAATTTCTCAGCATTATCTGAAGAGTGACTGGGATTGGCAGTACTGGCAGATTTTTAGTTACAAATAAAGGGGATTAATTGTAAAGTGAATGGGAAAAAAGAAATAGTGGTAAAACTACTTTGCTATATATAGACAAATTCACTATTATGTATGCCTCAAAACAATGCTAAAATGCAATATTCTTTCAATGAAATCAATTAAAACAAATTCAAGATTTCATGTCACTGCAATGTGTCTTAGATGAACACATAGAAAATAAACAAAATATTCCTTGTGCAACACGACAGTGGAAATTTATGGTAGATCAAATTCGAGTAAGTAATTTACTGTTTCCTTTATCTCCAAGTAAGTACATTTTAACTTGAGAATTTTGATTAGTAGACTGAGCTAACTTGGTATAAAAAGTTTATCAATTGCTAAACATCATCATTTTTGTAGTTACTGCACTAAAACTTGATAATACATTAGAAACACATTACAATTGAAATGTGATTTTTTTTAAAAAATTGTGATAAAGCTTTAATAGCCTGAACTTTTCAAACTGAGGGGTTAATTACTTTAACACTTTCAAACAGTGATCTATTTAAGAATAATGGACACTCCATGATTGATTTACTCTAAGAATCCTTCATGAGGTATAATTACTTAAGAAATCAAAGGGAATGAAGACCTAAGAAGACTTCTTCTCTTTTCAGAGTTATTTAAAAAACATCTGAATGCTGAGTTTTGATATGTGAGGACGTTTACCTGTACTAATTTACTGGCAGCATTTCTTTGTTGACTAGAAACAGCATAAAACTTTTGTCTTGAAAAAGGGCAAGGAGAAACAGCTTATGAGAGAGGCCAACTGGAAGGCTTCCCAGGGCTGTCATTGATAAGGAGTGTCTAATGCCATTGAAAGGCAGTGAGGTAGAGAATATCTTATTTACCAGTATTCCCCCAGAGGGAGAACAATTTTATAATTGAAAGGGATATTTTGTTGTCACTAGTGGTGTTGGGGTAATAGAGAAGTTGGGGGATCTGAAGAGGGAGGGGAGTGAAGAGAAACCACTACACTGGACACAGACAACTTCTATATAGGAGAAGTACAGAACATTTTTATTACTCTCTTCAAACACACACATGCACACACATACATGTGCATGCTGGGTTAGTAATGGTATTAGGAATTGCCACCAACGATTTTTCCCATTTTTTTCCATATATTTTCATAAATTATTAACTAAGTCTTATTAATCTTAAAATCTATGCTAAACAAACCTAAATATCAGATACAGTTTTAAAAATTGTATATATATACATATATTATATATTTTTTCCATTCCAATTCAGTTTCAACACCATCCTTTATTCAAACATAGATTTGACAATGATCAATAATTTCATGCAAAATGAAAAACAAAGCAGAACAAAAACAAAAATATCACTTCTTGCTTAACACCTCAGCCTAGTACCTTTGATTTATTGCAAAGAATTTTATTATTAGAACCAAAAATACCGTCATATTATTCAGGCATAATGACCAATCATGAACAAGCTTCATTTAAGTTTTTCAATTGTTGTAGGTTATGTGCGTATGTATGTCAAGAGCCAGAATTCCAGCCTAATTCAGATGTAAATATGTCTGACTATACAATCCTTGGCACCTTCACATTTTTGATGTTACTCATAAAATGCCCTCAATTTGGGTATCATAAACAAGTTATTCTTTACCACTTCATGCATTGCAATTATTTTCTTGTTTGTTGGGTTGATTTTGTTTTTGTCCATGGAGACTAAGTAAAGAGGGGGAAATATACTGAAATACCTCATAGAATCAATCTGCTGAATATAGGGCAAGACACACATTTTCTGAAAGATTTGCTCAGTCTGAGATTGAAGTATTGTTAATTTCTGCTCTACTTCAGTCACTATATCTCTCCTCATTGTTTTCTCTCTGTGAAAATGGATTTCCTTTGCTAAATAATCCACTTACATAATAGAGATATTCTGTCAACTGCAACCTTAATGATGCTGGTCTTGCTCAATTATGTCTCCAACGATAAGGCCTTGTTGATTTCTCTTTATTGAAATATCACTTCTTGACACCAAATGCTCACAAAGATCCAGAGAGTCTGTTTCGACTGCACACTGTGCTGGGAGTTTAAAATGGCACAACTGTTCTGAAAATTATTTTGGTAGTTTCTAATAAAGCAAAGAGTCAATTAGCCAGATGACCCAACAATTATATTCTTCCCCATTCATTCCAGAAAAATCTACACAAAACCTATGTGCTTATGTCCATAGCAACTTTATTTTCAGTAGCCAAAAACTGAAATCAAAACTGTGTTTAAAGAGGGTAGAGAAAGATGAGGGAACCAGGGTTGAGGAGGTAAAAATGATAATGGAAATAGAACTCTGCTGGTAGCTGAGGCGTGATATATACATGGGCAGGTTTGAATCTATTCTTCTGAAACATGTAATATTATAATCAAGTGAAACAATAATAAAAATAAAATAAGCAACAAAAATTATAATTATTTCATTTGTCTTTCAAAAGGTGAATAGTTAAAGTGTAATATATACATATATATTATGGAATACTGCTCATTAATAAAAAGGAATGACTATCTGCAATAAGTTAAATAGTTTTCAGGGCATTATTTGAATAAATAAGTTAATACAAAGATGTCATGTACTGCATTATTTGATATATCTAATTATTTTGAAATGACAAAATTTAGAAATTTATAAAATTTAGAAAATGGGAAAAGACATTATCAATTATCAAGTTTAGGGATGTTGGTAGGAGAGACAAGGGATGTGTGTGTGTGTGTGTGTGTGTGTGTGTGTGTGTGTGTGTGTGTGTATGAAAGGCAAGACAGTACCCTTGTGTGTGGCTCGAGTTCAGTGTTGCCATCATGACTGTGCCAGTGGATAGAAAAAAATTATACAGATGATAACATTTTAGAGAACATAACACCCGCCAAACACATAAATCTTAGAAAAATTGGAGAACTCAAAATAAGATAAGTGGATCATATTCTTGCTGTGATATTATACTATAGTTTTGCAAAAAGTTATTGTTGGGGGAAATTGGGCAATATGAATATGGATATCTCTGTACTCTTGCAACTTTACATGATTCTGCAATCATCACAACTGATAAAAAACAAAATTGTAGATGACTAAATAAGTAGTTTTCCCATGATAGAGTAAAATAATAAATCTATTGATTTATAGCTGCATGTGAATCCATAGACTTTTAGATCTTGTCTTTTTTGCCTTGTATATTAATAATTTAAAATCGCTTTAAGACTTCCTAGATACATTCATAACAGTAACAGCACATAGAAATGAAAGCATTCTTTGAATGTGAATGATATGAGTTTAGTATATCTAATTTGTAACTACAATTGCTAAGTTTTGACTTTCAATTATTGGTCAAAAATTAAGAGTTTTAACTACTTTAAAGCTAAAGTCACAATTTTTTGTAAATATTTCCCAGTCTCCAGTTGATTTATAAATATTATTTTGTACTGTTACCTCATTTAATTTGTGATATTTATAAAATATACAAGAAAGTAGTATTACTCAAACTACAGGAATAATTTGTTTTATCAAGAACTTTGAATATAAAGACATTGAGTGATGCTCTTGGAACAAGAGCTCTTGAAATGTCCTCTCATTATAGTACTGTATACTTTTTACCTGAGAAGAATCCTATTCTATCTAAGATTCTCCTTTTTCTAATGAAAAACAGACTGTAAACCTTTAGGTGTCATATGAACATGATTGTCCATGATGTTAAAATGCTACATGCTATCTAGGAATACATATCCTGTTTTTGATTACTTTTATCTAAATAAAAACGGCAAAGTATAAACATATACACAATATTAGGCATGATTACTCAAAGGGCATATCAGATATTCTACAAATAGAGCTGCTTATTAATTCAGATCAATAGAACTGAGCAATTGGCAACTATATTTGATAGCTCTCACCAAACATACTTGTGTAGCTGAAATCTTTGTGATTCATTTTAGAGGAAAATATTTGAAAATCAATTTCTGTTTTAAGCTAAACCTACTATCATATTTCAAAAGTAAATCCTAAATGTTTGTTTCATTTTCCTTGCTTTTGTGAATGAATTTAGCTTACATTAAAGACGTGTAGGAAGTGAAGCGGTGCTGTGTGGGTGTTTTTTGCACTTTCCATTTATTTTTGTGTAACTTTCCAATTTTTTTGAGAATTGCAGTCTTTCCAAGGACAACATTTTATGAAAAATGTTTATGGGTTCCAGATTGTTGAAATAAGTATGGTAATTACTCACACTTCACTTTCTTTAGCAATGTCATTTCTAAATAGCCAACTCCAGTTTTCTTTCCATGATATCTCATTTCCACTATGTTTATCAAATTATGCAACTCAGTGAAAGTTAATTTTGTAAAAGCATATATTCAATATGAATGACAGTACAATTGTTATGTACTTTTGATGTCTTAATATTTGAGTTTTCCCCCTTCTATTCAAATGATTATTTTTCATTTCTTGGAGACTCCTTGACTGCTAGTTATTGAAAAATTACATGATGTACTATCAGTACAAGATGTTCTGAGGAGAGATAAATGTTTATAATTACCTTTTAGACCTTGAAATATATTTATATGTATGTATTAAATGTATGTATGTCATTAAAATATCAAGTGCCTCAACTAAAACACATTTTTGAGTCAAAGGAAAAATTAAAAAAGAAATATAATTGGTTTACTAAAAGGATTAAAATTGTGATAAATTAATTTTAGCCTAAAGTAGCCCTAAAGCAAACTCTTAGAAAGAAAGATGATAATTCTGGAAATTAGCTGATTTGAGAAATCTTTTGAATATATTTAAGATTAACATGAAACATTTAATATGAAAGATACTAAATTTTTACTGATCATTGCATTTCTAATGATCGAAGTCTTAAAAATATCAAACTCAGTGATTACAGAAATATAATGGATAATGCATACTGTATTAAAACTTTCAGGATAAAATAATTTTGTCAGTGCTATATTGAACAAAGCAACAGATGTGTACTCATTTGAGTAGAAACAGTATTAGGAGACATATGAAGACTATATATAAATATTTTTAGCAGAGGTAATTCATTAAACAAATTTAGTTTTACTTAAATTTTGCTCTAATAAATGAATGTTAGCTCATATGTGTATTTAGTCTCTTCAAAAGGATGTATATGTATGTATGTGTGTTTACTTATATCCATATATAAATACACACACATATATACTCAAGGTTGTCAGATGATTGATAGAGATCTTTCTTAATGGAGAAAAAAACATAAAGTCATTCTTGAACTCTTTTTCCTGCTTCTTTCTATTTGTATGGAAGTATAGTTTAGTAAGAAAAGAGCTAAAATTCAAACTAAGCTGAGGGAGCAGGCTGAGAACAAGTAAGTCTTTTGGTAACATAAACAGGTACTGTCCACTTACCAGGTCTCCGGGTGTTAGGTCTGCTATACTCAGACAATTTGTGACTTGCAATTTTAACAAAAATAGTCAAGACATATTTAGTAGGTTTTGACTGTGTGACAGTCACTATACTAGGCATCAAGGCGTCAAGTAATCTCAAAGACAGACACTGAATTATCATGCAATAGGAGTTTATAACACCTGGTAAAGGAAAAAAAAATACATAGCAAGGAACATAATTATAAAACAGCACTGACTGAATAAAGGAAATATGTGGGTAGTGATGAATAAAATATAAGAGCATATGTAAGATACTGCTGAGTTTTTAGGGGTCATAATTTATCACAGTTTTTCTTCCCCTGTGAATTGCAAACAAACTGAAAATAGACATGGAGTTGGACAGATGGAGGACAAAATTTTAGCTTTATTACAGAGGACATTGGAGGACATGACCTAGATGGATGGCTACAATCTGGCCTTCTAATATGTGCTTTCTGGGATGAACCTTTCCATCCAAAACCATAAGCCTGCTCCATTGGGGCATTACTGTAGCACTGAAGAAAACAGCAGAATGCACTCTCCTGCCCACCTTCTGTTTGAACCACAGGTATCCAGTTACGACTCACTCATTTGTCATTCTTATGATACAATTCCTCTCATGGTTATATTAAATAAGGGACTAAGTAGAAAGGCATGCTTATCATTTCCATACATGACCCTGAGGAGAAATGGAATTCAAATTCCTTTCCACTAACTATGGATAGAGTGGTTGTTTCAGGATTTCCTCTATTAAATACATATAGAAACAAACCAAAACAAAGCAATACAAAAAAAAATCTAGATACCAGGCAAGAGCTACAGGAACCAAATTAGAAAAGAAACCTGAACGCTTTTAGCAAGGGTCTGCTGGTGGGGGCATTAAGGGATGCATTGCAAATTAAATAATTTGGGAAACCTTGGCCGAAGTCTGAACCATGGATACAAGAGGAGAGGTCATCTTTGAAAAGTAGGAACTCCTGCAAAAAATAAAATAAAATCTAGTATTTTACTTGAGGACTACCAATACGAAAACTAAGGGTGTTGACATTGTTTTTAGGACAACACTGAGGGTTCCCAGACATTTTTTTTTTTTAAAGAAAATACAGCTTCTGTTGTCAGGGGATATGAATATAGACTGAAACAAATTGAAGGAGTAAATATTATAGGGATAATAATGTAACAATATTACATGCGTACCCCTTAACCCTCTTGGTTCTTTTGACTGCTTCCGTGATTAAATTGATACAAGACAGATGAACAGGTAAAAATGAAAAGAAAAAAAATTGCATATATATGGAGCCCTCATGAATACATAACCTACAAAATGACCACATGCAGTCAGTTTTTATACCTTTCAGACAAACAATATATTTGTGAAAAAATAACAAAGAGTTTTACGCACTTTAATTCTAATTAGCAAGGAATGAAGCAGAATTTGTTAACACATCTGGGCCCCAAATTCCCTTCTCTGTCTGTAACGGTGTCTCTTTACTTCCTGCCGAAGGGAAGGTTCACATGAAAGATTTAGAGGAGGGTTAGAGTGCAATTCTTGCACTGTTTCACAAGCAATTTTAACTCAAAATAATCACTGTGTCACTATGACATTTTTGGATGGTCTACCCAAGTTCCTAATACATGCTGCCATAGCATTTGTAACTCAGGAAAAGAAAAATAGGGGGGAAAGCAATGCTAAGTCAAATTATGCACTGGGATCTAAGTCTTTGTAGAAACCAGAGAACAAAGTCTTGGAACAGACATGTGAAAGAATATCTGACTTGGAGCACAGAAACAATAATTCCCAACGAAGTGTATGTTACTAATATCCAATCCTTATTAGCTATGCATTTTTATTTATCTGACTTATTTAATCATATCTGTTACAAAAGTGAAAGATTTTAGTCACTGTAAAAATGAAAATAAAATTATATAGTCCGTACATGAGATAGGAAGACTTTTAAAAAATGATCTAGAAAGTGCCTACAGGAGGCTTTACACATGGCATTCAGAATACCCAGTGACTAAATTTGGAAGAGTAATATTTCCTTGCATTAACTGGGTACAATATAATTACATCAGCCTTTTAAAGCAGTTGAGGAAAACAAAGTTTCAGTCAGAGAAATATAGCAAAAAAAGAGAGACAGAGAGGAGATACCACAAAAGGAGATGTCAGAGATTAAAGCGTGAAGGGTACTCAATCATATTTCCTGGCAGGAAGATGGAGGAAAGGAACAGAGCCAGGAAACACAGGAGGCAGCTTATGAGTCCAAAATTCTCGCATCCAAATTGAGAAAATAAAAATGTATATGAAAACCTAAATAACATTATCCTGATAATGAGGATAGAGTTGATCATGAGAATCTACAAAACATTACTCTACTAAGAACCTACCACGCTAGAAAGAAAAGCACAAAGCTGGGGTACATTTCTGAATTGTTTATAAAACAAACTTTTTGATACTTAGTGATTGGTCTTTAGATATACCGAAACATGACAATTCTTTTGCATTGTACCTTTTTAATTTTGCTGTCTCTAGAATTCAGTACAGTTTACAGAATACAGTACAGTGCACAGATCACCACTTCTGTTTGGAAATCAGCACAGTCTTCACACATTGTCATCATTATCTCCAAGGAGAGCTATTGTTAGGTGGTGGTGAAAGAAATAGTAACTTCCAGTAATTTTAAGACTTGGTCTAAATAGTCCAGTTATATCATAGTCCAGGTAATTTACAGTACTTTGCCTCAGTTTCTTGTAAAGATTTTTGCGGTTTCCCCTTCTTATGGGGACATTTATAAACCAGTATTTAGGTCTCCTCTCAATTCACTAAAACAAAATCTCTGGTGATGACCTAAAACAGTACTGTTTTTCAAACTCTCCAAGTACTTTTAGCCATCTGGTCAGAGCCGAGTTACAGTTGTCTGGAGTTGCAGCAGTCAATACAGAATCACTAGCCACATGTAAATATTGAGTACTTGACATTTCTGTAGTTTAAAATCTTCAGTAAATGCAAAAACATGTCAAAATTTGAAAGCTCAATGTGGAAAGCAAATATAAAATATCTCAGGAATTTTATAGCGACTTCATGTCAAGTGAAATAATTTTGTAATATTGAGTCAAATAAAATCAGTTAAAATAATTTCTCCTTTTTGTTTTTGTCTTTTACTTTTATTAATGATTTAATATTATTTATGTGACTTATATTTGTGAGTTGCCAAATATGTATCTTCAGTGCTGGTCTAGAAAGGCATATCTTCAAATTTGTTATATATTCTTCAAAATGATTAAAATATATTCTGCAGTGCTCAGAGAGCATGTCTCCTTTGTTACTACTTCATTCATCTTTTTAATTAATTTCAAACTGCGGCAATTCGAACTACCTTACTGCTTTAGTAATCACTGAGTAGAGCAAATCATTTGCCATAGACAACTCAGACTTTGCTCTATAGAAAATCTCTTCTTCCTAATACTCAGGTAAGACACATACTCCACAAATTGTGACGTCCTGATATATTTTGTTGTTCATGGGCATTATCATTTCAGTGTACAGCTATGTCTGATAAACAATAATATTTTCAAGGAAAACAATACGAGAAATACTCCTTTCAAAAATAATAAATATTTTTAAGTATGAATAAAAGAAGAGTGGGATGTACACTTTTCAATTTTTACACTTAATTAAATTTGTACTTGAAAAGGAGTTGGAATATAAACCTTTAATAATTTTTTTTATTTTTTAATTTTTTAAGTGAGCTGGATGAATTGTATTTTCCTTCTGTGGAAGAAATCAGTCCCTTTTTGCTTTATGAGAAAATCCAAGGAAAAAAGTATCTATCACTCCTTTTTTATACTTTCTTTTGAGATATAATACTTTAGTCTTATGAAATCTGTTTGTATTTCTGGGTATTATTCACTGCTTCTACTGCTCTTTATAAGAAAAGGAAATTCATTAATAAAGATATAAAATGTTTGATTTTTCCTATATATACTCAGAACCAAAATTATGAACATATTACAAGTATATGTTTATGTGCGTGATATACACAGCTATGTTTGTGTGTAAGTACACTTACACATTGCGTTAGTCAAAGTTTTCCACATAAACTAACAGTAGGATATATGTGTATATATGAATGAGAGATTCATTTTGCAATCAGGGTTTGCAAGTCTGCATTTTGTGAATCAGGATGTCAGACTGAAATCTCACCCACAGTTTCTGTGTTATAATCTAGAGGCAGGATTACTTTCTTTTCAAGAACCTCAATTTTTGTTTATAAGACATTACTCATTGAATAAGGCCCACCCACATTACAGAGAGCAATCTTTACTTAAATCTACTGATTTTGATATTTAATGACATCTACAAAATATCTTAAGATCTACATGTAGATTTGTGTTTCCTCACAGAGCTTACCATACTCTCCAGAGCAGACACATGAAATTATAAAATTATATATATATGTAACTTAGTTCATTATATAGTTCATAATAGAGACACTATATTTTATAGTGACTAAAAGCTTCATAAGATGAATATATTCAAATTATTTTGTGTTGTACATTCCATTCCACTGAAATAAATATTAAGCACATATATATTTATATAAAAACAAATTACACATGAGAGCATTATTGCATGTCTTCATGGAGCCAGAGGAGTTGAGAATCACAGAAATATCAACATTACATGGAGACTAACTAATTATATTCTCCCATTTCCTAAATCATAGAGACTATATGAGAATAAAATTTAAATCAACCATGACTTATGTATATTTTTATTACATTGATATAACACTGTTAGAAGTGTGCTCTTTAAATGAACTCTTAAAATATGTGTCACATAAAAGGACTTTTAGTAAAATAAGTCAAATTTGAAATTTAAGTTTAAAAATTAATATGACTGCAGAATTATTTTGGATATTTTATTATTTAGGAAGTATGGGACAAAAACATTTACTATGAAAATGTTACTTTAGAATATTACATAAATACAGGAAGTATGCACAATACAGATGAGAGACATTCTGTCTCCTTGGGAAAAACTGCATAGTATGATTTCAGCTTTACTAAGAAAGCCTAAATGTTTTAGATTCAAATTACTTTCTCATGTAGACATATGTACTAGCTATTAATGTATTCATTTTTTCAGATAATTTTACTGTAGCAGAATCACTTCTTTATATTTGTAGTCCTCTATTATATATCTTATATAGTTCATTTTCCCTTGCCATTTTTGCATTTAAACTCATTTTTTCTACTTCTTTAGTATCATTCATATTTTAAACATTTGGAGTTATTGAGTTGGGTCTTATAGTTATGAATCAGTTAATAGATTTGAACAGTTACATAATTTTAGCCACTAAAACATTAAATTTCCTTATATCTTGTGAATGCCTATTAGAACACATCATAAAACCCTTTTTATTAATGCCATTTTGCATAAAAACTAATTGAGTGCATACAGTGTAAGGAAAATATAATGAACTAATTGATATGCAAATAATTAGCAAAATGAAGTTAAAAGATTCAAAAATAAGATCACAATCCTTTTGAAGCAAAACTGAATATTAGACATGTTCTTGTGTAATCTTAGCCACTTCTGCTATGAAAAATGTCAGTGTCAAGTTTAATTTAATTTAATCAATTTATTCATTTTTATTCAATGAATTATTAGTTTTCAAAAAATTCTTTATAGGGAATATAAAGAAATCAAACAAAACCTTTTATATTTTAAATATATGGATACTTCCAATGTCTTTCAGCTGTTTTCTTTGACTACAATCTATTGACATTTAGCAAAAAGCTCTTTTTCATTGATTGTGATGTCATTGGCACAGCGCTGATTAAACAAGCTTAAAAGTGAAGAGCCTGAATAATGTGAATTTGAGTTAGTCTTCTGGTGATCACTCAATGTGTGATATCTCAGAATTTAAGAAGGGCTATAAAATAGGGAAAATGTATATATTTTCCACATGGTTGTGATAAAGACTGGTTATATCACTGTTTTAGTATAATAAATATTCATCAGTGTTGTCATACTAATAAATGACACATTTATATTCTATTACTGATGTAATGTAAATACATTCATACATATATATATACAAGAATATATATGCATATATACATATGTTTTTTTCTCAGACCATTATTTTAAATAATTTCTTCATTTCTTGTTAGATAAAATTATCACCTGTGATTAGTGATTTTTGTTCATTATCTCAACACCCATAACCAATTATACAAGGTAAGTATTATTCTCCCAGTTACCAATAAAGTAGGTGATGTTCAAAGATGCTAAGCAATTCTAATCATTTTAAATAGGTGCCAGGGTTCACGTGAGAGACTGTCTGACTATAAAATCTGCGTGGCAACCTCCTCTGATGTTTTCTTTATCATATGATAATTTTCACTCCCTCTGCAACATTATATCTGCTTGCACTATGCTATTTGACATGATTTATTCAAATATTGCCAAATCTGAAATATCATAAGATCCAATGTTTTTTATTTTAGTTTATTGCACAAAGTCATCAACACTCTAGAATCCATTTTTTCCTTGTTTTACTCTTCCGTTCTGGTATCCAGAACTTGAAGTGTGTTATGATAGAAGGGCAATGGGCTATGCACATAGACCTGTATTACAATCCTATTGCCTTGGGCAAATCACGTATTTCTGAATAATTATTTGCTCATCTGTGTTATAGTGATGTTTATCTTACAAGAATGTCTTGAAAATTAAATGCATAATATTTGTAAAACAACACTGTTCATATTTCACTTTAAAATTTGGTTGTATCAACTTTCTGATTTATTTTTGGATTATGACAATAAAATACAGGATTTCTAAAGTTCTGTCCTTGAACCCTTTTCTCCCTCTGTTTATTTCTGCTAAAATTTTATCCACAGATATTTATAAATAGTATTATTACTTATAATTATTATTTTAGTATCTTAGTTACTTCTCTGCCATCCTCATTGCTTACTAGAATGTTGCTCTGCTTTCTTCATTTTGTGTCAATTATATATTGTTTTCAAAATATCTTAATGTATACATTTTATCTTAATGTCAGATTCCAAAGTGGTGGCTCTCCATTGCTATAAAAAGAGAGTAAAATTTGTCTATCAATATGTTAAATTTGAGAATTCCTTTGAAACCTGTCTTCTTGTAAATACAGCTTTTTTATTATTATTTTGAAATCAGTCTGTCTTCATTGACTAAATAAAACTTCCTCAATATTATTGGAAGTTCATCTAAAAAAGATGATTTCTTCCAATACACATTTTACTTTTTATATACTCTGTCACTTACTAGAACGCTTTTACTGATTTTCATTTTGCACAACATATATATGTTTATAAACATGGACACTCTTAAACCTCACACTTTTCACTGAAATTCCTTGATTTAGATGTCATATTGTTTTCAACCACCTTAATATAACTTCCTACATGGTCAATGGTTATATATATATTTATGTATATGAAAGATTAATTAACAAATTAATCATAAAGCTTTACTCAGTAAAGAAAGATTTAGTAACAGTAGCTTAAAAATTATCTTATTTTTGATCTCACATATATTAGAATTATGAGACATGATCAATATTATGCTTTTAAAATTATGATCATCCAGTTATATTCTCTAAAAGTATACTTATTTTAACATTCAGAAACAAGGCTCACAAATTTTAGATCTATGAAAGAAACTGAAGAACTAGAGAAGAAAATATTATCCCTTTTTTCTTTCAAACCAAGTGCACATCTACAAATTAGTAATAACCAGCATAGAGTCAGAGTAGTAGATTTTTGTGAACCAATCATTGCTTCCAAAGGTTTTGTAAAACACGAGCATGTGAAGCTTGAAATACTGTATATGGAGTGTTTTAAGACATATAGCAAATTTTGTCAGTGCTGTGGAAAGAGCACTGCTTTAAAAGCTCCTTTCAGATTAGAGTTCGAGTGACACGTATAATGAAACAGAAAAGAGTTATGTTAATGAGATTCAGAAACCAAATTTTATCTCAAAATGCTGCCAAACTAAATACAATGTAAACCAAGATAGAGTGACAAGGTTAAGAAAAAAATGCATAATCTAGAAAGAGAAAATAAAGCAGAAAGAGCATTTACAATCATCACATTTCAAATACCATTGGACAGATTTGAAACATAATCCATACGAAAGAGAAAACAATCACTAAACAGTGCATGACAGGGTGAAGAGGGGGAAGTTCAGAGCTCTCTAATCATTTATTAGCATAGAGGAACTCTATAAGTGCTTCTCTTATGAAGATACTCACACTGAGTTTTCAATCCAGCCATACAAAAGTGCATCAATTTGCAATCACAGAAAGTCAAAGGTAAAATTTTCCCCCATTGATGTTATCAAATACTGCAAAACCTTTATTTAAGACTTGAGGGACTCTGCACATTTGTATTCATCTATGAATAAAAAATGAATTTCTCCAAAAGAGAAAAACAATCTTACCGTAATTTCCATAGATGGGCCCCTTTCATTCTCTAAGATGCTATTATATTTCAACTGTCCTTAAGATACCTTAGTTTAAACTGTATGTATAGATAGAATATTTGAAGATAACTGTGTGGAATATAAATAAGCACATAGATGTTATTCTTTTACCAATAGCTCATATTTCTAAATAGATATCCTTAAACAAATAAATATTTTAAAGAATGAGTTTCTCATATAATACATGTAGACTTTGAGGAAAAAAAATATAAATATGTGTTAAATGTGTTTTTATAGATAACATATAGCTACTCATAAAATCTAAACTAAACAAACTAAACAATTCTCATTTTATATTTTGAATTATAATTAAATAAAAAAAGAAATAAGATTAGCATTTACCCAGAGGAAGCAGTCAAAAAAACTCTATTTTTAACATAATTATCAAGAAAAGACTGAAAATGGACGGATGCTCTTATCTGGAAAACTTCTTGGGATATTAACAGATTTTAATCATATATGGAACTATTATCAATAATACCATTCCTATTAAAGATTTTTTTTGGGTGATTAAGTAAATGATGAAATAGAAAAATTCATGGACATTTATATTAAAATGTTATAATGTCATTAACTACAATAGAAATATAAGAAAAATCTGCTTCATTATAGATTAAAATGTCATTTATAAAAGACTTCTTTAAATAACAAGAAAAATCAATTTAAGCATTCTGGAAAGTATTTAGGTTAATCTGTCAATTCATATTTTAGGAAGTTTATAAGCTCAAGCTCACAGTCTTAGCATCATATTTGGCTCTTTCCACTTGCTTATTAATTAATTGAAATTATTTGAAATAAGTTAGAGCGAGTATCAAAATATGTTTTTATAACATTAATACTAGATACAAATCAACTTATTTTCTGCAAACTTTATTTTTATATTTACATTTTTAATCTTTAAACTTAAATTTCCATTTAAAATTAAAATAATGAAGTATATAGTAAATAACAAATAAATTGAATTTCTAGTATTATTACTTTCCAAGAACAATATTTCAATGTTGATATTGAATGAAGTTATCGTACTAAATAATTAATAGGGCTACTTGTCTACAGTCATTTATAGTAACATTTAAAATGTATAATATTTAACAAAGAGCATGGAAAAATAGGTGTTCAAATGATATGTTAATATACATTTATCTTAACTAATGCATTAATCTCTACTAATATAATCAGATTAACACTGATACAATTCTAAATTTTAAATTCAAGATATAGATGTTATAATAAGACTTTTAGGAAAGAGTTTTGCTTAATTAAATGCTACCAGGTCTACTAAATATATTCCACAAATTAAGATATATAAAACTACACCTAACCTTAAGTATAGCAAGAAAGCAAAATGTTTTGATGTGGTCACTGTTGATTTGCCTAGTATAATCAAGGAATATCTATATTTGTGATTGTTATTCAGCCTAAAACTATATATGAAAATAACACATATTTATTTGAAAATAAACAATAGAGCATTTGGAACTGCAAAATTATAATTCAACACTTTAGAAATGACATAATTCAGTGAAAGAATGTAATTTTTGTCATTTAGATTTGTAAATGTTCACATTAATTCAGCGAAAACTCCTTCATTAATCTCAATGATATTAAAAAAATCTTTGTACTTAATTATTCCATGATATCTATGTCTTTTCTCACCAAAATATTAGAGTATTTTTAATCTAAAGCACACTAACTAACCAGTGTTTGAGACGGCTCTCTGGTCAACAACTAGTTGCACAAATTTTATCCTTTACAAGTTCCCTTGACGAAGAAAGGCTGATAGGAGATAAAATCCAGATCTTTTCTGCACCCAAACTTAGTACCTTGGTTCAGAACCGCATCACCCTGTGAGATGTAGTAATCTGTAATTTCAACTTTTAAAAACTAAACTTTGACAGATAGCTACTATCTCTATATATTGGTCATTCAGGAATATATGCTAAGTACTCCAGGACCTTAGAATCTTTATAGTGTCATTAATTGTATATATGTAATAGTGATGATCCAATTAAGAAATGTTCTGGGCTCTCCTCTCATATACACTTTCATACAAAAAATTAGAATACTGTTAGTTAAAATAACTTATGATCCTTCATTCAAAAGCTATTCATTGAGAACATTATTTTAGTGCTATCATGGTGACTAAACATAAAATAAATACTTGTACTCATGGAACATCTGTTTTACTGAGCCTGGAGAGATAATGATAAACAAGTTGTACAATATGTTAAAAATTAGTCAGTTTTATTGAAATATAAAAAGCAAATTAAGCGAGATGGAGTGCACCAGGATGTGGTTTAAGATAGATGTTTAAGCAGACACTATGTAAGATAAGAGAATTATCAGTCTTGCTGCTGAACTAAAAATAGGACTTTGATTTTTACTTAGTGAAAACTGGAGCAACTGATTTTTTTATCAGAATCTAAGAAAGTCTAGCATGTACACATTGCCAAAGTGTAGATATACAATCTTGCTGCTCTTTAGATTTAACATGTTTTAAATGATCACACTTGCTACTTTATTGATAATGCAATTGAAGGTAGAAAGAATAAATCTAAAGAACATCATTGTATGAATCCTGGGGTGAGAGTAAAATGACTAAGAACAGTAGCAGTAGAAATGATACAGAGTGGTTAGATTCTAAGAGTTATTTCAAAATAAACCCAATAATGTTTTTTGATGTATATGCCAGTTGTGCAGGAAAGGGGGATAAAGGTCATAGAACCGATCTAACCATATTTCAAAGAAATCAAAATAGGTTAATACCAATGTTCATAAGAATCTGAAGAAGGAATCACTCACAGTTGTTTTTTATTGGGGTGCATAATAATAGCAAAAATTGATGAAATTTTGATAAAAACTAACAAAGATGCAGTGGCACATTTAATTTAATCCAACAAACCTACCTCTAAGTATAAATATTACAGTCTCTCAATGAGAATTAAATAGAATACACATCACATAATACTGTGTAAGCCAAAAATGATTAATATTGATATTTATCAATATCTGAATAAGTACATTTTATTGCACTCATACAGTGAAGTTTTATTATTTATCTTACAGCCACAAATGTCATTTAAGAGCACACATTTAATATTTCACAGTATCTGTGGATTAGAAATAAGGATGTGACTTGGCTAAGCACTCTGACTCAATTTCTCTCACAAGACTAAAGTTAACCAGAGCTGTTGTCTCATCTCAGAATTCAAACTGGGGCACTATCTACTTGCAAGCTCACTTAACTGATCGTAATATTTAGTTCTTTGTGAATTGTTGCCCTGAGAGACTCCATTCTTTACTGGTTGTTTCTCAGAGGTCTGGACCTCATTTCTTTGTCACATGGGTTCCATACAGAAGCTCAAACATGGCAATTGGATTCCATCAGAGCAAACAAATGAGAGAACGAGAGAAAGTGACAGAGAAGTCAGAAATTTCTTGTAACCTAACTTCATCACTTGATTTTCATTCAGAACAAGACAGTAAAATGTCAAGACCATTTAGCTCAATCTTAAAAGCAATCTACCTTAGCAGCGACTATGAGAAAAAGGACATTATCAGTATGTGTAAATTGGAGGATTCAGTTCTATTTTTAAGAATTTATTTTATACTCGATATTAAATACTGTCTAATTATATATGTTTTGTTATACTTTAGAAAATATGGGAACCTGTATTCCATTCAAGGACTAAAATTGAATCACAGAATTTTATCTATAGACAGAAATATATTGTTCCCTACTCAGGGTAGACCATAAAGTAAGTTGCATATCTGTCTCATTCTTAGATTATTAAACAAAAACTATATGCAGATCTATCACACCCTCACTTATCCCAAAAGCAAACCTACAGAATTGAGTCTTTATATACCACTTACTCCAAAGAACTCAACTTATGAATTCCTTGAGATATGTTAACTTTGTAAAAATTTATTTTATTGAAGGAATATAGCATTCTAACATTATATGTTTAAGATGTGTATCATAGTAAATCCACATCTGCATGAATATATTAAGTTTCCACCTCCATTCTCTTTCTTCCTTCTTCCTTCACCATATAATTGATCCTTGTGCTATATTTCACCACACCCTCTCCTTTCCCTTCTTGTAACCATCAATTTGATTTTATAGACTAAAAGTCTAGTTTGTTTTATTTGGTTCTTTTGTTTGCTTTGTTTATATACTGCTTAGATAGAACCTAGAGGGAATTACTGTAGTGAGATAAGTCAGAATGAGAAAGACAAACAGGATATGATTTCACTCTAAAGCAATATAAAAACTTTTTGATATTGAATACTTTATGCAAAAAATGTGGATTTTACTGTCAAACTTAATTGTTTTTCCATGACTGAATTCTAGACTTTTTTTCAATTTTGCCCCTTAGAAATACCATGCAGCCTTTGCTATATTGTGTTCCTCTGAAACAAAGTGTTTGTGGAAGTTTAAATGTGATAAAAAATTCTTAAATATATTTTCTTAAATTTGAGTTGGATTCCGCAAAATTTTCATATATATCACCCATTTAAGGAAATAAATTGATTTTGGGTAAATGCA
The DNA here is from genome assembly GCA_004363575.1 of Solenodon paradoxus. Lineage (NCBI taxonomy): Eukaryota > Metazoa > Chordata > Mammalia > Eulipotyphla > Solenodontidae > Solenodon > Solenodon paradoxus. The sequence goes on along the minus strand of RJWH01000749.1, from coordinate 249,710 downwards.
AATACATATCCTTCTGTTTGTAAAAATATGTTTTAAAATTGTATTTTTGTTTTCCAATGCACTATTAATGATTATTTTTTGTGGAGAGATGACTTTCAAGTGACAAACATTGGGATGAAAAATTATATGTAGCTAACTTTGTATTAATTTAGAGGAGAACTTTGTTTTTCTAAAAGGAAGAAATTATGTCTTTCTAAAGTAAATCATTTTAGATTGAACAAGGAAAATAATGCCTTATAAGGCATTATTTATTGAGTCATGCACCATTGGAGATGTATCAGTTGCATTTATTGAGGAATATATAGTGAAATATGCTGAAATGAACTTCAGAAAAGCAATTTGGGGGAATGATATTTGACGAGACACAAACAGGAGACTATTTCCCCACTTCACTTATAATCTAAAAACAAAAATGGATTAGAGTACTCAAGAAAATTAAATCACAGATTTATCTTTCAAATTTGGATAAATAAATAATATGTCTACATACCAAATGCATATGCACACAGCATGCTTAACTCAGAATGCATGGGTATTTAATAGCACAAAGATGATATGATACAATTTTATATTAAGGAGTTTAGCAAAAATGTAAATCTTACTGTGTCAAATGCTGGAGGAGGTTTCAGAAAGCAAGAATTTTTATGTATGCCTAAAAGGAGTAAAATGTCTTACAATTTATTAAATACTGATAATTAAAAATTCACATTGCCTATACATCAAGATTTTCCTGGTTGGTATCTGCTCTGAAGAAATTCTTGAATGTGTAAATTTTCATTGCAATTGCCCAGCTTGAAATAGCAAAAAAGTAGAATCTAAGTGTCCTTTAGTTAGATAATAAATAACTATGATTTATTCACACAGTGTGATAATGTATACCAGTGAAAATAGCTGAAGTGAGTCAGTGGGTCAAGACTTCACAATCTAATATAGAGTTTAATGCTAAAATGTCAAAATTTACTTAAAAGATAAGGCAATTCATATGAAAATTTAAAGCACACAAAATAGTACTGATATATATTTAAATTATATATATATAACTTAAAGACAAAACTATTCACAGGAATCATTAGTACTACCTTGGAAATAATTTTATTCCTGAGAGTGAAAAGAGGAGAAATAGAAATTGAAAATTATCTCTATATATTGCAGCTCTAACAATCATTTGTTTATTAAGGTGAGCAATCTGGATAATCTATAGCAAAATATTATAACAAAATCAGATCATCTTATATGTTGTTTTTTAATCCATACATTATGTTTGACGTATTTAATTATTGATTTAAAACTTGAAACTAGTAAATTCTCATAATTCAGCATGTTTTAAATTATTTTGTATATTTTAAACATTAAATATGATTTAAATTGCCTATATATTTAACAAAATAAACATTTCATTTGTATTTCATTTATGTGTGCATGTGCCATACTTGTGTGTATGTATTCTTGTGAAAATAAATGAATTAGTAAAATTGATGGATATTTATTTCTTTGGTCACTTTTCTTGATCCTTGCTTCTCACAAAACACATGGAACTTATTTAGAGGAATTAGTGTGATATTTGAGGGGAATTTTGATTATCAACTTACAAGTGATAAAATGTTACTTCATAGCATTCTGAAATCCTTTTCATTTTACACTATGATGGCCTGATTTTGATTCACTAGATTGTATATCCTAAAACCTAATAAGAAAGTTATAGTCACATTTACCCTATATCAACTGATTTTTTCATGTTAAAATTTTACTTGAAATACTATTAGTAATAAATAGCAAACTTTACAGTTACTTGTGAGAAACATTTTTATTTTTTTTTACCAATGTCTTAATTTACTGGTGGCATATAGACAGTGTAATGTTAATAAATACTTTTCTACAGTTTTCTGTTCTATGGACATTTCTAAGTACTTTGTGTATGTAAATAAATTTAATTCTCATAAATCCTAACCACTATTGATGAGAAAATAGGATGGAGAATATGAAGTAGTTACCCAAATTCACAGAGATGCCAAGTGGCACATGTGGCATTTGAACTCTGATAGTGTTTCTCTAGAGATAACTTCTTGCATCATTATTATGTTTTTGAATCTGTTTTGATCATATTTCTGAATTTTTTCATAACTAGTTTAACAATAAATGAATGTTTTTTTGTGTGACTTGTTCTGTGTTGGGAATATGGAGATGGTTTTTACAGACTGCCCCGCTCCATGCCCCATTAAATGAATTATCCCAGGTTTGTTTACAATCCAAGTTATTTAGATTTTTCTAAACAATCTCTTTGTTGGGTATTGGGAAATCACATAGCATTCTGTATAATGACATCAGAAAGTGGTATATCTGACATCATTGAGTATATATTATATGCCTGGGAGGTGTTCTACATGCTTTAAATGTATTAATTTATTTGAAATAGATACATACAAACATATATACAAGTAGGATATTATCCTCTTTTACTAATGAATAATCTATTGCACAAATTTTAAATAATTTGTCTAAGATCTCAGAGCTATGAAGTGTCACTTGAGGGATTGAATTGTTATTTTGCTATTTTGTCATTAAATACTATTTTGTCAAAAATACATAAAATGAAAGAATTAAATATATAAGTTTTTATTTTATCAATTCTGAATTAATACATTAAAATGTTCTATATGTTTACTTAGCTTATATACGTTTTAAAATATCTTAGTGATCTCTTTGTTATGAGTATAGTCATTTCAGATTTTCTTTGCTTTAATATCATTGTTTTAATAATTAAGATTTTTCAGCATATGTCTGTCCAAAAATATTATATTTTATTTCCATTAAGTGGTTCTGCTGGATCATGAATTCCAAGACTAAACACAATATGCTTTGGTAGTAACAGTAAAACTACAGTCTTTAATACTTCTGTCCCCCATATCCTATTCTTTCCCATTCTCATGACGAAAAATAAGATCTGTCTTACACTTCTTTGTAAACATTTTGATGCTGTTTGATAAGACCCTTAGCCACAATCGATCTTAAGGATTGTATCAAAATTTAATTATTTTCCTCCCAAATGTTCCAAAGTGATGCTAGACACAGAAAATTGGAAAAATCACAGCTTTAGTGAAAGGTTTATTTGGGCTCTATAATTTAATATTATAATCATTGCATGTAAAATACATAGTTGTTGGTTCACAAATGCTCCAGGTAATATTTGTGAAGTTCAAAAGATAGGCAGGGTATGCTTTCACATTGTATGCTTCCAACTGTAGGCAAGTAGAATATTCTACTACAAGATAAATGAGAGAGACATGCTGTAATAATTTTTGCAATTATAAAGTATTTTGAGGCCATTAATCCAATGCATTTTCAATGCTAAAATTTTAAAATTCTCATAAAATTGCCAGGCAAGTAAGAATGATGGCAAGAATAGCAGTCGCAAATTAATCATTGCTAAAAACCTAGAAGTGGTATATTGATTTGCACTAAGAACAATTTAAAAGTACAATGCCAAAAGTACCTGGTTGCTTAACTTTAGCAGCTATGGAAATGATTTAGTACATGAGGGGCCAATAAATTGAACAGAACTTTTTCATAAAAAATAAAGGTGTGTATGAAACATCCAAAGTATTGCCTAATAAATTGAACTACTGTAGAATTTATATGACACTTCTCCCTTTTATAATTTAATGGACAAAGTTCTGACAAAAACTTACAGGAATCTGTATATAATTATCATATACTTCCTGGGAAAACAGTATGAGATATGCACTTTTGGAGAAAGTAGTGGATTATAAAACTAAATATACATGCCAAAATACTCGTCTTACTTTAACTGTAATTTTATACTATATCATGAGTGTCTGTTATGAGCTACTGTTAGCGAATATCTATCTATATCATTATGCTTCATGGATAGTTTTTTTTGGTTTAATTGTTATTGGAAGGGAACAATTTAAGAAGTTTAACATATTTTGTTTCAGAAAACTTTGAAAATATCCACTGAAGTAAATCTCATGGATTTATTTTGTTTGAGGTGGAGAACAATCTTGAGAAGATACATTTATGGACATTATGTAATTCATACTGTGTCCAAACAAAAAGTTCTTAGGTTTAGGTGTCACTTTTTTATCTGTTGGGGGTGTACATTTATAAGAAAATGATATGTGCTTTTTGAAGTATCTATCATTTTTAGGTATATATATATTAATTACCACTTTTCATAAATATGTATGTAAATTTCTCTGTTATGCCTAGCTAGACACTATACATTATGCTATTAACTTTTCTTCTGTTATGAAAACTAACAATGTCCATTTTAATATAATTCTGTTGAAATTTACTGTTTCCCTCTGTGATCACAGTTTTTTTTTTTTAATTTCTAACTTTTTAGCTAGAAGGTGACATATTTCATTGTAGTTTTGATTTTAATTTCTCTCATGACGTTGAGTTCCTTTTCATTTATCTATTGACTATTTGTATGTCTTCAGGAAAAAGACATGTCTATTTAGGTTTTTGAGTAATTTTAAAGGGGTTAGTTGCTTTTGCTTTTGTGTTGTATGATTTCCTTGTATATTTCGAATACAAACTCCCTATGAGATAGGTGATTCGCAAAAATTTATTTCCATTACATAGGTTGCTCTTTTTGATGAAACGTAAATACTATTTTAAAAAAATCTGAAAAATATTTAATTTCAAATTAAGTTATTGTTGTAATTCCAAGATTATTTCAATTTTACATAAAATCCTTTATCATAATCCTACAGTTAACTCAGTCTTTTGCTATTTTAACCAGACTTAAGTCAAAGTAGAGGTTTTTTGGTATCTTTCATAAAATTATTTCATATACTTTGGTTCTTAGTGAACTGACAAATTCAATATTCTTGGATTCCTGTGAGTAGGTGGAAAATTTTCATACACTTACCTCTCCTTTTAGGTACAAATAGTTATTTAGGTGTTAATCTTATTAACTTACCAATTTGCTTGCCCCAAACTATTTTTATAACCTCTATTTAGTGTGAAAAGTTGCTTTTTCTGTGAATTCCTTCTATATATAGTTTTGTTTTTTCCTTTCTAATATGAAAGAGAACACTAAACATTTTCAAGATTTCATGCTTAATTCCTTTATTTTTTATATAGTGCCTGTAATATATTATGTGCAATCAGGATGAATGATTTCATTACCATGAAATCTTTCTACTGTTAGCACCATTAACAAAAGCATTTAACAATGCTTCTGTTTTTCATGAAGTTCTAGTTTTACATTATTCTCCGTTTAAGGTCACCTGATCTTCCAAAATATGACTTTAGCTATTTTATTTTAACATTCAAATATATATTTTTTGTATTTCTAGAATAATCACAAATAATCTGAACGAACTGTTTTGCTTCTGCAGAGAATTGTAATCAAATTAAGTCCTGAAATAATCTATTTGCACACATAGAATGTAACACTATTTGCATTGTTAGTATAAAAAAGGGCATATTATTTTGACTAACTGAACAGAAGGAACATTACATCATAACAATAATTAGGGTTAAGGTTTACATAATTGTAAATCATCATCTATATATAATTCATTAATTTCACCACACCATCCAATTCTTCCTTCACCATGAAGTTGATGCTTTCTCTCCATTTTGCCCAGGATGGAGATATTGAATGCACTTAATTTAAATTGAAAGTATTTTCATATGCAAATTCATTTTGGCATCATGAACAATGGATAATAATAAAAAAGTTAAATCACAAGAAGTTAATTGTGTTTTTTCTTGTGAAATTAGTGAATCATAATACATATTTTGTATTTAGAAATAGCCAGCAAATAATAATAGTGAATGTTGTGGGTGTTTTGTACTAGAGGTTAAATCTGGTGATCGTACCATTATCAATATATACATGTATATATCTATATCTATATACATACACACACACACACACACACATATATATATATATATATATATATATATATATATACCTAGCCTTCTACAATAAGACATAATGCCTACAGAGTATAAATGAAAGTACATACTCTATTTGGTAGAATATATAGGCTAATAATTTTCACATACACATTGAAAAATAAATTATGATCACAATTAAATGGTTCTAGGTTCTTTTTATAGCATTATATATTTATTATTTCTAAGAAACACCTTCTTTGGTTATAATTATGAAAGTTCCATTGAAACCTACTCTTACTAAAGAAAATTATATATTGACCTGACTTAATTATTTGTCCTCTCATTAGCATTAAACTCTGCACCATGTCCTCTGGAAATTTGCAGTCTAACAAGAAATATAAGCAATAAGAAAATTAGCTAATCTGTGCAATGATAAGACAAAAGGCACTACTGAACATTTATAATGAAGATATTGAACTTAGTTGGAGGCAAGAACAGGAAAGATTGCCAGAAGAAAGTACATCTAATATTCACTGATATATCTTTAAATGGGAAAATGCATATGAAAGAAATCAGAATTTAAAGGAAATTTTCTTTCCAGAATGTTTGAAATACTGATTTATTCCCAAGGAAACAATTTTCAGTTAAAATACTCTGAAGATGCTGATTTTCAATTTCATAATTCAGAGATGACATTTCTCATTTGCACATAATCTGTGGTGTGAACCATATGCACACTTGTTCCCAGCAGTAATGACCTCTTAGCAAAACTTGCCCCGCCAAATTAATGACTGTCTAGAGTAGTAGGAGCTTTTAAGCAGAGTTGAGGACCCTTGTTCCATATGGTCATTACCTTACAGGAAATGCCTGACCAGCAGGTCATTATTACTGTTATTTTGCTAAGGATTTAAATGAATGATGAATAAGTTGCTCAGTAGATTCTTTTTCAATTTTAATAGACAGTAATAAGTTACAACTAACAATATTTTAGTTCTATATTTTATTTTATGGTGTCTACATTTATAATGACATAAAATCTTCTATAAGATATTCTGATTTTAAATGTGAAACAGAAATAATACTATATAAAAATATAAGTTTTGTGTGTACATCATTATAGATCAACATCTGTATATGCTACATTAAGCATAACTACTCATCCAATTTTATCTTTCATCATATAATTGACAATGTTACTTCACTAAAAATTACAATAAAAATGAAACTTTATGGCAAAAGATTTATCAAGCAATTGCCACAAATCCATCTGGTAAGTCAATATAAGACATAAAATTCAATTATTCAGCACTGTTATACCTAAATCTATGACCAGTATACAAGAAAAAAATAAGATTTTACTTACATAAGTATTAACATACTTTGGTAATATAGTTAAAATGAGCTGCATATTTTTTTTCTTTTAACATTTAAATTTTCATTAAAATTAGTGAAATATGCATGTTTCCATATTTTATAATTTAGATTTTTTTCAAGTAAGAGTACTTAAGACTAAAATATTCAAAAAGTTTAAAGGATATTTAATACATGGTTTTATTTATTTCCTCTCTGATTGAATAGTATAGTATTTATTATGCGATATGTTAATTAAATTGACCTACATTAAAAAATGCTTCAACAGATATTTCTGCTCTATTAATTTTTTTAGAATTCTATTACATGAAATGTATTAGTCATGAAAATCTCAAGATATCTAAAATAAATTGAAAATGTGAGTGATCAATATGGTCAGTGCACTCTCAAATCAATTGGGAATCTGTAATAAATGTAATAGAAAATTCATATGAAGCTGGTTTATATGACAAATGGAATTGACTCACCTAATTAAAAAGTACAGATGTATGACTAGCTATAGACACAACTTTATCTAGAAGTTCAAAATCAGCAGAAAATATCCTTCTCCATCTGTCTACTACTGTTTATCTAATTAGTTCCTATTCTACATTTGAATCTCTGCTCAAAGATCCAATACCAGTGAAGACATCTTTTATATTTAAGCTGGCCATTTGTACCATTTAAAACAGGACAGTACCATTTATTTTGTATTTCCTATCTTCCTATAGTTTTAATATAAATGTCAATTTTGTCCATTTTAAATAAATCAGGATTATCTTTAACACAGGACAAAAGTGGCAGTTGAGTTACTCCCACCCAGTCTGTTGGGGAGACCCAATAGCAGCTTCCACTTTTGCCCCAGGTTACAGACAGCACTTGCCAGTACTGATTCCCACAGGCTGTGGCAGCCAGTGTTATTCCTGGCCCCTGTGAGAAAACAGGAGCCTTAGGAAGATAATTCCCTCCCTCCTTAACCTGGCCTGTTTCTTCAAAGGGAGCAAAACAATAAGAACTATAAGGATTATCTCTGGCACTCTGGGGTTATCATTGGCACTGTTGGGGGGTTTGGACATTCTGGCACTGGGATAGCTAAAGCAACATGTGTTTCAGTCATGACATTTATAGAGTGACTTTATAGGGGCATCAATTTTGTTTTTTGCCTAAAGTGTTAAAATTCCTTGCACTAGCCCTAGTCATTTCTATGAAGTCCCATCAGACCACACATTGTTACTAAGCAATCACCAATTGGTATCACATTATACTTACTTGTTGCTGACCTGACTGCTCTACTCCTTCTCAGATTACTCCATCTTCTTCCCTCCCCTTTGTTGCCAGCACATAATCCTATCTCGTTTTTTTGCCATCCAATGTCCTGTTTTTGCCACAAGGAAATAGTCTGCCTATTATATTGAGAGAAAAAAGAAATCAAGTCTCTTTTTCATATGTCCTCACAGCAGCTTCTGTGTTTTTTGTTGTTGTTGTTGTTTAATTTTACTTATTAGTAGCATTAGTAATATTGGTACTATACTTATTGTGAAGGTTTATAATTAATAATTTTCTGCTGGTTTATTTTAGGCACTTATTTAGTCAATGATGCACCTATTACTATTCTTAAAAGATAATATCATCATGGATCTACATACTCTGAATGTTACTTTCTCTTTGTCTTCATTCACTGTCTGCCATTACATCTTTTCTGCTGGAATTCTTCCTTTGATAAAATCTCCCTGATTTTTAAAACAAAAACAAGTCTTTTCTATCTTTGAAACACCATGAGAGATTATTTCTTTTTTTACAATGGTCATAGACTTAGATAGTCTAGTTATTTAAGAATGTATTCTACAAAATACTATACCAAATGGATAGATGGGAATTAATTAATTGTGTCATCTCAGTTTTCCAAGGTGGAGAATAAACAATTACCAGCAAATATATTTGGGCTAATAAAGTATGCTCCTCTTATTTACAGGTTGGAATGCTTGATTATTTTTTTCAGCTAGCTGTGTTTCCTTGCAAATATGAGAGGAATTTCTAGTATTCCTACTATTCTATAAATATGAATACTTATTAGGCAAATTCTTAGGTTCTCTTTCCATTGAGATAGACTATCAATAAATCCATAAATCAGTAGATACATAAGAACTAAAAAATAAAGGTTTAGCTAAGTAATAAATGTGCAACATTAGTACTTACTAACCCTCATAAAATAAGAATGATTATGTTTCAGCAGTGGTAATCTAAAAGTATTTTATAGAAGATTTTGAATATATTAATAATATGAATAGTCATTTGTGGGTGAAAATGTTGATTTTGATAATTGAGATGAAACATTTTCAAAATGATCTGTACTATATCTTTTAAAAATGTGTTCACATTGTATTATAACATTATATTTGTTTCAAGTATCCATCATAAACTAACCTGTGTATAATATGCCACAATTTTTTTCCTAATCATCTGTCGATGGGTACTTAGTTTGTTTCCAAAACTTGGCTAATGTAATTATTATCTGTTGAACATTTGGGTACATTATCTCTTCATATTACTATTTTTGCATTTATGGGTAAATACCCGGAGGCAAGATAACTGGATTGTATGGAATTGCTATTGCTAGTCTTTGAAGAATCTCCATATTGTTCTCCATACTACACCACTTTACATTTCTATCAATAGTGTGCATCAGTTCTCTACACATTACATCTTCTCCAACACTTGTTTCTTGACACTTGGTGAATAGTCATTCTCACAGTGTGGGGTAACATTTTATCATTTTGACTGTATTTCCCTAGTGGTAAGAGATAATGAAAATCTTTCATGTGCCTGTTTTTTATCTTTGTCTTCTTTGGAGAATTGTCTATTCAAATGCATGGCCCAATTTTTAATTAAGTTATTTGTTTTTTGTTGCTTAGTTTTATGAAGTTCTTTTAATATGTTTTGTATATTAAACTCTTGGCAGACATATGAATTCAGTAATATAAAATTTCTTTATGGTGATAGTTTGTCTTGCTGTGCAGGAGTCTTTTAGCTTGATATAGCATATAGTAATATGTTTTGCCTTCATCTATGAAATTTTGTAACGAATGCATAACAAAGCATGAGTACAATGCTCAGATAAAACGTATTATTGATACAAACTATTGAAAGATTATTGTTCCCATTTTGGAAGACTTTTTCAAAATAAGGTCTTTAAAACTTGGAGCTTTGGATTTAGTATTTATAATACTCTTTATTCTGCAGTAATTATAAACCTGTAGTATTTATAAAACTCTTCTATCAGAATCGTTTGGTCCACAATATTACAGGATGACCTAAAAAATAAGTATAAATATGGAAAGCTCTCCAAGCCATATCCAAAAAGACCACTCTATGTATGTGTGTATGTTAAAATTAAATATGTAATCTTCATATTTTCCTTTTTATCTATAAGATCATTAAGAACACAAAACAGTCATTAACGTAGGTACCTTAGTGCAGTTGGAGAATTAGGTTAAAAATCTAAGATTAAGCTGACATTATTATTTTAACATATCTCATATTTGTTCATTTTCAATGTGTCTGTTCTTTCTACTATTGTAGAATTTGTTTTGTACTATTTGTTTTGTTTTTTTTCCATATGGTCAAACCTGTTAACCTTAGAATCTCCTCATTTATGTTTCTGTCCCTAGTTCCTCTGCTTCTCAAATTATTAATTTCTTATTGATAATTAATCCTATTTCTGTAGGCACATGGCTGGCATTTTCAGGAGAATGAAAGAAATAATACAGCTGTAATGGGCATGACTACCTAATTCCATAATCCTTTCATTAGTCAGACATCACATTTAGTAAAGTATTTAATCCTGTGGAGAGCCCTGAGGGATCAGCTCATATTGCCACTGTGATTTGGAATTGTTTAGCATTTCATAACATTACTTTTTTGCAAGAAGAGACTCTATGTAACAACTTTCTATTATAAACTATAACAATAGGTAAGGAAGAACATAAAAGTCATTACATTTTTATGTGTCATATCAAATGATGGTATGGTTATGAACTTTGTCATTACTATTTTCTCCTTTAAACATTTCAACTAAGAGGTAGAATTTTTAATTACTGTCTGTATCAGACTCTGAATTTCCTAAATTGGGACAAAATCTCATTTTAACAATTTTTTTTTTTTTGCTTACCGTACAGCCTCAAGGATATGGTTAAATAAAGATTAAGAATTACTATTTTGTATTCACTTTATCCCTCATCAAAGCACATAGTGGCAGTGATCAACTGAAAATTACTGTTCTCCAAATTAATTTGAGTCTTATCTTTCAAAAGTTTTGTTAAATGTAAATTCAGTTTTATGTGCCCCAGTAACCTAGAGGAAACGCTCAGAAGGTGTAGTCCATGTACCAAGGACCCAGGATTGAGACCTGGGGTCTGAGGGGTTGTTTTGGGGGAGGGACAACCAAGATGAACAACTAAATAAAATAAGCAAATGTGTTTCTCTTTTCTTCTGATCTGCCAGTCTGCCTACTCACCTTCATTATTGCATGCAACTTTCCTTTAAAAAAAAGGCTAAATTTAATTTGCTCTAGTTTTATTAACATTGATTTTATTGATGAACTATTGCATTACCATGATATAGGCTTAATGTAAACACTAATTTGATTTTATGAAATAAAAACACTAATTTGATTTTATGTAATGAAAATCTGTTTTTCGTTTGTATCTTTGATTTAGTTCATTTGTTTTCTTGCTTTCTTTATATACTACATGATTGAAATCACATCATTTTATCTTTCTCTTTCTGACATATCACTCACCATGATTCCTTCTAGGTCCATCCATGGTATTGTAAATGGCAGTACTTTTATCTTTTTTGATAGTCGAGCAGTATTTCATTGTGTGTGTATTTTACATCTTTATCCATTAATCTGTAGATGAGCACTTGGGTTGTTTCCAACCCCTGGTTATTCTAAATAATGCTGCAACAAATATAATGAGAGTGAGTGGTACAAATGTCTCTGGAAATTAGTGTTGTTGTGTTTTTAGAGCAATACTCAGAAATGGGATAACTGGATCATGTGGAGTTTCCATTCTCAAGTTTTGAAAAATCTCCATACTACTTTCCATAGTGACTGCTCCATTTTAAATTCCCACCAACAGGGTATAAGAGTTTCACTTTTGTCTTTTAATAGCCTTATGAAGAGCATGAATTGAAGAAAATAGACATTCATAAAATCATGAAATAGATTTCAATTTTAAGGGGGACTTTTAGCAATATACATACTTCTTTTTGTAAGTTTAAAAAGAGATGCTTAGTTGTAGATACTAGAAAAGTTAATAAGAACATTTGAAGAATATTACATTCCTGTGAAATATTTTATTTAATACAAATAAATCCTTTAAAATTAAAAAAATCATAATATATTTGAAAAATTGTTATTGTTTACCTTCATTTGGTATAGAATTTTTCCACAATAGCTGATCATTTTAAACAAACATAAGAAAACTATTTGGGTTTACATCATTTTGTTTCCTTTAAAACTAAATCCATGTTTTCTTAGTCAAACGGTATTCATTAGAAATTTTGCAGACTGCCTTTTTATTATGAAGCACAATTTTATTTTTGAACATAGATACAATTTTTATGAAAATAAGAATCATAGAAAGAAATAAAATAAGATCAGTGTTAAATTATAGAAACGCTAATGATCATAAATGTTTTAACTTTGAACTAAAATTTAAATTTTCAGCAAAAATTTGTGTTTTTAATTGAAAAAAATGGGGTGTTTTTGGCATCAGTATTTGTTAACTTATGCCTAGATCAAAGCACTTTCAAGAGTAAAAAACAAGCAAAAATTGAATCTTTAGTTAACTTAGAAAATATAAAAATACCAGTGCTAAAATATTTCTTGTAAAGACTAAGATGGCTATTTTACCCTGACATAATCAACTGGCAGTTCAAAGCATTGTTTACCTCAATTCCTAGTGTTGCAAAGTGGCAGCTCTTCAAATATATACTATAATACTGATAAAGTCTTCAGTCTCATCAGTAATTTTCTCAGAGCAATTCCCTTTGGTGGATCATTACAATAGATAATGGGCATATTTGTAATAATATCTAGATAAAATTGGTCTCAAACTATATTCACAATTTACTTCGTATGAGACTATTTCATAATCAACATTTATTGAACAATAAAGTAGGGTGACATTGTACAAAAGGGATACATAGAACTCACTCATTTTCTTTAACCTCTAAAATATTTATTCTGTAACAATTAACACAAACTTTCAACATGCTGGACAAGCCCATTGATAAAAGGGTTGTTTAAGAATGTTTCCCTGAGGCATTTTCACACTATATTAAAAATATAAATAAATAAATAAATAAATAATTATCTTTTTCTAAAGACATCATTAGATATCCCTGATACTGTGCTGTGATTTTTTTTTTTTTTTTGGTGTTAGGGTGGAATAAGTAAAATGCAAAGATTTATATTTTTGAGCAACAAATTTGCAGATACCACATAGAACATTGAAATAGTAAACCTGTACAACTTTCAATTGATGCATTTATACTCATAAAATATGAGGCCATTCAGGAATAAAATTGAGACACTGGTGAGTTTTGCTGTTAAACTATGATGTTTTGGTGTATCCTGGTGGCTTAAAGTTAACTTCACTGGGTGCAGTTCACTTACATCCAAATGATCCATGTTCACCAGTAGGGACAGGGAGATCAATCAAGGTGAACAACTAAAGACAATAAATAAATGCTTCTTCAGCCTGACTCAAAGCCTTTCTTCCTGTCTGCACCTTTCCATAAAACAAAATAAAAAACAAAATGAAAAAAATGTTTTCATTGATTAGTCTATAGCTGTAGGACATGACACTTAAATGAAATCAATTTATTATAGAAGTGATAGAATTTATATTTATTTTTATAGAATGGCATTTTAAGAACAAAGATAATTAAATATATATTAAACAATGTGTAGCTAATATGTAATTTGTTATAGGAGATAGTGTCATTTTTTTGGTTTCAGAGAGCAAATATCTTATGGAAAATTTTTATTGTCTGTCACAGACATACATATACATATATATGTGTACATACACACACAAAACAACCTTATCAACTAAACAATGTTTATGCTCATTTTATTCAAGAAGAAAATGAATTTGCACTGAATGCATATTTCTAATGTTGTAAAATGCACCTACTGAAGAAGTGTTAACAGCAAGATTAAAATTATAACTGCTTTAAAAGGGTCAATATTAACTGCCCAACAGATGTATTTTAGTTTGTTTATGAATTATAAATCGTTGGTGGTGGCATGCAGCAAAAACGTAAGGTTCAGGGCGCACCCTGGTGGCCTAACAGTCTAGGACATCTGTGAGCATTCCCATATACATGTCAAGGTCCAGGGTTCAACACATGGGTGGCCGGGGTGCGGAGGGGAGAACCATTGTGAATAATTAAGTAACAATAAATAAATAAATGAATGAATGAATGAATGAATGAATAATAAAGTGCTTCCTTTAAAACAAACAAAAAACAAAAAAGTAATGTTCAAAGCATATATGTGGTCTCCCAAAAGTTCAGATTTCAACTATTAAAATAATATTATTTTAGTATGCAAAATATATCAGATTAATTTTCTAAAATATTTTAAGAGTAAAATACCTGCAATTTTGCATGAATACCTTCCCCCCAAAAAGTTGCTTTTTGTATTACACTATGCATAACCAGTCAATAAAAAGGCTACTTCATCTTTTGCACTTTTTACCTGAGTCAGATTGTTGTGATGTAAAGTAGACTTAACTGGATTCTAATGCTGCTTTTCCTAATTATCTAAATTACCTCTGAGAAAATCCTTTAACAGTTGAGTGACAGTTTATTCTTCTGGAAAATTGCGCTATTTGTATGTTCCTTTTTTTTTTTTCATCTGCCATCTCATTTTTTTTTCCATATGAGTCCTATGTGGTATCGGCAAATGCCCATATCACTTAGGATGAATCTGTGATCAAGTTAAAATATCATGGCTTCTTAAAGGTATATAGTGAATTTGGACAAGTTATCCGTTTTGAAATCTCGTTTACTATCTGAGAGAAAAAATATGTATAATTATATCCACTTCACAGGGTTATAAGTACTTTTTTTTTAGTTATTATGTGTAAAAATTTTTAGAATAGTCCTTGTCACAAATAAATACCAAGTAAATATCTTAATAATTTGTATAGTTGCTATAAATAATATAGTTATACAGTTAAAATTGTTAGTAATGTATCTCCTATATGGCTATGTTATAGTGATTTGGCAAAAAATGCAGCTATATAAAGAATCTGGAAGTATTAAAAATTAATATTCAATGTTATTATAGTAGTATTAATATATCCACAATACACTTGAGGCCCAAATACCTTAAGTTGAAAACAAAAATTCATCTTTTTAAATAGCAGAAAACTTTACAGAGACAGCAACATAAAGTGGTATTTAAAATTATGGTGCTTTTACTTTTAATTCTAATTTTATTGAAATAACATTGTTTTGTAATGTTATAAGAATTTTAGTTGTGCATCATTATAAATCAACAAATTTATGCTTTGTAAGTTCACCAGTAGAAGTCCTATTATATCTTTTACTACATTACTAACACCTTTACCTGATCTTCTCACTCCCCTTCCTCCATTCTTTCTTGTTAACAGTAATTTGAACTTATATTCTGAAACTTTATTGTTGTTTTACTTAGTTTATTTGTTTGGTTTCTTATACTGCATATGAGTAAAAGAGTGCAGTCGACCTAGATAGAGAAACATAAACACTGCATATCGTGCTTTTATAACTGATTTATAAAGCCATGTTTGTAATAATCATATGTTCCTAAATATTTTTCTATGATTATAGACCATAATTACATCATACCAAATGATTATGTAACTTTTGTATAGTATTTTCATCGTTAGCATTCATGGATTTTATTTACTTAAACTGTCATGTTCTCCTATGAAATGTATAGTATATAGATGCTGTTTCTATATTATATAAATTATGAAATTAAAATTCATCTGTGTTAATTAATTTGGCCAGGTTCACTGAGAATGTGTGATGGAGTTCAAGCTGTAACCTAGATTTATTCAGTCTAAGTACCATGTGCTTTACCATACTGCTCTAAGGCAGATGGTGGAGATGACTGTAATGACAATTTGTCTGGGAAATCTCGCCAACTTCATTCATGGGAAGCACTTGCCAGGTTGTAGAGGGTTTATTTCAGGTAATTTTAAGGAACTGAAATAAAGGTTCTGCATTAATTTTTTAAAAATATAATCTAGAATTTTATAGAGAAACCTGATAACTTTTGAGCACCTTTTTGACCAATGTCTGCTTAGCATGTGTTGCGTTTGTGATCAATAAAATTTTGTCCTGAGAGTTCAAAAACAATAGTAATGCTAATTGTGAAAATAAGAACTATCGAGAAATCTAGGTTGAGATACTGAAGGCTAATATCAAATAAATATTAATTATTTTCATTTTAAAAGAAAGGTAAAGATAGGGATGATGGTGAGTAGGCAGTCAGAAAGGAAAAGAGACTGTAGAAATAAAGCCAATCTTTATACTACAATTTTCATCCAATAGATTCATGAAATTTTATTTGGTGCATGACTGCAAAGGCAAATATAGGCAGTATATTGACAATGCTTACTGGTTGTTATTAATATTCAACTTGAAGGTTTCATTTACTCTACAATACTTTAGCTTTTTCTTGTAGTAATGCCATTTGTTTATTTTTAGTTTTGTTTCCCTTACCTTTGACATTGTATCCCCAAATATATGTCTATATATCTATATCTATATATAGATATATAGATATAGATATCTAAAGCTGGTGTCAAGAAGCATGTTGTCATTAATTTCTTAAAAGTATGGAATAATAGAAGATTCAAGTCTTTATTGTATCTTGATTTGAATTTTATGAATTATCGGGTAAGAAAGATATGGTGTTATAAAGAATTTAATACTGTTAAGCTATAAAAATAGATGAAATCTTGGCCATTTGTAACAATATGGATGGAAATTGAAGTGATTATGTTAAGAGAAATAAATCATAATGAGAAGACAAGTACTAGATGGTTTCAATCATATTTGGGATATAAAGAAACCAAAAAAATAAATGAACAGAAAAATTAAAATAAAAAAAAACAACAATAACAATTCTTAGACACCGATAACAGAATTGTGATTACCAAATGAGAAGTGGATGAAATTAGGAAGAATGAGTTAAGGAGTTCAGTTGGATCCTAGTAGATGGCAGACTTTTTAGTGATCAAAATACAGTGTAAAATATTTATCATGTTGTGAAACTATACTCCTAAAGCATATATAATATGTAAATCAGTGGTACCTCAATTAAAAAAAATAATTAAGGTGGAGGTAAGGCTTTTGAAATCACCACCAAGGGAAGAAGTGTATAGGACATGAAAGAAAACTCTGCCAATCAGGAAAGAATGAGAATAGCAGGAAAATTATTGAAGAAATAATAGAGAAAAAGATAATTATTCCTCGTATGTTTTAGACTCTTTTACTTCAAAGAATAAAACCAAGAGAACTGTGTAAGGAAAGGTGTTATAAATACCTAAATTAATATTTCATACAATGAGGAAATTAAAAGATAAATCAGGAAATCTTAAGAGATGCAGAAAACCTGTAGAACAGATGCTTGCAAGATTTTTAATATCAAGGAAACAATCTAATGTCAGTGCATGTAATAGCTGCATAAAACAGTGCACCGGTGTAAATTATTCCTGTTAATGAAAAGCAAAATGTCTTAGAAATAAAAAAGAATTGAGAGTGCATCAATGTATTCCAAGCCATCTGAGAAACAGAGTTACAACTCTTGTTAATTTTAGTAGGGAATTGTTGGAGCTCATAAAGTTTTACATAGGTTTAATTATTGCTGTTTGAGGTATATTTATTGTTGTATTAACCCTTTTTGGTTTTAAGGAGTGCAGATATGCTTGAGTTAACCAGTCGATGAAAATTTATTTTCCTGTTGTCATGTTAAAAAGTAAGTCTTTAAACTGTACTTTGTATTATATTGGCTAGCTTGGGTTTTGATTCTGACACCTCGTCCTGACATTTGTCAGGCCATGGGGAACAGACATGTGAGCATCAAGCTTAAGAAATACCTGAGATCATTTTTAAAAGTCTAGGTCATTTAGCAGTAGTCAGACACTCATTAAATTGTGAAATTTTATGGTAATATTTATTATTTCTTTTGTTCAAGATGCTATATTCATTTTAGGATATTGAAATTGAATCTTAGTCTATAATTCAAACTGAACCCACTGCCAAGTTCCAGTGTCCTTTACTACCACTTTTTCCCCTCTCCCCCATCCCTCCCATAACCACAGTCCTGTGTCCTGATATTTTTGTTGGGAATTGTATCTTTACTTGTTCCATTTCATCATATTTCACATATGAGTGAGATCATCATGTATTCCTTTTTCTTTTTGATTTATTCCACTTAACAACATGATCCCTCTAGTTCAATACAGGTTGTTGCAGAGGGCACATTTTTGTCTTTTTTAACAGAGGCACAGAATTTCACAACATATATATGTATATACACACACATATTTGTTGTTTCCATATCTTGGCTAATGTGAACCATGCTGCTATGACCATAGGTGTGCAGATGATTTTTTTTTTTCTCATTAGAGATTTTGTATTGTTTGGGTTTACACCCAGGAGTGGGATTGCTGTATCAAAGGATAGATCCATCTTTATTTGTTTGAGGAATCTTCATACTGTTTTCAAAGAGGTTGCACCAATTTACATTCCCACCAAAAATACAGATTTCCTTTTATTCCACGTTCCCTTCAGTAACCGATATTTCTCATCTTTTTGATACAGGTCATTCTCCCTGGTGTGAGGTTGTATATTATTGTAGTTTTTATTTGCATTTCTCTGGTGATGAGTGATGTATATTTTTTTCAGGTGTCTGTACCAGTTGTGTGTCTTGGAAGATAGAAATGTTAATTGAGAACTTCATAGCTTATTTACTAGAACAGATTATTAATTATACATGTGTCTGAGAGGCTTGTGACACAAAGAATAGAAAAAAAAGGATAGGTTCAATTCAAGGAAAGGAAGATAAAGACTACTTAACACATAAACAGATTAGATTGGGAAAAACTAAAGAGAATGATATATCAAATTTGAAGATGCACAAAAAAGCTACCTGGGGAATATTTTTCAATATTTATATATCTGCCTTAAATTCTCTTTTAATTGATTCGGCATAGGACTTGAGCATAGATATATTTTAAAAGATTCTGAAGTGACCATATGTTCAAATAGAGTTGATGAGTCTTAGTCTAGTTACAAAAGTTTTTCTCTGTCTTCCTTTACTAAAATAAGACCAGATTAAAGTTAGTGAAAAGTTCTAGAAAGACACAGAATAGTCTATTTTCTGCATCTTCTAAAAACTAAAAGTTAGTTGAAAGAATGAATTTCCTTTAATATGAAAGGAAACCTTTTATTTCTCTCCAAAAGGAAAAAATAATAGTTAAAGGAATAAGAACACTCCTAACCATAGTAAAAGGAAATGTTTATTTTAGACTTGATAAATTGAAGTCAGGGAAATGCACAATTATGTGTTTTCCAATATCTTACTGAAAACTTTGAAGCATCATGAAGCATTTTCTTCTTAGAAGATGAAATTGTGAACAATGTTTTTTAGATGAAAATGCCTTTTAAATTTTTATTTTGAATTGGATTTACTTATAACTTCCATATTAAATGTTGAAGTTATATAAAATCAACAACCACCAAAAAATTAAACACATACTCAAAGTACTTCACTGTGATATTTGTTGACTTCATGTTGACTATTTTCCCTATGTCTCCCTTGTACTGAATCCATGATATTTAATGTGAATCTTCCATGATGGACAAAATCTACTCTCCAAATCCTCATTTAAAATAAACTGAAAATAGCCAGTGTCCTTAAAGATACAGCCAGCAAGGACAGTGATCTGTAGTTTGAAGATTGAAAACCCATTGAGACATGCATTGAGAAACTTCTCGGACTCCCCCTCCTTAAATGTTTCTCCCCTTTTCTTGTGTGCCAGCCATTATTCCTCAGCCCCACATACTCAACTCATGCATTCCTCCAACCTTTTGGTATTCGTCCTGTCTAGGTACATTTTCCTTCCCTGTATCACTCATTATTCTTTCAAGATCAAATATTAAAACCCCATGAATTTTTCTTTGTATATCACTCATTCCTTTCATGACCAAGATAATTACTATGCAAATTCTTTATGCACCCATGAAATTTTTAGTTCCATCATGCTATATATTTATACCAGTTATTGCATTTGTGATATGTCTGACCCTTCTTATTTCTTTCGTAAGTTGATTGAAAACCTTATAATGTTTCCTCTGGCATATAGATAAGTTTTTCCCTAGTGTCTGGTATGTATGAGAAGTTTCTTCATCATCCAGGGAAATATATTAAATGCCAGATTTGCCATCTCTTTAGTAAGATTATTAGGAATACACATAGATATAGGCCATTTTTCCCCTTGGTCCCAGATTATAAGTAGTTGCTTCTTTAAACACATGCCTAAATGTTTCAAATATGCCTAATGTTTCATTCCTCCAAAATCATGTTGCAAATGTTAGAGCTTATACATTATTAATTTTATTTCTCAAGTTTCTATTTCTCAGCCTCAGTTTAGGCCTTCCTTTTTTTTGTTGTTGTTCCAGAAAAAGAGAGGAAAAAGAGTGGAGAGAGAGGTGGGGTGGGTAGAGAAATAAATAATAGGTGTTTTATTTTTTTTAGATTAAGGGAGGAAAGAAGGTGAAGGGAAGGGAAGAGGGGAAGAAGGGAGGAGGGAGTAAGGATTGATTTTAGGTAGGTAGGTAGATAGGTAGTGGGGAAGAGATGAGATATATGTAAATAAATAGTTAATGTGATGGTTTTAAAATAGGCCCATGAATAATTTCATAATTTTCTTTTAAAGTGATGGATCCTAATCTTCCTTTTAGAATGACTTCTATTTAATGCCTCATTTCTAGCAAATAAAGTTGAGCTGAAATGACAATGTGCTATTTTAGAGACTAGGCAATAAAAGGTACTGAGACTTTCTGCTCACTTGCTCTCTCTTGGATACTTCACTTTGGGGGAAGTAGTTTGTAATATCATAGGGTCACACATGTAACTTATGGACAGAGCCATATAACCAATAACTGGTATTTCCTGCTACCAGCCCTGCAAGTAGTGACCTTGGAAGTGAATCATTCAGGTGACATCCTGATTACAACCACATAAAAGACTCTGGCCACAGCCATTCTGCTAAGTCACTCCTGAATTCTTGATCCCAGAAACTGAGATGAATACTTGTTTTTCTAAACTACTATGTTTTGCATAATTTGATATGCATCAATAGATAGTACAATAGATTAGAAATAGGTGGATGATAGATCAGAGAGGGGTATAAATGTAGAATGATATAGATAGCCTTGTATATAGAAATAAGTGTGATTAAAGAAGTTTCTGAACTTATATTTATATATACATATGTATTTACAATAACTGATTTAACATAAATCTTCTCACTTCTTTATTTTATTACTTATTTTATATTGCCTACACTTTCTAAATATTCATTGAATGTATATTGACTAAAAGGAACATATGAAGCAACAAAAATTAGTAGTCCAAGGAAATTTCCTAAATCAATATTTGGTTTAAATTGTTTAACTTCAAAAATGAAATTTTAAAACTTTTGATAGATTATTGATGTTGACTGATATTTCCAGAAATTTTAGTTGCTTATGCACTGGAGTCATTTTAGCTAATGTTAGCATTCCCGTGATTGAATCGCCTAATTCCTCTCTTTTATTTTCTGCAGGACATTTAAACTAGCTGTAGTATTTTTACTATTCAGTTACTAAACATGTTCATTCAAAATTTATAGAATGGAGAGCTATAAGTAATTACTTCTCTCTTCCTTTCGAAGTGCAATGGATCTGAGAACTATTTAAGACGGAGAAACAGAATTCTCAGGACACGTAGTATAGGAAAGTATGTGAATCAGGCATCCTTTTTACATGGCACTGTCTCTATAGCAGAGTTTGATATGTGACAGAACATTAATCAGAGAGATGTAGGATGTTTGATATTTCAGATAAATCTATGAAAGACAAATAGAAATTCAAAATCTATCCTTTCATTTACTTAAAAAGTTTAAATCAAATTTTTCTGGAATTTCTGCATTTCTCTAGCTGCTTTTGATGAATGAAAATCTATTACTGAGAAAGTGAGACATAACCACCTTGTGATCTATTATGAATTAGTTTTTAATCCCCTGAGAAATTCTATGTTTCATGAAAAGTGCCATAATATAATCATATTGTCTGTCATAGCCATTACTTGATCTATGTAGATTCATATTGCCATGTAATCACAGTATCAAAGTAAAAGTAGTAAAAAATGCATGTTTGTTCTTATTCATACCTGCTTTTCTTTGATTGTCCAGTTCAATTTGATAAATTCAGAGGTTTTCTTTTTTTTCTACTAGTGCACATTAGGTTACCTTTCATCTCTCTATCGCTCTCATTTTTGAAATCTAAGTTTACACTTTCTCTCATTTTAAAAAGTATGAGTTAATGCTAACTTTAAAGTTTTGCAGCTGAAATTGGGAACGAATAGACAGAGAGGTGACAGAATGGGATAAAAGGAGGGGTAAGGTATCTATGTCTAAGGTGGGAAGAAAGTAGGAAGGATAGAGGAAAGGAGTGGAGAGGAGAGGAGTCATGGGTTTTTGTTAATGAAAATAAGTAAGACTTATTTCTGTGTATGTATTTCCTTGGAGTGCAAAAACACAATACTGTTTTAATTTTAGACTATACATCCTCAGTAAAGGAGGGGCTGACCAAATTTCTGGTCCCTATGCTCAGTTATTTCTGAGATCTGACTTCTATATCTCGTAAAATAGTATCATTGGTTTAGAATATGCAAATATATAATAATAGCCCAAGTTATGATTTGTAAGTCATTGTTCATTGCTTTTTGGCCATTTAATATGTTAGTTGGTACTTTTTACCACTTAAAGATTTTTTTTTTTATCATTAAACACTCAGGTAACTTTAAGTTTCCCCCATTTAATAATCACACTTTTCTTCTAAATGTACTTTCTTGACTCACAGGACAAATGGTCATGCTTAGAAATCCTTGCTGTCTTATGAATGTATAGAATTACTAGGATTTTTTTCACTTTTAAATACATCGCTACTATTTGTCACTAGGATATATAGCTTCCTTTGTTTACCAGTGTTTTTCTTTCTCATTAGGAACATAAGAATTTAGAAAATGTGTATTTCAGGTTGTATAACTTCACTCATATGTGGTACATAGAGAAACCAACCAAAGAAACAAAACAAATTAAACAAAAAATAGACTTTCAATGTATACAATAAAATGTGTATTATCAGAAGGGAGCAGGAGAGCTCTGGAAAATCAGATAAAAGGTGTTAATTATATGGATTATGGATAAAATTATACAGTTGATAATAAAATTATAAAATAAATACCAAGCTATCTACAGGATTGGTTGACTTATACCATGTTCCAACATTTTCAACTGATAACTCCATTAGAGAATTAATACTTATAGAAAGTCATGTGAGCAATTCTCACAAGCATGGCATGTAGATGACACATAAGAGAGAAGTTAACACATTGAAAGCACAAGTCTCAGGGTTCCAGGCCTTAATCCTTCCGTAGAACTGTGGTTTAGAAGAACTACTCTACTCTCAAGGTACTTAAAGGCATCTTCCTACCCTACTCCCATCCTTATTTGTAAATTAGGGTGAACAATTAGTACTCTTTATTTAGGAATTCAGTCCAGTTATACTTTAAAAATATTTTCATGTGCGTGAAATTTGGATGTATCTTATAGTGACTATATATTCAGTAAAGTAGTATGTTTTTTACTTTCTGATTTTTTTTTACTAAAATTGTCTTTCAATAGGTATCATATAGGTCAAAGAACTGAGTACTTTTAGCAACCCCTCAATATCTACTTGTAGATTTACTCCCTTGCTTCCCACATTCTTAAGATCCATCACAAAGTATTTCTGCAGGAATTAAGATTTTTTTCCAAAGATCAAATATAAAAATGTTAACGGTTAAATTGGTGAAATGTGCACTACAGAAAATTTTCTTCTGTTAAATTCTTTAAACCTGTGATTTCTCCTTCTTCATGGTAATATAGAATAAAATGATATTGGTTCTCACAACAAAATATATTTAATGATTTCAAGAATAAAGGGTTGATGCTACATGACTTTTCACCGAGTGTGCTATGCCTCTCTGTGGTCTACCATTTGAAGAATTTCAAGAATCACGTCCCTAAGGCTCTTTTGTGCTAGTTGATAATGTGCATTAATAGGTTCGAACAGCCTAATTTGTGCTTAAGTGATAGCTAATACATCTTCCTCCCAGGTAGTATTTAACTTGATTAAAATGGACAGGTCAACATAAGGCATGTCAAGTTGGAATTTCAAGCACCATTGAAAACTAATTGGGCAAGACAAAGCTTATAAGGAACAAAGTATACTTGGAGTCATCATAATTCCAAATGGATGTTAGTAATAAGTAAATTAACATCAAATTTGATACAAGGATTTTGGTTCTGCTCAGTGCATTCAGCATAGGGATGTGCTTATTTTATTTAGGAGTTTTACTCCTATTGCTCATTAGCAAATTGGAAAAAAATCCAGTTTATTTATATAATATGATTAATTAAAAATATAAATTATCATGTCTTTTATTTCTAGCATTCTTCCTAAAAATGAATAAATAAATAAACGGATTATCAAGATATGTGACACATGGATTTAGCATGTCTAATTTTTATACAGACACTAGCGTGAGACTGTGTTAGTGGAGAGAGGATAAGTAGAGCCCCCCCCTCCCCTATTTGAATAATATCTTAGAAGGCATTAGAATTCATGCCTCTCAAATTATATTGGCTATGCTATAACACAGAGTACCATTTTTTAAATGCTGCTAGAAAAATGTAACTCCAAGTTTAATTTGTGACTATGTTATTAAATATATTAAATTTCATCTTGTATATCTATAAGGATTACTTTAGATGCTGTATGATAACTACTTAAAATTTAACTTTCTAGTATAGTTATATTTTTCTCACAAAATTGATCAAATAGCTATCCTATTATTTCAGAATTGCAATTGCTCATTGTTTATGGAGTTATGTCTTCTACTAGTGCAGAACTATATTAATGATTCCTTTTAACACCTGACTCAGCTATTCTCTCTCATGGGCAAATACTTATCTGTAGTGTGATTTTTTTTTTCTTTTTCTTTTTTGTCATTAAGAAAAGCTAAGTTCTGTCTCTCTCAAGGCTATAATAGCTAGAATTATTCTTGCCAAGATAACTTTGTTTACCTGCCTATCATTGCATTGGAAGTTATGCAAATATATTATTTAATGAAAGCAACAGAGTATATTTTAGACAATACCAAAACAAACACAAGGACTCTACACAGAAAAAGTAGTCCTGTAAGAAATAAAATAAAACAAAGAGTGACATAAATAGAACCATTCAGTGACTTAAGTAATCACATAGTTTTATGTCAAGCAATACAAATCGAATTAATCTCAGAAATACATGCTCTTGTCACACTCTTAAACACTTAAGAAATTGCACTGGTTATACTAGTAGTCAAGATCGATTAAAGTGAAAATTAAATAATCTGTCATGTTTTCAAAACTTTCTTTTTAAATATTTTTCCTTCCTTCTTTCCTTCCCTGCTCACTTTCTATTTGCTTCCTTTCTTATTCTTGCAGGGATGTAACTTGTCCACTACTCAGCAGTTCCCAGATGTGCATGTAAGCCTTACTTATGTATTAATGCTCAACTTATTTTTATGGCATTGAAAACCTAGCTACAATCGAGTTTCAAATTGTCAAATTTCCCAGTACCAAAAACCAGTGTAAAACTTACTTATTTTGAACTTTTTGATGTTCTTTATTGCATTCTTTTCATATTGTCATAGTATATTTCTCTTCTCTCTCTTTTTAATCATGGAATAATTAGATCATTGAACTGCTACTTCACAATGCTCTCTATTACTCTCATTGTATGATCACACTTTGATTATGTACTTTTCTCATATTATCTCTTGATAACAATGTAATTGGGTTTATTTTATGGTTCCAACTAACTTAAATTAAGCATACTCAATCACTGCTTGTTTATTCAAATGTATTTTTATAAACAAAAATTTCTAGAAACACTGAATGCAAAGATCTGTTTATGGCATTGTTTCCTTATTAAAATATTTCATGTTTTATTGATGCAAATTTCCTGATAAAATGTGGTATTTCATATTATGTTGTATCCTACATTTATTAATTAGGTAGATGACTGACCCAATTACTTAACTGAACTAAGGCTATAAACCTATAAGTACTAGTGCATTTCCTCCTTACATATTGTCATCAGTTAATCATACTTAACTGAGTATTTGTAAAATCAATCATCCTCTGGAAAATTTCTGTATTTTTTAATTAGAAAATTACTGAAATTTAAAATGTCTGTATTTTTGAATTTATAGGTAGCAAGGAAATAGCTCAGGGACTCTAGGTCCGACATTTTGCCAAGAATTCTGAGACAGAGTTACTCATGATTATGAACTCAGGTTTTGCATTAGACTGCAGTGAGATATTTTGATTCTCATTTTTATAAGATATTTCAAAAGATGAAGGAATATAAAATCCAAGACCTTTGCTGGATACCCAAGTCCAAGAATCAACAAGGAGAATATAAAGATTAGTAAATCTGAAAGTGTTTATTAGAAATAAGGGTTCAAAATTGCAGGAGTCTAAAAATCAAGTTAATCCAGATTTTCCTTTCCTTTCATTTATTTTCATTTTGCTAATATTTTGTTGAGATATTTTACTCATGCCTGACACCAAAATTTGAGTTCTTAATCTCTCAAAACCTTCAGAAATAAAGGCCAATTGCCAATTGTAATTTAAGCTGTTACTTATGGCTTGAATATTTCGTATTAGTTACTTTATATTTGTAGATGATCAGAAAAATGATATGTTGATCAATTGGCATATCCTTTTCCTCAGGTTTTTTCCTCTAGAACTTATTTTGGAAAGAGTTTGGGTTTTAAAGACTAGAGCATAACTATTCTTCTCACTCATAATCTTACATGTCAGTTGCTGAATTTGACCCTATTCTACTATGTAGTGTGCTTCACCTATATGGTTGTCTAGTCTAGGTCTTAAGTAAAAAGCAGAATACATCTACAGCAGGATAAATATGTGTCTAGTGTGGTTTGAGGTATTAGAATGAGAGGAACATACCAGTGACTACACAACTCAGGGTGATAGGTTTTCCCTTTGTGGCAAGGTTAGTTTTACATCTTGTATAGACAGATATTTCTGATCTAACTTCATAATAGTTAACAGAAAATATATTGGAAATGTTCAGGATATTTTTGTATCATGATCAGTTTGTTTCCATGTGAACTGTTGGATAGAATTAGCTCTAAACTATCAGAATCATATTGACATCATAGTCAGGATGCAACTGAAGGGTTAGCCTCCTATAGTCATTTTGAAGTTTGTCTCATACTAGTTCTTTATGTCTTAAGAGACTGGACTTAGTTTTAGCACTGATAACAGATGTATCCCTGTATTGCAACATGCCAAAGCTTAATCAGTTGCTTAATCAGTTCCCTTAATGTGAAGCCTATCATTGAAAAAGCCGAAGAGTGCCTCTTGTATTGCTTTTGGTTAAAAACTTTCCCTTCTAGAATCCCAGTCTGACTGTTTAAGTGGAATCATTATGTTGTAGATCCTCTAAGCTCTATCTGCTTATTTTTTCAGAACTGGTAGCCATGAGGCAATAATCTGCTCCTAACTTTATATTATATTTTCAGCTAATGGGAAGTGTTCCTTTTGTGATAGGTAGTACTGGAACTATTTGAAAACACTTTGTGAAGGAATTTTGAAGAATGATCTATGTTTTATGTTCTCTGCTTTTCAAAGCATGTATCACTTTCTAAAATATGACTTGTTTATTTCTCATGTTTTTCCATCTTCTATTTGATTGAATCTAAACTTCACAAGAGCAGTTATCTGCATTTTTTCCCACAGTGCAAACATGATTGCCTAAAATAGAACTTCACATGTAGTCAGTTCCCTTAAATATTTACTGAATGAATGTGATTCAACATATGGACATGGGTTGAGCTATTTTATGCCCTGTCTAGTCTCGGTTACAGAAATTTAGGACTAATTGTCTCAGGGTGCCAGAATTCTTTAACAGTTTTCTTTTCCCCCAGAATATAAAAGTTTAGTCTCATACATGATCATGAGTTACTACTTACACCGTAGATAAGTAAACACTAGAGGTAAAGCCCCCTTAATACAACCCTCTCTATATCAATGCTTAAAGTCAAGTTTTCTATAATGTAGGTGGACTGACATAGGGTTTGTCTTTGCTAAGCTATTGTAATAAATTTCCATAGATGGGTGGCTTAAACAACATATGCTTATTTCTAAATTTCGGAAGCTGAAAACCCATGTTCAGAGTATTGGCATGGGTGAGTCTAGTTACTACATTTGTCCAGGTGGCACACTGCCAATTTAAATACTAGACAGAGTGAGGAACTCCTTGGGGTCACCTTTATAATGGCACTAATCTCATCATAAAGGCTCCATTACATCACCTAATTACCTGATAAAGGCCTTACACCCTACTAAGATCATATTGATTAGGATTTTGATAGGGGCTATACTGAGTCTGTATATTGTTTTAGGTAAAATGGACATTTTACCAATGTTAATTTTTCCAATCTATGAGCACAGAGTATCTTTCCATTTTTTTATGTCATCTTCAAACTTTCCAATAATGTCACAGTTCTTGATTGCTGTTGTTAGTTTGTTTTTAAAGAGAGAAAGGAAAGTGGAGGAGAAAGAGGTATGTTAAGGAATAATGGAAGTGGGCAAGCGATAATTTTTACTCACTTTTTTTTGTTTTTGACTGACATCCCCATATACCCCAGGTCCCAGGTCTTCAACCAAGTTCCTTTGCTTTACATAGTCTCTACTCGAGCTGCAGGCTTAGCACCTGAGTCATCATGGCACATCATCTTTTAATTTGTCTCTTATTGTTGATATATTTTTGTGGTTTTTTAAGAGAGTAAGGATAGAAGGAGGGAAGGAAAGAAGGAAGGAAGGAAGGAAGGATAGACACATTCAAAGAAGGAAAGGAACAAGAGAAGGAAGAAACATCTCCATTCATTTAGCTATTCACCCTGATTTTCACTCTTGGTCCCAGGTCACAATTCCAGGTCCCTGGGCTGTATATGGTTTGCACACAAGCATCTCAGTCAACTTAGCCACAAGTGTGCACTCATTTTAGTTTAGTTTTTAATGTATAAGACTTTTACCTGCTTCACTAAATTTATTTCTAGTCATTTATTTTGATTCAATCATAAACATCAACATTTAAAGAAATGTATTAATCACTCTTTATTTAAGAAATATAATAACTGCCTGAGGTGTTTACCAGGTTTAATAAATTAAGACACTCTCCTTTTCTATCACAAATTGCATTCTAATTATAGATACAATTGTATGTTTATATGTATTTATGTAAATACTCGCCATGTGTAGTAAATTATGCAGGAGTTGTATGCTCCAGAATCTGGAACATCAAAAAAAGAGAAGACATCTAAATCTGAAAAATTAAAGAGTGTGAGGTGTAAGGGATTTGCCTGAAACAAGATATGAAGAAGTATTTAATGGTTTATTACCACGGTAGAATGATACAAATGAGTAACTTTCAATACTATCATATTTTTCTCATCTTTGATTTAGAAATTACTTCAAATATGTTTATTACATTAATAAGATTTTTCCTGGCCCATAACTTTCTAGAAATGGCAGTAACCTTTTTTATTCATAATGATGCAATTTCAAATTTTTCTTTAAGTTTTCTATCCATTAACAGAGTAATAGATTTTCATGGAAGTGAGTACCAAAAATGTTTGATTTATTTGTGCAGAAATCAACAGAAATCTCTAGTACGTCATTCATTTTTATTGAGTCGATGTTGCTATGTCTGAATGTTTATGTAACTCCAAAATTCACATGTTGGAATCCTGATGCCCAACAGACTATATTAGTATGTGGGTGTTTGGGAATGGCTTTTAGGAGGTGATTAGATTATGAAGGTGGAGAAATCATGATGGAATTAGTGTCCTTATAAAACATTCCAAAGAGTTGTCTCACCGTCTTTCTGTCATATAAGGATACATCAATTAAGCAGTCTGCAACCTCTAGAGGGCCTTCATCATAGTGAATCAGTGCTGGCACCATGATCTCCAGAATTAAGAAATAAATGTTTGTTGTGTATAAACCACCCAGTTTTATGGAATCTTGTTATAATAGCTGAAAACACTAATAAGATTTGAATAAATTTTGCTTAAATGTGTTCCAATTAAATTTAGATTGAGTGAATAATTTTAGTTTATTTGAGAAAAAATAAAGAAACAGATATGACTTTTAATATACCAGCTTCATGGTAGACGGTGTAGGCTACCTGTTCTCGTCTTATTAAGTTCGTCAACTCTTCTTTCATGTTGAGAAGGTAACTGCTCTTCTTTTTTTCAGTGTTGTCAACAAAATGGCATTGGATATTTGGAGATTAACTTTATCTCAAGGTGATGATTAGTTGTCTAAGCACTGATCCACTGCTGCCTTATTCTGGGATGTTCAGAGCATATAGACCTGCTGGACTCCTGTCCTCACCTGTAATATGACATTGTTAGAGCCCAGATCCTGTAGGTAACTTCAGACCATGATAATCAAAGCTTCTGAGATGCTGGAAATGTTTTCATTGAAAAAGAGGAGAGTTTTTCTATTTTTAACTATCCAAATTAATTTCCCTTTTAAAATATCTCTGACATTTCCTCCATCTCTCTATGAACACATGTGAATAAAACATTTGCAAAGTGGGTTCTTTTTGTAATACATAAATGTTAATATCAAACATAAATGTCTCTGGCTATAATATAAGTTATACTACAGTTGACATGGAGGTCTAAGATAAAGAACTGCTCTTGACTTCTAAAAACATATACATTATTTATTTCAGAAAAGTAGGAATTTTTCAGCCTGGTAAAATTGTTTATCCCCTGTGGTTATATAGCAGCAGACTTTGCGTTATGTGCTGAAGCAAATCTACTCAATGATTCCAAACATGGAATTGAGGGAACCACTCAATGACTGGTATATATGAGTGAATAATTGCATACATCTTTGAATTATAAATGTCAATTTTATTCTAATCATTGTTACCATGTTCTACTCAAAACCTTAAAAGCATTATGACTCATGACTTGCAATATTCTTTCAAAAGTGTTCTTTTTAAGGCCATTTATTCTTATAGAAATATTTTATATTTTATAACATAAAGTGCTCCTGTTATAGTAAAGTTTTCCTTGCACCGACAGAGGAAATTAGTATACTCTATATTAAGGGTGATGTTTTCATCGATCTCTCACTTCAGTGCTTCTTATTTGAAATATTTTTTTATTTCAGTGCTGAGGCAGATATATTCCTTCTTTCTTACTCACTATCTCAGAGTAGTATTTGCAATAGGCTGAGTAGTTACACTTTGTCAGTGTATGTCATTTCATTCTAGTTAGCTATAAAAAAATGTTGAATACTTTGAACTGTATTACTACTGATTAAAGGAAGAAAGTCAGAATATTATGACTAAACTACTGTATGACATGTTTGATTTCTCATTTGTCAGGACTTTAAATAAATTTTAGACTGACATTAATCTGATGAGAAACTCCAAATACGGAAAGTAGAAAATAGCATTTGCATTGACATCCAGAGATTTAGGAATTAAGCCGTAAACAAACACTCTTTGTTAATTTATTACTGCCTGGTATTAGCAGTGATTAAAAATTTCAGATAATGTTACATGCTGGTTTCAAGACAGCTAATAACTTAGAGGTCTAAGTGGTATCTGTTGAAATCAAATTGGATTGGATTTATAATTTGGACATTAGCTGCCACTTACCAATATTTTAGTTGTAATGAAATGTCATACCCAAATAAGTGATGAGTGAGCTGTAGGTGTTAGACTCCAGGCTTTATCATTATGTAAACAGATTGTGTCACTCAGCACCCAAACAATATTCACCAGCCTAATTGGTATCAAGGGATATCTTCTACTTTTAACCACGTAAGTAATGTAAGGAAAAGGCTTGACTATAAAACTAAAATACAAAATGCATTGTCTTATAGCTTCTTGTTTTCTAAATACTAAAGTAGTATACATAATTATTTTACTTTTATTGTTAAATTATTTTATTGAGTATCTCTGTACAACAAGTTTATTAAATCATGTTTGGTGATTTCCGCATCTCATTCTTAAAATTATTGCATGTTATTTAATTTAATTTTAGGAAAATATTTTATGTGTTATCCAAACTAAAATACATTTGAATCAGCAAGATCTACATTCAACAAACATTTCCCAAGTACATTTCTTTCATTTGTTAAATGCATGTTTAAACTAAAACACACACACAAGCACATAACAATTACTGAGCAATCAGATGTTGGAAAAGTGTTTTACTCAAAAGTCATTTATGGTGTGCCCTAGTGGTCTAGCAAATAAGGACACCAGAAGTAGTCCACATACAGCCCCCAGGACCCAGGTCTGGGACCAGGGACCAATGGGAACAAACAAGATTAGCAACTAAGTAGAATACGTAATTATTCTTCCACCTCTCTTTTCCTGCCTGCCTGCCTAGTTGCTTTCATTCCTACCTCCACATTTCTTTAAAAAAGAAGTCAGTTATGTCACCAATTTAAAGATAGTCTATAGATTTTGCAAATGCACATTTTCAAATATAGAGTACCACCTTATTGAATTTATTGAATTTAACTGACAGGAATGTTAAAGGGGAGATACAAGTATGAACCTTTATTTATATACATTTTATTTTATTATCATTTCATTTATGCAATAATATTTTAGCATGGAATTTTCCCAGACCCTACGTCTGGTGGAAAAAGACAGATAAATAAAGTATAACTTTTTCCAAGAGCGTATAGTATAGTGGATAACTAGATATATGATGTAATTAGGTATATGTTCATTGTTACTGGGTATATACAAAAATCAAAACAAGCAATCTTTGTCAGTGTTAGATTATTTTAAATTAAATAGCAACTAATGCTCTTGAATAAGATAACATAATATTTAAAGTTCATATGAATATTTTTATTAAAATAATTTTTAATATATTTCAGTTCAATACTTTAAATGCTTAAAGAAAAAGCGATGGTAGATTTTAGAAGACATTAATGGATACAGTTTGTTTCCTGCAGAACTCATGCGAATCTTTAACAGAAAATCCGAGCATGTACTTAGATGAGAAAAAAGGGACATGCTTTATTGTATAAGGAAGATAATGCAAATATAGTGAAATAGGAAAACAGAGATTATCTGTAAAACTTACTGAGAGTTCAACTACTACTCTGTATGTGTATATATATATACATATATATGTGTATGTATGTATGTATGTATGTATATTATTTTGATTTGATTTTGCTCCCATACCTGGTAAGTGACAGGAAATAAAGATGTGTGAAGTCATATGATGACCTGATTGTGAATTACCTAACATACCAAGTGTGAAAGATTGGATTTTATGTATTTTATATAAATGCAATGAAAAGCATACCTGTCCTACAGAATGGTAAGTATGCTGGGTTGTCAAATTTGAAACCAGTGCATATGAATTAACTGAGGACCTTGATAAATTTTACATATAATATCTTTAATTTAAAGTTCATGTGAATATTATTTTGATTACAAATCAATTTTTTATATTTAAATTCAATACATTAAATGTTTTAAGAAAAACTGATAGTAGATAATAGATAGTAGATAATTCAACCAGGATTAAATGGAAACTAAGATTATATATTGCAGTGCAGCTCCTGAGGTCAGTGATATTGTACTAGAGACCAATTTGTAAGTAGCAACGGCTAATACCTGGAAGCTACTTAAAATAGAGGATCTGAGATTGGATACTAGATATAGTCCAATTTTCAAGGATGGGAATGAAATTAAATATACACAAAATATAAAAAATATAAATATGACAAAATATACACATGCACACACTTGCACGTCATCAGATGTCTCTGATAAATTCATGAAATTTGCACAACACTCACTAGCCCAGGCTAACAAAGATGGCAAATAAATTAGCTAGTGAGGGTGCAAAGCAAAGTAGATTTGAGAGATAATTAAGGAGAGAATGATCTTTGGATTTTTATGAGTTTTAATTGAGAAAGGTGATAGGGAGCTAATTGTAAAATAGATTCAACAATAGCATAACTTAAGATAAATAACAAGGAACAGCTAAGATAGAAAATTTTCTTGTTTTGATATGACTTTTATATAAATTTTTAAATACATAGCAATATTTTTTAAGAAATTAAATTTCAAAAAATTAAGTAGTATGATAGGTATTAAACAAATATTTCCAGATCTCGAAATTAGAACACACGTACACATTGAATATTTTGGTGGGAAATGAAAGCTGAGTTTTGAATGCTTATAATGGATCATATTTTATTGGGTGTATGCATATGTGTGTGGATCTACACATATATGCATTTATATGTATATGCGTGTATATGTGACATATAGAAGTAATTAAGATAAATTGTTGAACACACAATGCTTTATTCAAATCTGACTTAATCATATATTTTGACTGTCATATAGCAAGTTTTTATATCATCCTTTTTTATCAACTGTCTCCTTTTAAAATAAAATGATAGTACTGCTGCTTAATAGGACTGTTTATTTGTTGTTTTCCATTTGTTATTACTTATTTTTAGGATGCAAAATATTTTCTATAATGTATTCTTGAAAGGAGGAAATACATAGAAAGAAAAGGATGAAGAAGATTAGATCAGTTGCTCTTAAAAGTACTGAGGTGTTCTAGCAACAGAAACATTTGTTTTCTGAATTTAAAATGAGAATAATGAATAAATTTGAGTACAAATTATAAAAAAGAAAGGAATTGAAGAAGATTTAAATAAAAAGCTTAACTTTATCTTCTTGGTAAACATAGATGAATTTATTAATAAAATATTTTGGTAATACACTCACAGTCAATATATTTCCTAAATGTATGATGATAGAGTCTCTCTCTCTCTCTCTCTCTCTCTCTCTCTCTCTCTCTCTCTCTCTCTCTCTCTCTCTCTCTTTCTCTCTCTCTATCTCTCTGGAAAGAGGCAGGCAGGATTGAAGGCAGAGAGGAATGGAGGAGGAAACAAGCATTTGTTTATTTTTGGTTGTTCATGGAGGTTGTTCCCCTAACCCCTGCCAGTTCTTGGACTTTATTTGGATTATTACTTTGGAAGTCAGAGACTTAATGCCAAAGCCACCAGAGTATGCTGAATATTTTTCCCTACAATGGTCTAAAACTTCTGAATTTTCATGAACATTCTATTAATTTTAAGACTCTAACAAAACCCATAGATTATTGTGATACAATGACATGAAAATTCAATAAAAAGACTAATTAAATTAATGATATACAAAATTCTCTTAAAGCACATGCGATTTAAAAATAATTCAGTGAAAAAAAAGAGAAATATTATTTATTTGGTATAATCAATAATTTAAAAGGGCCTTATGAATAAGACTCTTTGAGAGCTTTTATACTTACTAGATACATTCTTTAGTCCTCTAACTCCCTTGATGGCAAGACCAACTAAAGAAAGTTCTTGTTTGGAATATATTATATGTCATTGTCCAAAATAAATCAGTGCCTTAAGTTATCACTGCATTTTTGCTGAAATTTTAAATTGATCAAACTCTACTTTGTGTCAGGCATGTAGTAAAATAAGTTGTCAGTTTTAAAAACTACAGGCGATTAACTGTTGATTCTATATGTTCTTGTGAAATGTATCAAATTTTATTGATTTGGCCACTGGTGGGACTTAGAAAAGCCAGTGATTTCACTATATTTTATTAATATAAGTTAAGAAAGCCCCCATCGAATATTTACTTTTTGAACTCATGCTTACTTAAATTATAGATATTAATTTAAATTGTATGATAGTTGTTATCTTTTAAAAATGTTGCTTATGTTAAACATTGAGAAAACATTTTTATTTATGAAATAAGTTTCATATTTTCCCTCCATTAGCATTTATCTTGTTATTTTTTTCATGTCAGTGACCCTTGTTTCACTTAAATATCTTAATATCTTTTACTCTTTCCTTTTTTCACAAATGTTCTAACTAATCACAGAAATAATTTCTATTTCTGTTGTATGCATTTTTACTTCTTTCATAGTTTTGCCATAAGTCGACACAGATACTCATAGTGACATACTGTAAAGTATTTGACCCTTTAATTGAATTTGTCAGTCATCCTATCTTCTGATTAATGTTTACTAAATGCCAATTTTGTCATGTTTCTGTTTATAAATAATTAATAACAAAAATTTAGTACCAGATATTGTACCAGGGTTGTTGAAATCTTCTAATTTCTCTATAAAACTATGTTTCTAATGTTACTAACATTTTACATGAGAACGAACTCATATGCTTTCTAATTAATTTTTCCCTAAATGTTCCTGGAACATGTTTGACCTACCTAACTTGGAATGTCATCCTTCTTTATGTCATTTTGTTAAACTGTCATCTTTTTGGTTTGCACAGTTTTATTGCCCTTCATACGGTCTTTTTGATCATAATTTCACATATCCATTGTTGATACATAGCATCTTGTTTTCTCACTCATTTTTATGTTATCTCATTATCTTACCAAATCAATTATATATTCCTTAACATTATGAACTATGTTCTATTGGTTTTGTAAGCCATAGAATCTAACACAGTAATTATTAATTTGCTTATAGTCAATAAACCTTTAATGACTTTGTTAAACCATTTGTAATGTACCCGTCTAATTTTAAGATTGGTATGTCATGACTTTCTTTGATAATAATTCACAGGGCATAGACTTATAATATCATACTTTTAAATCTGTGGGTTTTAAAATTTTATTACTTTAAGAATCTCTGCTGAAAATACTGACGTTTTTGACTATCAAACAACAGCGCTAATACAAAAGTGTGATTTATTGATTGATTTCTAATGAAAGATATAATTTAAGTAATAAAATTTATTATGCAAAGCAAATGCATGTAACATACACAGTATTTATTTCAAATATATACATAGACTAAAATATGAAAACTAAATTATTCATTATTATGGATGACATTATACCTTCAAACTCTAATCTGAATAAAAATACTGCAAATTATATATACTACTTTCCTAAATGATATAAAGGTCTACTATCACAATATACTTTTTAAATTTCTTTATGTCTAACTTCAAATGTAGGACTGGTTAACTAAAGAGAGATCAGAGATTCCATTTCTATCATATTTTCTCTGAATACAATTTTACAAAATTGTTTAATTTTCTTCTTACATTTAAATTATAAATACTTTCATGGGAAGTGACCATGGGTCATTAATAATCACGATAAGCTATGAAATTGCTATAGCAATGATTTAGCCCTGAGCTTAAATTTTAGTTCTACAGGCTTTTCCTAAGATGTATATGTTTTTCTTTATCTCTAAATTTCAATTAGGGCAAATATAATCTTTGGGAAATGTACTGTACTAGATGACTATACATTTTATATATATACTTTTTTATGTCTGAAATATAGACATGTGTTCAATCACCGAAATTCTCATGACAAATATTGTTAGGATTAATGGGTGAATTGATAGTTTGTCCAAATGAATACCTAACCAATACTCTTAATATAAATTAACTAATTTCATACCCAATTTCATTTTATTACAAGGGGTATGTTATTGCACCCATCAGCAAATCAGTAAAATATTTTCATAATTTTATTTAATTTTTAAATTGCCTACATCTTTCAAGTTTTCATCTCTATAAACTATTCCCTAATACACCATATTTATGCAAATGATTGATGGTGGAAAATATTTAAGTGATAACTTGCAGACATTTCTCATACTCTGGTTTCCTAAACATACATTAAGAAAAGAACACATTCCAAAAATGTATATTGCTAATGCTGATAATATTCTGTATCTGTTGTATAGTAAACTCTTGGTTAGTGTAAATCATTCTGCCCTGTAGCCATATGTTATCAGTTTAGGAGAAATATAAGTTGATAAGTCTTCATTATGAAGAAATTGTACTTTGGTAGAGAAGACAGCATAATGATCAATGATAAGAGTTTCATTTGTTTAGTGAATATATCTATTAATTACAGATATTTGTTTGATAATGCCATAGTGGACCTTTCAAACAATATTTTGTAAAATTATGGATACTTTAGTTTTTCTTTGAAAATAGATTTTAGCCATTAATAAAGTGAGATAAAGACAGAAGAACTAGTTTGAGCGAAAGCACAGTGGTGGGACTGTGTGTCAGTGAGGCAAGTGGTGGTAATTAATTGTAGTTTTCTGTACCTTCGAATACATTGGGAAAGAAAATTTGGAAATAAACTTGAAAAGGTCATATTTCTTTCTCTCAAAATTTAATAGTAATTAATTAGAAAAAGTAAATATGATAATGTTTGAGTAGACTGATGACAATTAAATAGTTTTAGAAACTTATATGTTTGTCGCATCTGAGAAATACTTCCATGGGAAAAGAAGTTGAACTATAGACTCTGTTATTCCATTATCTCAGCTTAAATAAGTGCATGTACTAGAAAAATAGTGTCTTAAACAAGTGTGTTTACAAGTGATATTTAAGAGGTTATAGCTTTATGATTTGACATTTTATTGTTGGTAACCAATAATGGAAATGTGAACAATGAACATGCTTTGATGAAAGGGGAACAGATTCATTTTCATATAGAAAGTTAAAAATTAAAATTTGTTACCAGCTGAAGGCTAGCTGAGTATTGGGAGTTGTAAGCTTAGATTTTGGTATAGCAGAGAGAAGATACAAAGAGAATTGGAAATTTATGCCATAACAGAAAATGATCTGAAAGGAGAAAAGACAAGAGAATGAGGAACAAGATCACAATTCATTTTTTTTTCTTTCAAATTTCTAATCTCTCATCTCCCTCTTTCCCTTCTGTTCATAGGTATGCATAGTTCATAAATTTATAAAATTTTCCAATTTATAAAATTCTGACCTCATGCTCAGAAATGTGGATCTACTAACACCATCCATAGCTTCAGATTCAAGCTTCATGGAAGGGCAATCTCAAATTCCTTTACTTCTGTCATTTATCTAATGACCCCATAGCACTTCAATTAAGTTTGCTAATGGGAGATTAGCTATTCCTCAAAAGGAAATTTTCTTTTCTATGATCTCAATCTTATTGATATTGATAGTCTTTAGATACACTCTCGTTCTGGGGTTTTACTAGGGTTTTTTTAATATTATTTCTGATATTTCTGCATTTTTTAAATTATCCATGAAATAATATACTTGAACACCTGGTAAACCTTTATAATGTGCCACAAGCTCTTTGAGTATTAAAGAATAGTGAATTAAAAAAAAAAATCTGAGATTGTGAGGAGATAAGATAGCCATGTAGACTTTTGCTCACAGTTCCTTATTTCACCATGTAATATCAGAAAGTGACATTAGGATATAAAGAGATTTATTTATAAAAACCACGAACTGCCTGGGCTAATGATATAGTTCTTTTGGGAAAATTTATTATTTTTTCTGTCACTGAGCTGTGAAACTTACATACGATACAGCTTTTTAGTTGAAGTTCTCAGTGTGTTTGTAACTAAAATCCCAAATTTGGGATACAACAGAACTACAGATAATCTATTGAATGAGAAATATTTTCTCCCTATACAGGCCTGGAGAGACAACTCTCCTTGCCATTCCACTTTTCCATGGACTGATTTATTCTCTATCCTTCTTATACAAGTAAAAAATATTCTGGTTTAGTGTTACCTTATATGCCATAGCACCGTCTTTTATAGACTACCTTTGGTTCCATTTCTCTGCAATCTCTGAGCCTTTCAGTTCACATGATGCAAAAATTTACCCCAGAGTAGTCTTCTGCTCTCGTTGTTTAGATGTTTCTCTATTTTTTTTTTCATAAGTCTCCATTATTTTATGACAGTTCAGCAATGAATTTCTGGGAGCAAATAATGATGAGACAGGTTTGAAAGAGTAGTCTCATTTTTAGAAATAGTCTACCAATTTTAAAAACATAACAATTTCAATTATTTTCAAAATTCTAGAATATTTAGTTTTTTAATTTCAAATTTGATAGCAAACTTTTTAAATATCTCTTCTTATTTTATTGTCATTGTGCTGGTATGAATTTTCTTTAACCTTTCCTTATGCTAAACTCTATTCCTTACCTATGCCTCTTTTCATGGAAATATTCTGGTAGTTAGTTAAAATGTAGTTAATTTATATTTTTAGTGTTGTAATAAAGGTATAGGATATACTCCTTTCAAACAAGTTTTCAAATTTGGAAGAATTATTTTCTTTAGTCTTTGCCCACTGGTAGGACTTAGAACACCTGACATAAATATGAAACACCCGTCCGAGTATGAATTTGTTCATTTCCTTGACAAATGTATTTCAATATAGTTTCAGTTAGTTCTTTATCTGGTCTGCTTATGAAGTGCATCATACTATAACAGATTTAGTGTTGGATGATATTTTACAAAACTCTCATTTCTCTTTACATGTATTTACACAAGGGGAGAAGAGCAATAGTTATTTATATCACATGATTTAGACATCAGGTTTTAAAATCTTAGAATTCATGTTTGAAATTTTAATTAATTATTACTCAAATTTCTTTTCAGCTCTTCTTCAAGTGACAATTTCACTTAGCAAAGTAGAGCTTAGTGTGGGTGAATCTAAATTCTTCACATGTACAGGTATGTATTTCTACAAATATTTTAAGATAATCTGTTTAGTGCTTCAATTATTAACATGGATAAATTTAAGTAGTTAAAATTAAATTATCTAAAAATAAGATATTAATCTTTTGGTTTATAATGACTGGCAAAGTGTTAGCAAGAGCTTTAGGTTTATAAACAGTTTATACAAATATGGATTTCAATTCTATTAGTTTCAAATTATTAATTTTACTGCCAAACTAGATAATTCAATTTGAAAATAATTTTATCAAATAGAATATGCACAATAATATTTAAATTAATTTATAATGTTTAAGTCAATAATAATGGTTAAATTAATTTAACATAGATTCTTTAGTACCATTAGGGTAAATATAAATATTATAAATCTAACCATCTTGTGCATATGCAAGATATAAATTATATGTGCCAAACTACATTCTAATTATATTTTAAAGTTTTAGAGCAAAATAAAGCAAATCTATTTTTATGAAGAGTAAATGTTTTTAAAAATAGATATTATTTAATGAGAAGACATTTTGCAAGATTTTTGTGATACCTATGTGAAATTATATAGACCTTATTCGGTTTGTCATTCAGGTTGTGAAAAGAATAAATTAAATTTGCTTAATCATGCAGATGCTGAATTCTTTTAAAAGATATTTAAGTATTTAAGCATCAAATTGTAATTCAGTGTACTGTGGAACTCACAAATAGTCTTCTTCTAGTTAGACTCATCATATTCACTTTATACATACACTTTTTTAAATTAAATTTTTAAAAAATATTCTTTTAATGCCAAGATTGTATTTTAGGATATTTCAAAATCATTTCTATTTTTTATTCTATTTAAGCAATAAAACTGGATTAAAATAGGCATTTCTGAAATAAAATGCATAAATCTTGTCTTCAGAATGACATGACTTACTTTAAATACTATTAAAATAATAAAATTATAAGCTATTATAATATCATATTTATGTCATGTTCATGTTATAGATATGTCATCTATAAAAATAACTGAAGGCATAAGTTTTCATAGATTTGCTTCTTAAAGATCTGTTGATACATATCTTTGCATATTGACAAGTTGGAAGCAAGAGTTGGGGAGAGATTGCTTCGATATCATTTATTATTTAGCAGAACTTTGATATTAGGATAAAGGCTATCTGTTCTAATTATTATCCATATTTTATACACATACATGCAATGCCCACATGCAGTTAGTGTGTGTTACATAATTCCACTATAATGAAATAGGTTAAAGTGAATTGTTATAACAAAGGGAAATGGGGTTATTTACTTGGATTTCCATAACATGATGATGTAAACTATGTAATGTAATTGCCTCTGTATTTATTACTTAAAATCAAATTAGGAATTAACATTATTGAGGTGGAACTGAATTTTTCTTTTAATAATAAGGCAAAATAGGTAAACCTTTTCAGTATTTGTATCTAAAAATGTATAGATATATGTATTTTTTTTCACTAAAATGGTGATTATGTAAACATGACTCTGTTTTCTGAAACCCTAAAAGAGAAGTATAAAAAAATCAATAAATTGTATATTTTAAAATTGAATATCATGTCGTATGTAGCAAAATGTAATCATACTGCATTTTTAGAAAACTGAAAGTGTACTGACATTTATCAATTTGTCCAATAGTCTAGTTTTATCAATAAAATAGCATAGAAAGTTGTCATTGGAAATTATTGTTTGAGATTCCAGAAAAAAATTATAATTGTATTTTGAAAATTCAGAATAAATTATCTATGATCTTGAAATTTTGTATATTAATAATAAAAATGATTAAAATAATTTCATAGATTAATGTACATAATTTGCTGCATAAAGTGAGATTTTTGTATTGCTCAAATATCAAGCCCAATTTCAATATAAATTATAATTTTGTAATTTCTATATAAATGGGGGAATTAAAATACATATCTTCCTAAAGTGAGTTATTCTTATAACTACCATAGTTTTATGGTTCCGTTCAGAAAAACTGAAGATAACATAATTAAGATGCATTCAAATTTTAACTAAACTTTCATACTTTTTTCCTCAGGCATGTCTAATTTGTTATAGAAAGGAGGATAATTTGTTTCTAAACCCATTTATTGGAAAAAATATGTGAAGTAACAGTTTTCTTCAAAGGGGTCTTGCAGATGTTATTTAACTTCATGCATTTTCTCCCAATACTTTTGAGTTAATAGTGTATGCAGCTTCCTCAAATTATCTCTCAAGTAATTAGGTGAAATATATCCTTTTGGTGATAAATGCAAACACAGTAAGCTTCAGCTTTTAAGAAGAGGATAATAACCTAGATTCTGAATTGGAAAACTTAAATAAATGTTTACCCTGTAATGATTTGGTTGTAATTGCTTAGCAGTAGAAGTATCACTCCAATGCATTCTAATTATCATATGATTAAATAGTTAAAAGTTTTAGATTAAAATGATAAACCACCCATTTCAGTTGGGAAAAAGGAAGTTAAGACTCCTTTTTTAAAACAGTCATTGACCTTACATATATAATTTATCAGTTTGAGAAATTAATTCAAAGTTATGTTATCCAAGGTCAAAATTTATTTTGTAAAAGATTTACATGTTTACTATCTCTGATTTGTAAGGAAAAAATAATCCTGACCCTAGCAAATATAATTGAGCAGGTGAAATCATATTAATACTTCTTTTTGTATAGATGTATCTGTGAGGTGAAATTTATGTCTGACTTATTGCCCCAGGCAACTTTAGTACTGAAGTGTAGTAATAATCCATAGATCGTTATGGTAAAGCTTCATGTATCATAGTTTAGTTTACTGGTACTTTCCAGTGGAACTTTTGGGTTTTGCTTACTCAGGAGTGAATCTTCAATGATGGATCAAATAAGGATGAATATGTGTGCTCACATTTGTATTTACTTTTAATTTTGTAAGATTTTCAAATTTCTAGTCTTATTTACATGTTTTTTCCAGTTGATGAAAGTTATTACATAATAGTAAATGAAATTGCCAAGACTAACTCTTTAAACATTTTCAAACATATTTTCCATGGAATTTTGCAGCAATTGGTGAACCTGAGAATATTGATTGGTATAATCCTCAAGGAGAGAAGATAATTTCAACACAGAGGGTAATGGTGCAAAAGGAAGGTGTTAGGTCACGATTAACCATCTACAATGCAAATATAGAAGATGCAGGGATTTATCGCTGTCAAGCAACAGATGCCAAACGACAGTCACAAGAAGCTACAGTTGTTTTGGAAATTTACCGTAAGTCATCTATTTAGAAATTATTGATTGAAATTATAGTTTTTATACAAAATGAAAACAAATTGAATATTTTAACAGTGGAAGCTAACATTCCTTAAAAACTATGTGCTAGACAATGTGCTAACATC
Organism: Solenodon paradoxus; assembly: GCA_004363575.1. NCBI lineage: Eukaryota > Metazoa > Chordata > Mammalia > Eulipotyphla > Solenodontidae > Solenodon > Solenodon paradoxus. The sequence goes on along the minus strand of RJWH01000749.1, from coordinate 205,058 downwards.
TTCACAAATACCAGGTGTTTATGTTTTACTCTAAGCTAGAATAGATAGATAATAGGTTATAATTTATTATCAACATATAGATGAAATCAATTCTGATGGCTAAATAATATAAAGATGATTTAATTTCCCCAACCCATTAAGAAAATATTCAGTGAATAATAAATAGTTTATATATGAAATTACTGAGTGCACTCTTTCACTCTTAAAAAGCAAAAAAGGCTAAGATTAGAACAAATGAAATCGACAGTAGTGAACATTCTAGATTGAGAGTTGGGGAAGGGTCGGTGAACAGGAGTAGACAGAGAAAAGCTAAAACTCATCTAAGGAAGAATGATATCTCATGAGATTGCTCCACCTCCAGATGTTTTCATTAGTGATGTTATCCACAGCTGCACTTCATTTTATGAATTAAAATTCATGTCTTTTTTTCCATTTCTTCTCCCTTTCATATTTAAGAATCATCAAACATTTAGTGTTAAGCCTTTTGACTCCCTGGATTTGAAATCAGGCTTTTGTCACTAATTTTTGTGGTCTCTCCGTTCCTTCATGTAAAAAATAATACTATTACCTACTCAGAAAGAGTTGTTTGAGGTTTATGTCACTTTATACTACCAGAAGTGCTTAGAAAAATTCCTGGCAATTAATGCTTGGAAGTTAGCATTTCTACCAGTGAAAAAATTTTATAGTACTAACTCAAAAGAAATGTCTTCCTTATAGCTTTGTTTTGGGATTTATTGTTTTAATTTAATTCTAGAAATAAGATAAAAAAGGAAATAAATTGTGCTGAGGCATTCCCACAATATGACTTCCTATTTGAGGACCAGGGCAGTTGTCATTTATTCTGACTTGCCCGACACCCTTAGATTCATTTTGCCTTAAATCTCAAAAAATATTTTCCTTATTTATGTGATCCTTGCTGTACCGATTTCATAAATAGAAAAATATTAAATTAAAATATTCATTTTATGGAGATGATATTTAGAACTTTGTTATTATTTTTAAAAATACAGAAGATTCTTGTTATTTTGTTAAAGTGTACAATGCTCTTCTCTGCAAAATCAAATAATTTCATTTGTGAGTATTTCTCAGTCATTAGTATCAGTCATTAATATCCATGTTCATTCATTCATTCAACACACTTAATGGATATTTACTACACGAAAATAATGATATATATCACATAGACTTAGTAGTGACAAACACAGAATGTCATAACAGACTGGGTATTTCTATTTTAATGGGTAAAGAAAGACAAATGTTAAAATGTATAAATGCTATAAGTACATGTGCTATAGAATTATATGTAAAATAAACTGAGTAGAGAGACAAGAAGAGTTGAAGTGAGAAGGGAGATGGCTATATGTGGAGATCAAGGAGAAATCTGAAGTTGGTTAAGAGAATGCAAATGCCCCAGAATGAGAACAATGGGTGTTTAAGCAACTGCCTGGAGAACAGTGATTAGGAAAAGAGAAGAAATTGGGATCAGAGTTGTGAGGCAGGCTCTAGTTCCTATATTACATTGCAAGGTTTTGGATTTTATTGTCAGTGAGTAGAGGAATTGTATTATTGGTTTAGTGTGTAGATTGAACTAATTTTTTTTTTTTTATGTTTTACTTTACAATCAATACACACTGATTCTAGAATATGTCGTTTGGAGAAATAAACAATACTATTTTAATGGTTTCTTTCACTTTCTTGATGCAGAAAAACTCACTTTTCGAGAAGTGGTATCTCCTCAAGAGTTCAAACAAGGAGAGGATGCAGAAGTGGTTTGTCGAGTCAGCAGTTCACCTGCACCAGTTGTCAGCTGGCTGTATCATAATGAGGAAGTCTCCGCTATTTCCGACAGTTAGTATTTTGGTAACTCCCTATGTTATATGTTTTAATAATATGATAGTTTTAAAAAATGTAATCAACCTGACCAAATGCACAAATTGGAATATTTCACTTCAGTATAAAACAACTATTTGAGACCTAGGGCTTAGCAAACTCTGGCTCTCAGGTCACATTCAGCCCCTCTGCTGTTTTTGTAAGGTGTTATCAGGTGTTATCACATGTGTATGACTGCTTTGGCAACAGAGTAGAACAGATGTGACACAGATGATTTGACTTACAAAGCCATAATAACTGTTATCTATTAGCAAGATTCACAAAAGAATTTGCAGACCTTTGCTCTATTTGGAAAAAAAAAATTACATTGCCAGCTTACAAGGACACTAAGTAAATGAAGGAATGAATCCTAATACCTTTGAATTCTACACATTATAACTGAAACATTGGAGTGTCCTGTGGAAGTGGAGTAGTGGTTAGGTTCACTCTCCCTAGCTGAGCGCCACCCACATATATCCCAAGGACGGGATTTGTGCCCTAGGGCCAGGGTAGCAACTAAAATGTACTACTGAAATAAAAATGAAAGAATGTGTTTCTTCCTCCTGTCCCATCCTGGCTGCTAGCCTACTTGCCTTCATTCTTTCCTGCATTTCTTTCTTAATAAAACAAAATAGAACAAAACAACAACAAAAAACCCACCACAATCACAAGGGCTCACTATACATAAACTTAATGTAATTTATATGTGAATTCTGTTTATTATTCTTTCAAAGACACCTACATGTTCTAAATATTATGGTAAGATGTATAAGGAAAAAAGAAAAGAGAATTCATTTAAATTGTCTTCATGATTTTGATTCAGACTGAGTTAAAATTCTAGAATAATATGACATTTGAAATTGAAAGCATAATTTGCTTACATTATGCCACTTCACCATTGTGCATTGGGAGCATTTTCAATTTAGAATATATTTCAATGCACCTGCAATGCGAAGAGGTATAAAATAAATTCTTTTTAAATGCTTCCATCTTGGATGATTCCATTTTGTGTTTTTAAGAGATGAAACTTCTACAATATAAAGGAGCGAAAGTGGAGAGTATCTATTTCTGAATATGTACAAAGAACATACCATAATCATGTTTAATAGTCATTTTTTTAAATTTTGAGATAATCGTTTTGGACTTAGCATATTCAATGGTTGTTCATTATTGACTAAAGCTCCTTTTTCTATTATAAGTGAATGAAAACAATGCTTTATTTTCTCTTATTTTAGCATAACTGCTTTAGATTTTATTAACAAACCACATGAGTAAATTGTGTAATATATTTTCAGCTTTGTTCTCCTCAATAATAAAGAAAAAGCAGTCTTTCTATAGCAATTAAATGATAATGTGCAAATATTTTCAGACTGCCAAATATTGGGTTTCAAGTGTACATCTGGTTAATTGTAAATCTTAATTACAGGGACATATAAAAGGAAGGTATTTTTTAAAAGACACTTAGAACAAAAGTCTCAAAGCAAAGATTGATGGTTAAACATAGTGGTGATAGAGGAGTGATACTTCTGTGCATTTGCATATAAATTATTTGCTTGCATCCTGGGATGGAATCATGTGAAGCTGGAATTTCAATATGGCTTTATTCCTTTCTTTTTCCCTGAAAAATTGAATAACTTTTTAAATTGCTCTATATCTCACCAGCTTTTTCATCTGTGAACTACAGATTATTATATCAATTTTAAACAATTCTTGTTAGTTTTTATCTAAGATGTTAGGTATAGGATACATATTTTAAATGACAGATGATAATGTTTATATATCAGGTTCTCAATAAATTGCATTATCCTGCTTTCTCATTATGCTTTTAAATCTTGAAAATTGGTTTGTTTTGCCAAAAGTTGCCAAATTTTGCCAAAATTATGTGGTATCAGAAAATTTGATCTGTGGAGATGTGACTATAGCAAGAGATAAAATGAATTGGATCTTTAGTTGCATGGTAGCAAAAGAAGTTTTTTTCACTCTAGAATATAAAGGATGCAGATGAATCTGAGGAAGAACAAGCTTTCTATCATTTAATATTGGAAGAACTTGCTACAGATACAGAACTTGCTTTATTGTACAATTTGTGTATTCATAGTGTTTTTACAAGAAGTAATATCCTTCACATAATTGTCCCTTATCAGTTCCTTTATTAAAATGAATAACATAGATCAAGTTTATAACGGTGAAAGAAATGTATATGAGGATATAGAATACTGTAGTGTGTCTAGGTAACTTTCGGAAGCCTTGGTGTGAAACGAGTCAAGTTTAGAGGCTCCAGGTAAAACAATGAAGGACTTGAATCACTCATCTTATATGCCATACTTTGGGTAGCAGCTGTATGGTAGACATTCAGAATTAAAATCTCCACATAATATTTGAATTTGGGGTTTTTCATGTTGCTTTTTGAATATAGATCCGTATTCTAAGGAATTTAATCATTTAGGGAATAAGGGTGATATTTTGTTTTAAACATGAAATGATAGTGGTTATTGACACTCTAGTGTTGGGTACTGTAAATGATTGAAACATTATTTAAAAAATGTTAAGTATTCTGTCTTCATGGCACCCAACAGTGGGTCAACAAAACCGGTTTGAAGGTATTCTCTGAATCATCTAAAACTATGATCATTACCTAGTAAAGTACCTAGTTCTGCATCTAAAGTTTTGGATAAAGTTATGTTATTCAATAAACAGAGATAAATTGAAATAGAATTTTCTGTAACAAATAACACCTTCCATATTCCACTTGATATGCTATTAAAGGTTTAGAAGTTTGCTGCCCTTGAAATGTGAATAATATAGTGGAAAAGAGAAACGAATGAAAACAAAGTATGTTGAGGTCTATGAAAGTGAAGTGCAATAATAGAGAATGATAAAGTTGATATAATTAGGATAGTACAAGATGTCTGCTCAGAGAGAGGTGAACTTTAATTATGAAAACCGAGACAAAGACTGTTGGGACCTTTTAGAAAATGAGAACATCATATACAATGGCCCAGGACTCAAAGACAGAATGATTGGCACATTCCAGAAGCTTAAATAAGTTTATTATAACTAGAATGTATGAATAATTACAAGAAGAATACTTATACTAAGAGATAAATATAACAGGATTTATTAATAAGTGACTAATTAGAAAGGAGCTGGAAAAGACGGTTGAACCTAATCATAATGGTCTTGACATTTCTTCTGAGGAGTTTGAACATCCAAAGGGCACATAGCTAAAGGGTTTAATCAGGAACTAATATGTATTTGAGATGGCTGTTTGTGCTTTAGTGAGGAGAATGAACTCCAGGCACTGAGAATGTGTAAATTCTCATGAAATTGTTAAGAGAGGAGATTTAAATTGAATAACGATAAAGGGAGAAGTGATGGGACATAGAATTTGATTGGATATGCAGACTGAAAGACATAAAGTCAAGGATGACTCAAGGACTTTATCTGGATAAACAGTACATAGCTTAAAATTATTGCCTTAGGCAACTAGTTCATTGTAAAACCATGTGAAGACAGAACCGGTGAGCATCATATGACAAATTTTCAGATGGAACAGAGTGATCTAAATTTAAAACATACTGAGAAGTCCTTCCAACTCTTTTAAGTGGTATAGCTGATAGACTGTTAAATAGTTCTGGAATTCATACAATGATTTGGTCAGAAGAAAAACTGTAAGTATGAAAACGTAGGTGTTAATTGAATCCATCAGAATAGATGAGACAGTTCATTTAATGGCTGGGGAAAAGAAGGAAAAGAGGACTTAGAAAATAACCCTCTTAAATAAGAATAAAGCAGAAACCTTATTGGATGTTATTTTGTTTAGTTTTCTCACTGAAATAATGAAACCGTATCTGTAAAACTGATAATAACTGATCAAAAATAGAGAGTAACTATAATAATAAATAATTCTAAATAGATAATAAATAGTTCTAACATTCATATTTATTTAATAATGGAAACATTGCTTTCTTCACTTGACATATGTAACTACATTCTAATTATATGCTTTCTTTTGATACTTTGCTAACATTATTTCATGTAATTTACACAGATATATAGAACTTGACATCCAATTGTCATGTATTTTGCTTTCTGCATAGAAAAGAAAAGCTCATGTCCTTAAATATATATAATGTTATGCATTTATATTTGGTATGTAATCAGTATTTCCCCACTGTTCTAATAGTTTTCTTTCAGACAGTAGAAATAATGTACTAAAATGACTATTTGATGTGAAAATTTTGGAATCAGAAGAAACATTTGTACTAAGTATATAAGCTCTAAAATGTTCTCTTTTCATATCAAGCATTGCCTTCCTGATATTATTAAACTGTAACCATTAAGAATATTAAAACCTAACACATATTTCAGTAGGCTTAAAAATTAATTAAAATTGATGATTGTTAGAGCTATCTCTCTTTAAATTTGAACTTTTTTATTTGTAATTGCTTTTCATCCTAATTTACAGCACCCATTGGAAAAGAGGATTTTTTTAAATTTACATTGAAAAGCCATGTATTTTTTTCAGAAGCCCTGAATTACTCCAGAAATTAGTATGTGTTATATACTTTAATATTCCTTGCAGATTGACTTCTATATCTCGTGTATTCTTTGTGAAAAAATTTGCTAAAATAAATTCATTATCTACTTAAACATGTTTGTCTCTACTCTTGGAATCAACCAAAAGAAGACATAAATGTTACAGGAAAGTTTATACCTCCTAGAGGAAAGTCATGTGTCTGTGACTATAAGCAGTATTTTCTCTCTACATTAGTATTTGAATCTATACATTTCTACACATTCCCATGTCCTATTAATCTCTTAGACAAGTAAGAGGTCTTAATAGAATAATTACTGGCTTATTGCTTACTTGCTTACCTGTCTTAGTGATGTCCTATAATTTTATCACGCCCCTACTTGTATTGTTAGTCCAAACTTCTCTCCTTGTTTTAAATCTCTATGAAAAATAAACCCCACATCTGAATTGAATCAAACCACTTAACTGTTTAATGTGATAGAAGTTTATTTTTCACTCATGAAAATTCTGACTATTGGACTGCTGGGGTAGTGACGTTACTGCACTTGATGATCTGTTCAGTGATCCAGGCTGAAGAAGGTTCTACCTGATCTCCTGTGGCTTCTATGCTTGTGTTAGCTAGCAACAAAGAGAAGAGCAGTACATATGGGAGCAAGTTCAAAAGGACCCTAATTGTAGATATCCAGAGCTGGATGCCTTAAAATAATGACATTTTCACTTAACCAATAAGCTCAAGGTGGTTGAGGATTTTTCTCTGTTAACAAAGTATCTCAAATATATTATAAAACAAAAAGATGTTCAGTGACATGTGTGGATGCATTAATCAATGGCATTTCAGATGCTACTTGTACATCATGTTTCAAAATAGAGTTAAATGTGAGAGCATTCTTCACTTGATAATATAGCAAAAGGTCTTAACACTGCAACAGTTTTTAAAACAATTAAATCCAAGGTCCAAATTTATGGAAAATATTGTCAATTTGATACACTGCTTAGGCAGATTATTTTAATCATTGAGTTAAAGCAGTAAATCCTAAAACGGTTTACTTTTGCATATATGTATGTAAGCACACGCATAAGATCTGGATTCAAAATAAATTTAATGAAATCTAATCTATTCATCCCTAAAAGGTATTATTTTGCATTCCGAAAAAGAATCCCTCAAAGAAATTCAAGATATGACCATTTGTTATGTCCTTTATGTGACTTGAATATTATTGTATTATTTAGCAGATAACTCTGGGTATGTAAAATTATTAGCTTAAATATTGTATGAGGTAGGATGTTCAGTCAATTTTCTAACTTTTTTCCAAACTCAGGTTGCTACCTATTTGTCGTCAAAACATCTTCATGCCTGCAATCTTTCTGTATTCTTTTGTGTATCATTTTTGCATTCAAAATACCAAAGGGAAAATACCAGCCTAACCATTTTATGTGAAAATAAAATCTTGAATGTATTTTAGGAAAAAAAAAAGTGTGTAATAAGAGAATGTGGAGTGGAAAACTTGAAGTCATGAAATTACATTTTACTTTCAAATTTGAATTTGTTTGTTGATGAAATGTTTTACAGTATCAGACAAGTGCCATATTTCAACTCTTTGCAATTTTGCACACTGGGCTCTGCCTTCAATTACTTATATCACTTACTCCCTTTTGCTTACTTTCCAGATCGGTTTGCTATGTTAGCCAACAATAATCTGCAGATTCTCAACATCAATAAAAGTGATGAAGGCATATACAGGTGTGAAGGAAGAGTGGAGGCTAGGGGAGAAATTGACTTTCGTGATATCATTGTTATTGTTAATGGTAAGCAGAAAATAATTTGTACATATTTGATTGTTGCATTTTATCTATGTGTTTAATATGGTCAACCCTGCAAACTCAGCACTCAATATTTCCCTATTAAACATTTTCTATATATGAGGGAAATTTTGCCACATCTATGACAGCATCTGTTACATTGTACTGTAGCCTAAAGGGTAGAATCTGTGACTTGTTTACTGTTGTCCTCTTTTAAAAGTCTGCCAGGGAGTAGTTCCCTTTTGCTGTCTTTATAATTGTTGAAACAATTCCAAGTGAAATATAGTAAAGTCTCATTCTTGATTTTACTTTTAAATTACATGATTTACTTATTGCTTAAACAAATGTGTTTAATAGTATTTGTAGATTTTCTCAACTTTAATAATTGAATTCATAAGCTTACTTTTCAAGTATTAATTGAAATTGATAACTAAATTTATGGACCATCATGATGACATTTCTTTTTCCAAATCATCTTCACCTACTATATTTTGTTCCTATGTTATCATGACATTCTATGAGGCCAAACAATATATTGATGTTATTCTCCACTTTGGTATTAGAATCTGTTATCAACATGCCTTGTATTTCTTTAAAGCATCATAAATACATTCTATTTTGTCTACCATCACTCCTTACCTAAGAATATTGCCCTTTTCAGTATTTTTCTTGAATTTCTGAAACACTTAATCTCAATATCACAAATGGTTTTCTCTCCAGTAAATTTTGTACCCTTAAAATTATAACTGTGTTTCCCTTACTTTCTAGACAGAATGAAAACAACTTTCATGTCTTAGAAAGCAGTTAATAATCACCATTCCACTTCTCTAACCAATCAGCCATGAGCAGTTCATGCTGCAGTCCTATGGGAACACTAATAGTAATAATACTAAACAAATGGACTTTGTTCTCCATTAAAATAACAAGTCAGTGATAACTTTATTCACAGGATTCTAGAAGCAGAAAGAAAATGTTCTTTATAGAATATAAAAATTTTGAATTTAGATAGTTTCACCTTTAACCATGTTTCCTATGAGTTAGACTAGAGACAGGGAAAAATAAATTAGTATCTTCTTCCGTATCTTATCTCTCACCACTCATGAGCTATTTCCTCCATTTTCTTAAAGAGACTGGAAAACACGAGGAATATCATAGCCGTCTGAAAGTGTTCTATTTTCTTACTTTTTTTTGTAGCAAAAGTAATTCTACCACAAAGTTCACACCGTGGGAGAAAGAGAATATTAAATCTATTTTTTTTCTCTTCTTCTCTAAGTCTGAAATGAATTAAGACTATGGACAGCATGTTGGAATAGACCAAGTGATATAACATGGAAACTAGGAAGGCAGAAATTGCACATGCTCACGAGGGAGGCCAAAGTGTTAATCTTTCAGAGGAGACCTCACTTTTCAGAGACTTTTATTAGTAGTACAGAATCTGGTCATTACTGTCAGTGGAGGTTTTGACATTCAACATAAGTGGAAAATTTCCGTACATGAACATGTTTAAAAAAGAAGGTGTGTATCTCTAGTTCTAAAGTCCTCTAATATCTTTATTAAAATAATAATAAATAGTATATTTATTTATTATATATTATATTTATTTATAATTGTAACAATGTATGCAGCATAGTTATAATTCAGTTTGGTATAGTCGCTCTTTAGTTTGGTAATTATTGACTTAACTGTTAATGTTGCTTAAATTCCAAGATAATTTAAGGTGACATCTTCTAAGTATATTTTGTCACAAACAAATCCTTGTGCTCAGCATTCACTTTTGGAAAAAGGGGAGTATAATATTAGTTAATATGAGTAAGGTCATTTAAAGTGCTAAGTTTATAAGCTACTCACGCATGTTTATATATTATTATATTTATTTTGAAAAAGGATTGTTTGGGCAGGAGTGTATTCAGTTGACAAAATTTGAATCTTCAAAACCACCATGTCTGCATTCAAATGGGAATATTTAGTTCTGCACACTCTGTTTTAGTATTCATAAGGATATCAACACTGAAATAGGCTCTTTTGGGTCATTGAAATCAACCATATAGGTAATATCCTCTTGTGTCACAATGGTCTTTCCATGGCAGATCATTCTCTTTCCACCTGTCATTTTCCTCTCATAGAATCAGTTATAGATCCTAATCTGACCTCCTTTGCTTAGACACTGCTTTATCCCAGTTCTAATTAGTTACATTTTCCCTGTATGGGCACACTCTCATACCTTATAACTCCAGGAACTGTTTTTACTTCAAAATAACAGTGTTCACAAAATCAACCATCGAATTGTTCCTCTTCTGGATAATGCGGTCAGACCCTGTCAAGGATCTGCATTGACTAATGCCACTAGACATCTGTGCTTTCCTCTCACATTTTGTTTTAACTTCAACCATAAAAATCATTCTGCTCCAGTCTTATTGACTCTTTCCTTGCTTACTGTCTTCTTTTAAATCTTGAGCTCTTTCTAAAAGTATGCTTTCTTATTCCCTTTTATAAAACCTTTTGAAGATGGCTCAGTAAACTGATGGAGTCCACAAAAAGATGAAATAAATGTGCTAGCTTTATCCATGTTATCTTTCTTTGGTTTCTCAATTTGTCTTATTCTTTGCCTTTCTCAACTTAGATTCCAATTCTCTCTTTCATTACAACTAATTTTATCTTCTGTATTTGGAATTCGTCTTGGATTTATTTATCTCCGTCCCCTTCAAATTATATTGAAGGTTCTGGATGAAGCTTTGCTATTTTTAACTGTTTTATTTTTACCTTGGCAAACATTTCTTCACTTTTTTCCTGATATATACTCTAATATTTAACCATTAGTTGAAAGATATCCTTTCTAATGTTTTCTATACTTCATGTTAAGGATGTTTTTTTAATTCCGTCTATGAATTTTGGACTCTATTTCTCAATTCTATTTTATAATATTAGCAAATACTCATCTTTTTTTTTTCTTTTTTTCCTTTTAAGAGTTCAACCACTCATTGTTATGGGAAGTGTGGTCCTTCCAGTGGGAGACATGCATTCCCACTCAGTTTATGATGTAACATTCCAGCCAATAGAATTTAAGCAGCTATGGCTAAAATTAAACTGCAAGAAGAATCTCTTGTTTCTTCTAATGCTTTTCTTCTTCCACAAAACCAGCCATGATCCTAATGGTGACTTTTCCTTTGGACACCACGGTAAAGACATAGAACAAAGTCACTGCTGATCACAGGTGCAGACAGGTAAAATAAATAATAGGTAATTCACTTGTTTCAAAAAAAAATAAATCAACAGACCTGAGATTTTAGAGTCTTTTGTTATCATGGTAAAGTAGATAAATTCAATGTTTTTGTTTTTGTTTTTTCCCTTATTTAACAAGCAGTGCAAACACTTGCCTAGGGATACCTCTGTAATGACTTCCCTGAATATGCATCAGACATGTTATCCTACCACTTTCCCCTAATCTTGATCATTTCTTAGTGTTTTTTATGAGCTTACTGAATTGTTGAGAATTGAACTGAAGATTTTTTACTGTAAATTCCATATGATTTTATATAGCATTCATATATTAGCAGGTATACATAAAGTACTGGCTATTAGTTTCACAATGTGTTGTGCTCAAAATACAGTCATGCATAACTTAATGACAGCACTAAGATCTGCAAATGTGTCATTAGGCAATTTCATCATTTTGTGAACATGATAGAATTTAATTAATTCCACAAAACTAGAGAGTATAGCCTGCTTCACACCTAAACTTTATGTGATAGCCTGTTGGCACTACTGTGGTCTATGTAGTCTATCCTCAACCAAATGTGCTTTAAAAAGGTATAACTTTATTATCCTGCCTTAAAAAAACATCATTTCCCTAAAGGTGCTTACAGCTTCATCTCAATAACTTAAAAAAGATCAACTGTATTATAGTCCCTGTTGAATTAAATTTTTTTATTTTAATTGCGGTTACTTTGGTCTACAACAATAGGTAAGTTTCAAGAGTCCAGCTTCACACCTTGATAGATGCACTTAACACACCACACCCACCAAAGGTCTAGTCAATATCCACCACCATCCAAACAGCACCCTTTACTTATTCTTCCACTTCCACATCCCTTCCTCTGCTAATGACCATGCTGTTGTTGGAATCTAACAGTTGAACTTATTTTTTGTATTTTTCACTTGATTTATGTCTTTATATTAAGTCAAATTTTAAATAAGAAATAATGCAAAGTTGAGTTAAAGATCGAGGAGGTGGTTACAGTTTTAAGATTTTTGTAAGCAAGGATACCTTTGTGTTGAGACTGAAGTAAATGAATCAAAATCGGTGAATATTTGGATAAACTCACAGGTAGGGTTGGTTGATAGTTTGAGAAAAATATCACCACATGACTTTATTAATTGATTTCCAGTCATATGGCTTCCTTCATCTGGCAAAGATTGATACACTCCTGGTATTTTTAAAATATATTCCCACATATTTATAGGTGTTTATACCTGATATTTATTGGATCTTCAGGCAAGCTTTCTAAAATGCCTAAAACTGGTATTTTTACTGATCTCCCAGTGGCTGCCTTCATTTTAATATTTTTCCTTATTATACTTTTTATATATTTACAAAATTGACTGACCTCTTTTTTTATAAATTCCTGAACATTCAAACACAAACACACACACTCAAGTACAAAAACGTTTTTACATAAATCATGGGAACATTCTTTAAAAGTGAATCAAAAATCATTTTTCTTCCTTTAATTCATTTCCATTCTCCTTCTACCATCACATTTCTAGCTGATACTTAAATAAAATGCTCTCAAAACTACTTAGAAAATATTCATAGAGATGAGAGAACTGGAGATAGCTTTTACATTTAAAATATAGCCAATATAAGGCTGCTTTTATAAAATGCTCTTTTAAGGTATAATGATTCATTATTTTCTGAATCTTTTGTACATTTTTGAAGAATGATGCACGAACTGCTGGTTTAAACCTGGAATAATGGAAGCAAGAGCAATTGAGAGTGGGTGAACAATACCTAGTAGTGCAATTTTAAGCAATTGTGTCCTTCGTCTTCCTTTGAACATTAGGATCAGCAGTGAATGGTAATGCCCAAAGATATTTGTGCAAGTAGGCACCTGAATGTATACTTCATTTTGTTATTACATTGACCCTCAGGTAGTGATTGTGATTTCTCACCTATTTCTTGACATTTCTTAAAGACAAAAATTAGGAAAAATACTTTTTTTTTCAAATATGATGTAATTGCATTATACAACACATAAAATATACAATAGTGAACTGAGCTGTTACATACCAAAAATAAAATTGAATCAAATAAGCAGAGAAATTTTTAAGTCAATTTGATGACAGAAAATTATGAGAAAATGTGTAACTTATAACAATAAGTTGCAATATGGACTTTATTGAAGGGTCAGTAATAAGCATTTATCAACACCAAAACATTTTCTAATTGTATTACAGATTTTTCTTCCAAATAAGCCCAATAAATTTCAAAGTTTGACAGTGAGAAAATATAGGAAAAGAAAAAATGTTTTTCTCCTCAATACTTATGCAATAATTATTCTAGAAAGTTTCAGAAAACAGTAAATTAGATAATACGTAGATAGGTAGATGATAGTTATATAACCTACAAATAATTTAGGCACATATTGCTTTTTCTTTCTCTTCAACAATATTAAATGGTATCAGTAACTAATATAGTTCATCTTTTCTTCAATCTGTAGTTGGATCAAGATTTTTTAAATAAAATTAAAGCTAAATAATGTCGTATTTGAAAGGCATCCAAAGCATATATCCATTATACAGCACATTTTTTTTGCTCATGAATTTTATTATTATTGTTTACATTGTTGTATACTTTTTAGAATATTAAATTCATACCTCAGACTGGGTGTCTTTAGCAGCACACCCCTACTAGAGTTCTAATGCACCTTACCACCACTATGTATGAGACAAAGTGGCAGTACACTACACTACTCCTACATTGTTTGTAGGAATGTATATTAGTGCCATCTTTTTGGATAGCAATGTAATCCTTTTAATCCCTGATTAAAAGAAAGGCAGAAGTTTCTTATTGTTTGAGTCAGATCCCTACTCTGAAGTCACCTTTTCCTGGATGGCAGTCTCTTATTGATCATCTAGGGATCAATATTTGGATTTTTTTTTCTTTAGAATTTGCTTGATAAGTACAGAAGTAAATCCTATATGAGAGAAGAGAGAGAAGCTGTGCACCCTGTCTGCCAAAACAGACTCTAATCAATTCCTAAGCACTGGAGAGGGCAGAAACCTGCCTGTCTACCTCCAACTATGAAATGAGAAAGGAGCAGCCTACCCAAACAGACCAACAAAGGCTCAAGTCCTGGACAAGGCGAAGAAGGCCATAATGACAAAATCCAAATCCCCTCACAACAAAACATGAATGGCTCAAAGAGGAAAAGATACTTGGAGCTCCCCAGAAAGGAAATCAAAGTACACTGAATGGGACAAAGGGGCAGGATACAACCAATAAACAAAAGTCAACAACATTTCTATATGTAAATAATTACATAGAAACAAGAAAATTCAAATATAAAAAGCCTATTCATAATAGCATCAAGAGGTTTAAGTATTTGGGAATAAGATTAATGAAGGCAATAAAAGATCTATATTTGAAAGCTATAAGATAGTGATAAAAGAAATAGAAAGAAATAAAGAGTTGGAATAGTAATCTATTCTTGTGGAGTAGAAGACTCAACACAGTTAAAATGGCCCGCTTACCTGAAGCAATATACAAATTTACTACAGTTTTTTTCAAAATCAGAGGGACGTTTTTCCAGGAAATTGAGCAAACACATTTGACAGTTGTAGGAAACCACAAAAAGTTTTGAATAACCAAATCTATCCTCAGAAAATTATTAAAAAAAGGAAGAATCTTACTTCTTGACTTCAAATTGTACTACAAAGTACACTATTGCTATCAAAAATGTATTAAAATGGAACAAAACACACAGATCAGTGGAATAAAATTTAGAGCCTGGAAATAAAAGTACATCTATATGGACTGTTAATTTATGACAAAGAAGCCAAGAGCATGTAATAGAGAAAAAAAAAATTATTCTACAAATGATGCTGTAAAATTTGGATAGCTACCTGCAAAAACTTAAAACTTCTTTACTCATTAGCACCGTACACAAAAGTTAACTCAATGGAAAAAGACCTGAATGCAAGACCTTAAATCATAAAATATCAAAGTGTAGGGAAACACTTTACTACATCAACCTCTGAGATATCCTTGAAGAAATAACATCTATGACAAAGGAAGCTAAGGTAAACCTAAATAATTACAAGGACATTGAAATAAAGTCTCTGTACAATGTAAGAAATAACACTAAGATAAAAAGGTCAACCACTAAATAAAAGAATATATTTGTGCAACATGTATTAGACAAGAAATTAATATCCAAAATGTGTAAAGTTCATACCCTCAACAATGGAAAAGCAAATGACCCATTCAAAAAATGTACAGAAGAGCTGAATAGGACCCTTCCTAGAGATGACATACACACTGAAGGCCTACAAATACATGAAAAAAAGTAAAGTTCTCTATCACTCACTTTTGGAGAAATGCTAAAAATATTAAAATGAGTTATCACCTCACAGGAATGAGAATGACCTATATCCAAAAGACTAGAAACAAGTGTTGGGGAGGGTGAAGAGAAAAGGAATCCTGCTACTATGTTGATGGGAATGTAAATTAATGCAACCACTTTGGAAAAAAAACAAGTATGACATTCTTTAATTAAAAAAAAGGAAAGAGCAATTAGCATTCAATGTAGCTCACTAGTATATGCCCACTAGTAGACATATATCCCCAAATATAAGAACAATAAAAAAAAAAAAATGTGCGCATGTTTATCTTTATAGCAGCACAAATCACAATAGCCAAGACATGGAAACAACCTAAATGTCACTCAATAGAAAACTGGTTAAAAAAATTGTGACATAAGTATTCAATGGAATTATTTTTGCTTATTAAAATGATTAAATTGTGCTTTTTGCAACATCAGGATGTAACTGTTGATGATTATGTTAATCGAAATAATCCAGAAAGAGAAAGAGGATTACAGCATGGTTTTACTGATATTGAAATATATAGAACAAAGAAATTAACAGAAAAACCTCACAAAATTCACAGGAAGTAAGATTTTGGCTATCGGGGAAGGGTGAAGGAACAAGGGAACAAGTTGGTAAGGTGGCGAAAGGGCACTAGAACTCTGGTGAAGGATATGGTATGAAGTTCACACAGACTGAGGTGCAGAGATTCACTGAGGGGCAATATTCTAAATAGCATAATGCAATGCAAGCAAAATAAATAATAAATTAAAATTAATATATATATATGTACCTATATATAGGTATATATATACCTATATATATCAATATAGGTAGGTGACTGATGATAGATAGATACATACATACATAGAGGGATGGATGATAGACAGACACACACATATTCCCTTAACTGCTCATTAAAAATAAAGAACAAATTGTGGAACCAAAAAAGAAAAAGAAATGGATTCTTTCAAGAAAGAGTGCCTCATGATATTTTTAATGTTTTTAACATTTCAAAGTAACAGGTATTATTGATGTATCATCTAACATTGTAGAGAATGGCATTCAGCACAATTAATGTGTAGTTTTTAAAAGACATTTATGAGTTTGTTTTTTAAAATTTTCTCTACTAAAGGATAAAAAAGAAAGCAATGTCAGTATATTAATAATTGCATGTTGTAATCAATATCATTTACTTTCATTTTTTGTTTGTAGTATATTCTGTGACTTTTAATAATAGCAAGAGATGTATTCAGAGTATGTATGTACAACAAGGAAAATAAGTAGAGAGAATTCAATTTAAGTTACATAAAAATTAAGTAGAAACAGATCATAAGTAAAACTAGTTTCTTGTAGTAGATTATAGTTTTTAAGTGCAGTGCAGTCTTTTCCTTTATGCAGATCTACTTAGTTTTAGTACGATGATAGTTTGTAAAATTTCTGTGGTCTCTCTCTCCCTCGATTTATTTTCATTTGTACTAGAAGACTTATTTCAAGTATTTTAAACAAACTTTCTTAATTTTATCTCTCTTATTGCATGATACCTCTTCAAGAGACCTCAGAGCACTGGGTTTATGTCTGAAAATGTTCCAAATTTTAGATATTTGAAGGACTCACCAGTTTCCATATAGTATGTTCACGTAAAGGTTTTGTCTTTAAGAATACTGTATAAGCAACAGGAAGCAAGGAATGCAGATAAGCATCAAATTTAAGAAACAATTCTATGTAAAAGATTCCCAAAAGTCTATATTTGCACACCAGGTCGCTGCTCTCTTTAAATAATCAAATCACGTCATCACCAATTTTTAATTCAGGTGCAAACTAAAAATTCTTTGGAGACTGGTAGGGGAAATTTCTAGTCTGTTATAAACTCCAAAACTGTCACATTTGACAAAAATGAAGTAATAGATATCCAAATAACCCATATATTTTCTGGTAAAGGTATAAACACACTCCAACTCTAAATCTAAGTGTACATTTCAAATTTACTATATATTTGTGTGAATATCATCTAACATCAAATTCCTTAAGAACAGAGGTCATATTTTATATCCTCCAGGCATATCTTATAGTTCCGTTTATAAAAGACAACTTTTGAGGTGTGCCCTGGTAGCCTAGCGGTCTAGTACACCTCGGAGCAGTCCCACATACATCCCAATGTCCAGGGTTCAACACCCAGGGTGAAAAATAAATGTGAACAACTAAATGAAAAATATAAATAAAGCTCTTCCTCCTCTTCTCCCTTCCTTCCTATTTGCCTACTCACCTTCATTTCTACTTCTATCATTCCTTTAAAAAAAAGGGCAACTTTTGGAAATATTAATTCAATTTTAATTATTTCATACAAAAAGTTATTACACTAATCCCAACCAAGAGTTTTTTTTTTATATGATACCTGTGACTAACTCTTTTTTTTTTTCTTTTTAAGTTAAATATGCCAAATAATTTTACTATTAACTTGAGGACATTTCACCCCTTATATCACCAAACTGTTAATTCAGTTCTAGTTATCATTAAACTTTTAAACAGTTTTATTATGTATGTTATATACAATTGCTATTTAAAAATGTAGAGTAGATATATCTGCAAAAGAGTTGCTGCAGTTGAGATAATGAATATAGTGTATATATCCATTACCCAAAAAAAGTCTCACAATTTTTGTAAAAGTCAGCATGCCATATATACTCTTTTATGTGACTTCTTTCACTTTTACTTCACTCAGCAAATCTATTCTGGGATCTATTCATGTTGTTCCATGCAATAAGATTCCATTCATTTTTTATTGCCTAGTAATTTCAGTTTTAGGAATATTTCACAATTTGCTCCCATTAGTTGTTGAGAAAGGACTATTTAATCTCCAATAAAATGATAACTTGCATATTTTTCCTTGCAATGCTATCAGTTTGAGTTCTATGAGTTTGAAGCTCTGTTGTTATGCACATAAAAAACTAAGTCCTCTTGATTAATTGACTTCTTTATCATGAAGAAATTATCCTATTTATCTTGGCAATATTCTTGGTCTAAAACCGACTTTCAAGTTATAGGTACATCTAACGCAGCTTTCTTTCAGTTTTTGTGCGCTGTATCTTGCTCCTTCCTTTGACTTTTAACCTGATTGTTTCTTGAAGCAGTAGATAATCAATTTTTGTTTGTTTGTTAATCAATTCTGACAGTCCCTGTTGAATGTTTACACAATTGACATTAGATTAATAGTTTAAATCTTATTATTTTTTTTCTATTTGTTAGATCTTTTATTGCCTTTTAAAAATTTTCTGACTTCTTTAGATTTTTTTGGAGGTTTTATTAATCAATGAATTCTATCTTGGCTTATTAACTATAATTTGCCATGTTACTTTTGTAATGATTTTTACAGGCTTCCTTTGAGTGGTACGCTTTTTCACATACCAAATAAAAATACCTCCTCTAACCTCTGTGATAGTTTCATCATTTTCTTTTCAACATAAATAATAAACCCTGCCTTTTTCACTTATGCAGTATAAATTATGGTTGGTTCTCCATATGTGAAATATCTGAATTTATGGATTCAACCAACTTCAGATAAAAAATATGTAGCAAGTGATTAGGCCTATAATGATTGAGTCTGTAGTGAACATGTACAGACTTTTTTCTTGTCATTTTTACTTAAATAATACAATGCATAACTATTTATAGTGTTTATATTATTTTAGGGTTTATAACTAATATAAGAATGATCCAATGGATAAGAGAGAATTGTATCAGTTATATGTTCATATTGTGCCATTTTATATAAGGAAATTGGAATTTTGTAGTTTTGATAACCTAGGGGTCCTGGAAATAAGGGTCCTGGAATTAATACTCCATGGACCCTAAAAGATTATTGAATCACAAATGTGGTAATATAGGAACACATGAAATTACTGTTTCACAGTTTCTATAGTTCAGTACTTCTTTTTGAATAAACTTTTATTCCTCCATTCTATACTCTTGACTCCTTTGTCATCAATTAACATCATATGATTATCTTTTTAAATCAGGGATCTCAATTTTATCCCATTTGTCTGCAGTATATTTGGAAGAAAGGTAGTCTGGTTCAACATTTTTCCTTTATTTTTTCAGATAACTTTGTCTATCTGAGGTGTTTTTGGTTTCATACAAACATTAGTATTGTTTGTTCCATTTGCTTGAAAAATAATCCTAGAATTTTATAAGAATCGCATAAATTTGAATATTACTTTGGGTAAGGTGGCCATTTTAACTAAGTTAATTCTCATTTATAAGCTTGAAATATTCTTCCATCTCTTTGTACTTTCTATTTCTTTTATTAGTTGTTTGCAGTTTCCAATATATGTGTCTTTCATCTCATTTGTTAAGTTTATTCCCAATTTTTTTGTTTTTGGTTTTAATGTGAATGGAATTGCTTTATTTCATTTTGCTCTAGTTTATTGTTCGTCTGTAGAAATGTTACTGATTTTGCTTATTGATTTTGTATCCTGTAACACTATGGTTTTCATTTATATTTTCTAGAACTTGTTGGTGAGGTCTTATGGAGTTTTAGGTATAATATCATTTCACTTGCATATAATATTATTCTTTTACAATATAGATTTATCTAATGTCCTATATTACTTTGACTTGTACTTCCAAAATTATGTTGGATAGTAGTGATGAGGGCAACCTTACTTTTTCCAGCTCTTTAGGTAAATATTTTCATATTTTCCTCATTGAGTAAGATTTTAATTATGGGTTTTGCTTGTAAATATTTTATTATGTTGAGGTATGAACCTTCTATTCTCATTTTAGTGAGAATTTTTATCATGAATGACTGTTGAATCTTGTCATTTTTATCATAATTTAATATATATATATATTAATATCAATGATTGTTGTTGTTTTCTCTTCGTTGATGTAGTGCATTACATGGATTAACCTACTATTTGAACCACCCTTACATTCCTGGAATAAATCTTAATTGGTCGTGATATATAACTTTTTTAATGTGCTGTTTCATTTGGTTTGTCAAGATTTTTTGAATGTTTTCTACATCTAATGTCATCTGTGATATTAGTCTATAATTTTGTTTTTGGTGCTGTTTTTATCTAGTTTGGGGATCAAGTAATGTTAGCTTTATACGCTGTCTTTGGATTTTTTAAGTCTTTAATTTTGTGCAATAATCTAAGGAGGATATGGATTAGGCCTTTGAATACTTGGTAGAATTCACTAATAAAAGTCATTTGGATCTGGGCTTTTGATTTTTTAGAGATTTTTTATTGTCACTTTAATATCTGTGCTTGCGACTATTTTGTTCAAGTAAACGCTATCTTAATGATTTTTTGGGGGGAGTATAGGATTTTATAAATGTATATCTTCATGAGCCATAAATTTGATGTAGTAGCCTCTCATGGACCTTTATATATCTGCAATGTCTGTCGTAATCTCATACTTTCATTTCTGATTCTCATTTTAAAGCTTCCTCTTTTTTCTTTTTATTGTGAATGTGAATAGGAGAGGGTCTATCAATTTTACTTTTGCAAAGAGCCAGCTCTTGGTTTCAATGAATTTTTGGATTGACCTTTTGTTTTCGATTTAATGTCTTTCTGCTCTAATTTTTTTTGTTAATTTATTTTTATTGTAGTAATTATTCTACACATTAAAATAATTCCTTATGTGCAGGTTCCCCATTTCTTAGATATATTTCACAACAGCATGCCCTCCACAAATTCACCAAGTATTCTTCCCCAATTTCCGGTGGGCTCCACCACCATTTACCCACGCTTGCCCCATTCCCTTTTGGTAACCTCAGTTCTATTGCAAATGTTTCACGGTTGATTATGTTTCATATGTTCCTTTGTTTTGTCTATTTACATTCTACCTATGAGTGAGGTCATCTGGTATCTATATTTCTTCTTTTGACTTGTTTCACTTAGCATAATCCCCTCTATTTCTATCCATGTTGATAAAATGACAGTGTTTCTTCTCTTCTAAGGGCTGTGTAGTATAGTATTCCAGTGTTTATATGTACCATATCTTCTTTATCCATTCATCTGATGTTGGGCACTTAGGTAATTTCCAGTTCTTAACTAATGTGAATAGGGCCACAATAAATATGGGATACATATATCTCTGTGGATGGATGCTTTTATATCTTTTGGGTAGATGCCCAGAAGTGGGAGACAGGATCATATGGGATTTCCATTTTCAGTGTTTTGAGGAATCTCCAAAATGTTATCCATACGGGTTGTACTAATTTGCACTCCCACCAAAAGTGCAAAAGTGCTCCCTTTTCTCCACATCCTAGCCAGCATTTGTTGTTCCCAGACTAGTCTAATAACCAGTCTTTCAGGTGTAAGGTGACACCTCATTGTTGTTTTAATTTGAATTTCCCTGATAGCCAGTGAGTAGGAACATAACTTCTTGTGCCTATTAGCCATCTGTATATCCTCTTCAGAGAAGTGTCTCCCCAATCCCTCCTCCCATTCTTGATTGGATTGCCTGTTCTCTGCTGTTGAATTTTATGAGTTCTTTGTATATTTTCGATATTAAGCCTTTGTCAGAAATATTGAATGCAAAAATCTTCTCCCAGTTAATAGGTTCCCTTTTGTTGTGAAGAAGCTCCTTGTTTAATGTAGTCTCAGTTCTTTCTTTCTTCTTTCTTTTTCTTTCTTTTTCTTTCTTTCTCTCTTCCTTTCTTTCTGTCTCTTTCTTTCTTTCTTTTTCTCTTTCTTTCTTCTTTCTTATTTTGTTTTCCTTAATGATGGAGTGGAGTCCTCAAAGGCTTCTCTGCAACTGATGTCATGGAAAATCTTTTCTATGTTGTCTTCTAAGAGCTTTATGGTTTCTGGTATTATGTCCAAGTATCTAATCCACACTGAGTTAATTTTTGTTAAGAGTTAGAGAGTAGTCTAGCTTCATTCTTTTGCATATGGCTGTCCAGTTTTCCCAAAATTTGTTGGACTTTCCTTTTCTGAATGTTTTTGGCTGCTTTGTCATACGTCAAACTGCTTTGTAGTTTTCATTGTATAGATCTTTTACATCTTTTGTTAGGTATATGCCCAGGTATTTCATTCATTTAACTTCCATTCTAAATGGTGTAATTTTTGTTATTTCATTTTCTTCTAGCATATTGTTTGCATATAAAAATGTAACTGATTTGTATGCATTGAATTTTATAGCCTGCCACATCACTGTATTCATTGATGAGTCTATAAGTTTTTTGATATATTTTTTAGGTTTTTCAATATATAAAATCATGTCATCTGCAAATAATGAGAGTTTTGCTTCCTCCTTTACTATTTGAATTCCTTTTATTTCATTTTCCTGCATAATTGTTCTTGCTAAGATCTCTAGTACAATATTAAACAGCAGTGGTGAGAGTGGACAACCTTACCTTGTTCCTGACCTAAGAGAAATTCTTTCAATTTTTTGCCTTTGGCTTTGATGTTGGCTGTGGGTTTTTCATAAATACCCTTTATTATGTTGAGATATGAAGCTTCTGTTCCCATTTTATGCAAGTTTTTATCATAAATGTGTATTGAATCTTGTCAAAAGCTTTCTCTACATCTATTGATATGATTATGCAGGTTTTTGCTTTGCTCTTGTTGATACGGGATATGATATTAATGGATTGACATATATTGAACCATCCTTGCATCTCTGGGATGAATCCCACTAGGTCATAATGGATGATCTTTTTGATGCATTGTTGAATTTGGTTTCCCAATATTTTGTTGAGAATTTTTGCATCTATGTTCATTAGAGATACTGGTCTGTAATTTTCTTTCTTGGTGACACCTGTCGGGTTTTGGTATTAGTGTAATGTTAGCCTCATAAAAAGTATTTGGGAGAGTTACCTGTTCTCCAATACTTTGGAAAAACTTGAGAAGTATAGGTGTTAATTCTTCTCTCAATGTTTGGTAAAACTCATTGGAGAAATCATCTGATCCCGGGATTTTATTTTAAGGGATGCCCTTGATTACTTCTTCAATTTCTTTGCTTGTGATTGTTCTGTTCCAGTTTTCCAATTCTTCTTGGTTCAGTCTTGGTAGTCCATACTTTTCTAGAAATCTGTCCCAGTCCTGAAAGTTGCCCATTTTGGTGGCGTAGGGCAACAAAGGCGTAGTCCCTTATGATGTTTTGAATTTCTGTGTTATCTGTTGTAACTTCTCATTCATTTATGATTCTAGTTATGAGAATTTTTTCATTTGCTTTTATGCTAACACCACAGAGTTTTTAATCACTAATTTTGTAGTAAGTTTTAAAATTTAATAAGTACAAGTCCTCCACACTGATGCTTCTCTGTAAATATTCCTTTGAATATTTGAGTTATCTTGAAATTTCATATGTACTGTAGGGTGGGTATTTTCTGTTTCTGAAAAAAAAGACATTGGAATTTTGATATGTATTGCATTGAAATTGTAGATTGCTTTGAATAGTATTGACATCCTAGCAATTTTAGCATGCATATTAATGAACATGAAATATATTTCTATTTATTTCTGTATTAAAAAAGATTTTCATCAATATTTCATATTTGTTATATGCATTTGATTTCATTTGCTAATTCCTAATTGTTTTATTATCTAGGATGCTATTATAAATTGAATTGTTTTTCCATCCAGATAAAGATTTGTGAATTTATTATTCTTTCTAAAGAATGAACTTTTTGGTTTCATTGACTTTATATTTATATTCTCAATTCATGTATCTTTTCTAATCTTATTATTAACTTCCTACTGCTAGTCTGTTTTTATTGGATGTATTATTTTATTTTATTAATTTGAAAATTCGGTCACTGATTTGAGAGTTTTCTTTTTTATTAATCTAAGTATCTATAGCTGTAAATTTCTCCCTGAGGTCTGCTTTCATTGTGACCCGAAATTTCAGTTTGTTTTCTTTTTAATTCATCTCTAAATATTTTGTTAACTAATCTTGTCATTCTTTGATATGCTGGTTGTTTAAGAGTGTGGTATTAATTTTCTAAAAATTTCTAAATGTTTCCTATTTTCCTACTGTTGTTGATTTTTAACTTAATTTTGTATGTTAATCAGAGAAGATATTTTATAAATCTATGTTAGATTTATATTTGTAGCATAATATTTTATGCATACATATAGGTTTATATAAATATATTTGTATTATATCTATTGCTATTTATATTATATTGAGATTAATTTGTAGTGTAACATATGAACTATCCAAAAAAAAATATTCTAGATGCATTTGAGAAGAATGTGTTTGCTATTGTTTTGGGTAGAGTGTTTTGCATAAGTGGATCATTGTTTTTATATAAATCTTCTTTTGTTATCTGTTATTCATTATTAAGAATGCAGTATGGAATTCTCCAACAGTTATTTACTGTAGGATTATCTATTTCTGATTTTTATTCTTTTTTTTGGCTTCATATAGTCTCATACTTCGTCATTAGGAGTGTAAATGTTTTTAATTGTTTTACTTTCTTCCTTTATTGAAACTTTTATTAATATATTATGCCTTTTCTCTCTTGCAAACCTTTATTAGATAAAGTCAGTTTTGTCTATTAGTACAGTCACACCTGTTCTCTTTGATTACTCTCTATTTTTTTTCTTTCCTTTTACTTTCAGTCTGCTTATGTCTTTGGATTTATAGTCTCTTAAAATTATTAATATGTTTTTGTACTTTGGCGAATCTCTGATATTATTTGAGAGTTTAATCTATTTATCAAAATATTAATATTTACATTTATAATATATATTAATATTTATATTTGTCTAAAAAGCATACTTATTTATCATTTTGTTATTTGTTTTATTTGTGTCTCACAAAATTTTTTGTCCCACATCTCTTGCATATTGTCTTTTTTGCTCAGTTGATTTTCACAGTTAAGATTAAAAATTGTGTCTTTTTGCAATTCTATAGCTTTTATTTATTGTTACAGGTGACACTACATTTAAGATATTCTAAGTTAAAAAGTCCAATTCTGAATAATATCATTTTAATTTCTACAACATATAAAAATTCTCCTTTACATCTCCATCTGCATGCATTTGGTTTTTGTTATCACAAAATTATATTTTTAAACATTGCCTTAAATGGGAACTGGCCATTCTTTGAGATTTACATATTTATTGAATTATGTGGGAAACTAATTTGTAGTAGAAAATATATATACTTAAAAGCCAAAATTAAAATAAACATTTTTTTTAAGAGGCGGTCCAGGCAGGAATGAAAGCAAATAGAAGCAAGCAGGCAGGAAGAGAGAGGAAGAAGTGCTTTTTTTTTTCATTTACTTGTTATCTTTGTTGTTTATCCCAGCCATGGTATGCAAATGTAGGTCCCTGGGATATGTGTGAACTGTGCTGATGGAAGGTAACTGACCTAACCACTACTCTACCAGGATGCACCTAAAATAACAATTTAAAATATATATTAGTCTCTATTTAAGTCATATAGAAAATAAACAAGGGAGTTAAAATTAAAACTTTGTTACAATAGTACTAGGTTTTGCTATGCTTTGTTCTTTTACTTTGTACTGTCCAGTTTCATTGAGCTTATCTTGTATGGGAGGTCTACTTTTTCAAATTTTGCTTATCTGGAATATTTTAATTCCTCTCTTGTTTTTGAGTGACAATATCTGCAGATATGAATTCCTCGGTTAATTTTTTTCTTTAATATTTTGACTATAGTTTCCCAGTGCCACATGTCCTCCATTACTTCCAGTGAGAATCTATTTGATGATCCCTTTTATGTGCTGAATCATGTTTTGTAGTTTTAAAGATAGTTTCTTTGATTTTTGAAAGTTGAATTCATGTGTAGAACTCTAAGTTCATCTTGCTTGGGATTCATTGAGCTTATTGGATGTCTGTTTTCATGGCTTTAGTTTTTAGCTACTATTTCCTCAGATATCCTCTCTGTCCTTTTGTCTCTCTTCATGTTCTGGCAGTCCTATTTGCCATTAACAGTACATACAATTCTATTCCTCACCAATCTTGACCCCTTCTCTGATTTTCACACACCTCTTTCACTTTTCCTTCTGGAAACCACTAATTTGATTTTATAGGCTAAAAGTTTGATGATTTTTTGACAGTTGCTTTTTAAAAATTTTTCACCTTGATTGTTGCTCCTGGCCCTGGGTTGGTGAACCTGGATCATTTGGATATATCTGGACAGCTAGAGGTGGCATACTTATCAGTTAGGTCATGACAACATGCCAAGTTTGACTGTTTTTGATTGATTTGGTTTATTCAGTTGGTTTCTTTATATATCACATATGAAGAAACATATCATGTTTGCCCATCTCCATGAATTTGTGCCACACAGCCTTAAAACAAGGAAAGGTCAACAAGAAAGGACTATGAGTCTTAAATTTAGCAATCCTATACAGATAAAGGATTCACCTGTGAATATACCTGATGCTATATATTCTGGCTATATCAAAATAATCAATGAGTTGTAAAAGAGTGTTTTCCTAAAATGGTAGATTGGGTTTTTTTATTCTTATCCTGAATAAACTTTTGAGGAATTATTTGTGCTATTTAATCTATATCACACAATTTTTTCATGGATAGTGCCATATTCACATTTCTGACAGATATCCAAAGTGAATGAAGGACTACAGACACAGAAGTCTTACGTTATTGCTGTATGCCATTGTTGATGAAAACAAACTGTCAAATCAATGATGTTTGATGCATAAGCAGCCAATGAGGGAAATTATAACTTGAAGTAGGATAGTGTAACTATATTAGTGAGACTTTTGAAGCTTTTTCCCTGAATATTTTCATGTCTCTTGACTCTAGACAATGGAAAAAGAAACTTACTAAAATTCATTGTTTTACTTATATATACACAATATAAGTTATAAGTTATTGATATTGTATATTTCAGATATAGTCAAATGCAAAATGAATATTTTTAAAATGTTGCTGTAGAGTAAATGTCTGTTTTGAGAGAGAAAAGAAAATATAAATAAACTATAATTCTAAGTCCCTTTTTAGATTATTTGATTCAACTCAACAGCAAATTCAGGACTAATGAGACAATATACATAAAAGTATTCTTTATTCAAAATAATGACTAATAAAATTCAAACATTTTGAATTAGAACTACAGAAAATGTGTGCAGATTTTTATCCTAGTTTTCTCAAGAATAGTTCTGGACTTGTTCTTCAAAGTACTTCAAAATATATAAACCTCAATATTAATATTTTTGTTAAATTAAGCTGTAAGTGAAAAAATATATTTACTAGAATCAAGATACCATAAAATGTAAACATTAATATTTTTCAATTCTTGTAGATCATTGATTACATATTGTTTACTTTATAGGTAAGGATCTTATGATAAAGAATAAATAAGCTAATAACAGCACCAGTGCAAGAAATAAACGTGGTTATCCATTTGAAGTGTTTCAATTTACACACTTTATTGTAGAGGAAGTTTATGTTAAATAGTTCATTTTAATCATAATTATTGGGTTAAAATGTTCATTGTTATATTAAAAATAGTCATAGTATTCTTATCTGTTCACTTACAAATAATGAAATGGAAAGCAATACATTTTGATCAAAATGCTTTCTTTCATAATTGCAAGAAAAGAAAAACAAATGCACTGAGTCAAATTTTAATTCAACTGCAGGGTTAAATCTAATAAAGTCCATACTATTATAATACTAGTAATCATTATGTTACCTTAGAGATAAATACCATATCCTGTCAGATCTAAATTCATAAAGATGGAAACTTGATTTAGCTACTTAATTACCAAGATATGTATCAATTCCTGCTCTGTCCATCATTTGCAGTAATGTAGTATCAGTGCTGACTGGATGCTATTGTGGAAACAATTATAATTTCTTCTAGTAGCTGTCTAAATTGTTGTTTAAGATGTGTAAAAATTTAGTTAACATAGTTAATTGTAAGAATATCATTTTGTCATACAAATTCAATTAAAATCATAATCATTAAGTGAAAATCATTAAGTGAAAAAGGTGCATTTTTCTTTGAAATTTAGCTTCTGTTATGAATGTTATTGATTTGTTTACTGCAGCTGTGCATTTTAGTAACAGTTTCAACATGTCCAAAATGTGCAGCATGTACAGTTTTTGCAAGTAATTAGTGAGAAATTGGGGAAGCTTAATTTTGAAATTGAATTATTGACAAAAATCTATTTTATGCTCTCTATGGCTTAAGCAGTTTCTTTTAATAAAATATTCTATAGTTATTTGAAGAAATTATGTATAGTTAATCAGAAAAAACATTATGGTTTGACACTTAATTTGAAAGCCCTGTCTTGAAGTAGTAAATGATTGCTTATAGAATTATATACACCAGAGCGAATCCAAATTGGAAATCTATTTATACTCCAAGTAGATCTTAGTATTGATAGAAAGCAGAGTGGGATATAGTCTTTTTGTGATATGTATTTCATAAAAATATATAAATATATATATAGATCTATATGCATATATGCATCTGTATATGAATATATATGTAATGACCTCAATGCTATTATGACTATATTTGATAAAATGTCTAGTTCATGCTTTAGGTTGATAGATACAAATAATAACTTCACATTGCAGTGAATTATCTAATTATTCTGCATTAGAAGGTAGATGAATGATTTTGAAGTCATTTTACTATGTAACCAAAACAGTCCTATTTACGGAAGTAAATTCTCAAGTTCTAAAGCACAACATATACATTTTTTTAAAAAAAGGAGTGATAAAAAAGTCCAAATCATATTTGTGTCAGTGAAATGTGTTTTATTTCTATTTAATCTATGATCATCTCTTTTTCAGTGCCTCCAACTATCACAATGCCTCAGAAATCCTTTAATGCCACAGCAGAAAGAGGGGAAGAGATGACATTATCTTGCAAGGCCTCTGGTTCTCCTGAGCCCACTCTTACCTGGTACAGGTAGGTTATGCCTCCATATCCCTCTGGCTTGTCTCTGTAATCAATCTTTGAGGAAATATATTTATGATCTTATCATTTTATCATGAAGCAAAAGATTTTTTTTATTTTAATTTCAGTTTAAAATCATGATACTTTGCATTCAGTTAAGTTGGTTGGATTAAAAGGCTAGAGATCAGCAGAGTGATTTAGCCTAAGTCAAAGGCTGCAACCATAGTGCTGTTCAATCTGTCTGTAAGGACATATATCTGGTAAAAATAAGCCTGGAGCCCTATAACTGATATAGTCATGTTATTGTTATATTAAAGAACATCAAGTAACAGGATCTTAGTATTTATGGCACTACTGTTGAATGAGTACAAAATCATATTTATTTGAATATAATAATTTATTTACATACCATAGTATAGAAAATAGTTGTAATCATGCATAGTTAAACATGAATAAATTTAATGGTATTTAGAAAAGGTTACCCCATAGAATGAATAAAATTTTAATTCTAAATATGTTTAAAAATTCCTTTATTTATTTTTGATTTTTAATTGTCATTTCATTTCTATTAACTTCAGATATGAAAATATTCTCTTCTTTTAGGTTGTGACTCTAAGTGCTAAAGGGAGATTATGAAAACTTAAAAATGGACACTCTTGTAAATATTTATTAGCTATTAATTCAGGTTGCTATTCAAGCATAGCTGCAAATATTTATAGAATCACTTTTCTGCTTCAGAAACCATTAAGTGGAAGAATAATCAAAAGAAAATAATTAGTAAAATATATTCAAATTGGATAAAAAAAGTCTAATAAGGATTGTGTTTTTGAAAAACTATTTTAGGTAAATAATTGAAATTCAAAACCATTTTCCAGTGCTTCCTGGGGGTTCACCAATATTATCTTCAAGGTTCAAACTTCATCCATATAGTGTTTCAGTTAGCAATAAACAGGGTGTTTTTTCAAACAAGGTGTTTTTAGATATTCTCTGAAGATTAATTTCTTCATGACACCCACCGGTAAATTTTAGATCTATTAAACTTTAAGCATTAATATATTCATCAGAATAATTGCCCTGAATTTCATATATATGTTTTCATTGTATCCTTAACAGTACAGTTTAGCTCAAATTGGATCACTGAAAAATTCCTGGATCATTTATTACACTGAACAATATTGTTCTATGATCTCTTTTGCATCGTTTTATCTTTCTAAAGTCTTCTTTTGTTTAGATTTTTTTCTCAGTTCAGCATATGTTCCAACTTTTAACATTTAGTAGAAATATAATTACTAGGTGTATTAGAATAAATATAGAAACTAATATGAGTAATATAAATACATAATATTTAATTTCCATATCTTCATATGACATTTTCATCATAAGTGAGAAGTGGACTAAAATTTAAAAAATTATACTGCATATAAAATAAATAATGTGAGAATGGAAGTATGTAGTGGTAACATTAAGGAAGGCAAAATTAATATTAGATGGATTATTATATTGATGTGTTTATTTAAGACTAGTTGTTATCTTTGTGAAGAGAAATTCTGTAATAATTAGGAAACATGGGCAGCCACCCAAAGAGAAAGAACCAGATTACCTGTTGCATAGAAATATTACCTTTAAGGGATATGAGTGAAGCCAGTCAAGAAGACAGGACAAAATCTTGGGGAAAAATAAGAAATTTTCACAAAAGGAACCATAAGCACTTGAGACAAGGATGCCAAAATGCTAATAAAAATAGTTACTCTAAATATGTTTTCTTTCATTTCTATTCAAATGTTTCTTCTGCAACTTTTGAGAATTCAGTTTAAAATTTTTGGTTATCTCATTAAGTTGATGACTCTTACTGATTTTTTTCATGTTAAAACAACCTTAAATTAAAACCTCTTGATTATGATATATTCTTTTTAAATGTATTGTTGATATAATATTCTAATACTCTACTAAAATTGTTGCAGTTGTGATTATGAGAAATTAGTGGTCTGTTCTTGTTTTTGTCTTGGGAATCAACGACACTGACCTCAGAAGTGAATAGAGAAGTGCATCCTCTTCTTTATTTAGTAGCATTTGTAAATAATACTGGTCATTTCTTATTTAAAAATATGGAAAATTTTCCAGTGAAATAATCACAGAATTTTTCTTATGCATTTAATCAAAAATTTTATTTATTTTTAAATTCAAATCATTTTCATTTGAAATTAAATTTATGTAATAGATAAAGGTTTGTGGGAGTAATTGTTTTTTCTTAGTGATCTTGAGTGATTTATATCATTCCAGGAATTTATCCATCACATTAAACTTGTATTTATTGTTATAACATCTTTCACAATATTCTCATTATATTTTTAATTTGTGTTTTATATACTGATCTTCCCTTTCTCTTCTGATAGCTTTGACTAACTGCAATTCCCTTTTATATCCTGATCAATCTGGAGATAATTATATGAATACAGCAGTGATTTTCTCAATGATAAGCTTTGGTTTCAATTGTTTTCTCTTTTGTTATATATTAATTAAATTTAAGTATTGTTTAATTACTATCTTTATTCTGTTTACTCTGTGTTTAATTTTCTTTTCTTTTTCGATTGGTTAAGATAACTGCTTGTGTACTTGGTCTTAATAATTTGTTTTTTTCTAATATTAGCGTATATATTTTAATTCTTAAATGCTACTTTTATTGCACCAGTTTTGATTATGTCATATGCACTTTTTATTCAGTTACAATAGACATTTTTTTGAAGTCTCTTGTATTATACATTGGTTGTCTACAACTATGTTAACTCATTTCCCAATAATAGATATATTTCATATATATTTCTATTACTAGTTTCTAAATTGATTATTTTCCAGTAAACATACTTTGTACATCTATTTGTTTAAAGATATTGAGTATCCTTTTTTTTGTGCACTTGAAGCAAATTCGTATTTCATTATTATGTTGAGTATTCTCTATCAAATGGGTCTACCTGTTTGATATTGCTACAAATATTTTCTGTATCATTACTGATTTGTGGCTACTTTATTTCTGTGATCAGTTTTACTTGACTTACAGTTTTTTGAAACTTTTATTATTTTATTAACATCTGTCAGCATCAGATCAATACCATTATAATTGTACATGGACTTTGTGAATAAGGAAAATGATATCAGAGAGAACATTGATTCAGTCATTTTTTTCTGTCTACAGATTAACATATTATATTGCATTGTCTTTTAATTTGCTGATGCTTTCTTCTGTGATATTAGATCTGCTCTTAATATGATCCAAATGTCTTTTTTTTCAATCTGTTATAGTTTTATGAAGAACTGTTCTATGTCTTCCATTACTCTCATGTCATACTCTCATTTAACTTTCTTGAATAAATATAATTTATTATAGTAGCTATAAAAATTATTTTTGTTAATCTGTTATCTGTATTTGTTGATTGTTTCCCTTGCTATGGGTCATTTACCCTTACTCTTCTATTATTCAAGTAATTATTGATTGAGTGCTAGACAT
The DNA here is from genome assembly GCA_004363575.1 of Solenodon paradoxus. NCBI lineage: Eukaryota > Metazoa > Chordata > Mammalia > Eulipotyphla > Solenodontidae > Solenodon > Solenodon paradoxus. Next base: position 171,903 of record RJWH01000749.1, on the reverse strand, counting down.
TGGTGATTTTATATTTTGTGATTCTGGCTATTTTTTATATTTTTTGCTTTGGAATGTTAACTTGCTTGGGAAAAGTTTTTATCTTTCTTAGATTTGCTTTTATGGTTCTTACAGGGGGATTCAGAACAATCATCAGTCTATAGTTAATTTGTCAGTATTACTGAGATAATATTTTTTCTAAGGAGTTATTTAAAGTCCCATATTTTAGGAGGTCTTTCTACTATGGATGTTTGGGTTGACAGTTATTTCTGATCCTGTGTGAACTTCTGAGATCATTGTGCTTTATTTTTTCCAATGTTATATTTTCTAACCCAGGTAAAACTTACTGTCATAACCCACTGATCAATACTTTACTAAAGATTGATTGGAAACCCTCTGAAGACCTTGGTAGTTCTCTCTTTAGTGTAGCTTTTCTCACATTCTCTTACCAATTCTAGTGATTTAGCCTCCACTAACTAAAGACATCTGTCTTCCATCTCAAATACACTGCCTGACTCTTTTTGTGTTCTCTCACTCTAGTGGTAGCTAGGATACTCTCATTCAGAAGTAAGCTAAGGTGATCTTCAGTTGTTCCTCTCCTTTGCTACCTGTTAACTAAAGTTTAAAAACTGTTATTTATTCAGTATTTTTAGTGATATCATTGTGTAAAATGGTCTTTGTTACTCTATTATGGTTGATAGTGGAATTATCATCCTTTCATCAGTTCCATCAAAGCCTGACACTAACACCTATTTTCATATGCCTGAAAAATGGCGCCGAGAGAAGTTATTTGAATTGCAAGGATAGGCTCATAAAATCCCATTAGAATCCTTTGAGAGTGTTTTTTCTCAGATATTGTCATTCCACATATAAACTATGAGTAGCAATGAAATTATTCTACCAAATATATTTGTTAGAAAAAAGTATTAAGAACTATCACCTTTAGTATTATCATTAGAGATACTTTAAATTGAGTCATAAAGTTGATGTATTTGCAAACTTATTCTAAATTATTTAAATTTTAACCGTCAAATTTCAAACCCATATTGGAATTTTCCCCTGTAAAATTTCCCATTATATTCAGCCATCTTATTTTCTCCTCATTCCTACTATAGGATATCACTCCATCTCTCTAAAAAAATCACAAACAAAATGTTTTGAATAAGTGTATTAGTATGATTCATATTGTTTTCTATTACTACTAGTCAGATTGTAGATTATTCATATAGGTGACCATTTCTCACTGAATTTCAACATTTGAAGCATTTAAAAAATATTTTACTAAGGGTAAGAAATAACTATCAGAAAAATGTTTCAAAAATGTAATTTTAGTTAACCTGCTATTTTTGTTGCTGTACAAAGCTAAGTATCTTCCAAAACACAGTTTCATGAGAAATAGTAAAACTACATCAGAAACAAGCACAAGACCAATAAGAAAAAACAAAAACAGCAAAGACTAAAGCAAAAACAAACAGCAAAAAAAAAAAAAAAAGAAAACACTGAAGAGGGGAAGGAAAACAGAATCTGTGTGGAAATTAAAGTGTGATACAGAATCATACTCATAAAAGACTATTGTAAGTGGAAAAATTAGAGACTAACTACATGGAAGACACAAAACCCAATCCTAGAGAGATACATAGCTTGGAAGAAGACAAATGTAAAAGAATAAACACTGAAAATCATCTAGAAGAAATAGCAATCAGAACCAAATGGGAAATGAAGCAACAGAAACAGAAAACAAAGGTTCAAATGAAAGCAATAAAGCCCTATATATCAATTGTCATGCTAAATGTGAACATGTTGAAATAAATAAACATTGCAGAGAGACTAGATGGATTAAAGAAAAGACGGTTCATCAACAATATGCATACAAAAAACTCATATCAGATCCGAAGACAAAAAGGTTGAAAGTCAAGGACTCCAGAAAAATATATCAAAGCACTGTGGTTGAAGGGAAATCAAGAACTGAGGAACTAATATCAGTTAAGACAAACTTCTACCTAAAAAGGAAAGGATGAACCCTAAGGTAATCCATCAGAAGAAGTAACTGTCATTAACATATATTCACCAAATGCCAGACCACCTAAAATATAAAATAAACGCTGACTATTAAAGGGAAGACAATGACATAAACAATATTAGTATGGGACTTCAATATCCTAATTGCATTAACAGATCATCCAAAAAGTAAATTAACAAAGACCCTAAGTGAAGTAATATATCATATGCAACTAACAACATACGCTGTTTGCTTTAATCTAACAAAAATAATATGTATATTCTTTTTTCTAGTATGCATAAAACATTTGAAAATACAGTCCATATTCTGAGACACAAAACAAACCTCAAAATTTAGGAAAATTAAAATCACAGAAGCATCTTTTTCTATCATAAGAGAATGGAACTGAAAATGAAGAATGAAAATGGAAGAACCACAAATATTTGAAGATAATAAACAACAGACTTCTGAACAATTCTTGGGTCGTTGATGAAATAAAAAATTATCAGGAAAAATAGTGAAAATGCATGGAGATACCAGAAAATTTAAGATGCAGTAAAAACAATTCTGAGAAGAAAGAGCATAGTGACATAAGCTCATATCAAAAACTAAGAGACAAACCAAATTAAATATAAAACCACATACCTAAAGCAACTAGAAAGGGAATAACAATTAAAACAAACAAAAATCTGTAGGAAGAAAATAATAAAAATTAGAACAGAAATAAATTTTAAGAATACTGCACAAAAAATCAGTGAATCCAAGAGCTGGTTCTTTGAAAATGTAAACAAAATTAATAGATTCATAGCCAGACACTTGAAGAAAAGAGGAAGGGAAACCCCAATAACAAGAATCAGAAATGAAAGAGGTAAGATTATAATCAACATTGCAGAAATATAAAGATCTTGAAAGTATAAGGAACACCTATATGCCAACAAATTTGTGAATCTTGAAAAAAAGGATTTATAGAATATTACAACCTCCCTAAAATAAACCAGGAAGATGATAACTTGAAAAGAAGAATTTCAAGCACAGAAATTGAAACAATGATCAAAATTTCCAAGCAATGATCCAAAAATTCCAGGAGCAGGTGACTTCGCTACTAGAGTTCCACAAAATCTAATAACATGATAATGCCAAAATACATTTTATGAGGTTAAAATTACCCTGATCCCTGTCTAAGACAAAGACACTACAAAAGTAAAGAAAATTATAAATAGATATCCCTGAGGTATGCATACACAAAAATCCTGTCTGTTCAACAATTGGTGATGGAAAAACTAGCAGACACCTACAAAAAATCAAAATAGATTATCCATCTATTCAATGCATGATACTAGCAAAACTATGCAAGACCTGCAAAATATCAAACCTGATTTCTCATTAGCACACAGAATTTAACTCAAAATGAAAGAAAGAAAAAGACATAAGAACCATACCATGAAATACATGGTAAAAAATACTCCCTGTCATCAAAGTTAAAGATGTTTTTGGGGAATGAACAACCTCTGACAAAAGAAACCAAGGTAAAACTAGCAAATTGGTATTATGCTGAGCTAAAAAGTTTCTGTACACTGAAAGAAACCACCACTAAAACAAAAAGACAAAACACAAAATGGAAGATATTCACATAACATACATCAGACAAGAGCTTAACCTCCAAAATTTATAAAGAGCTCAATCACCTTAGCATTAAAAAAGAAAACTACACACTCAAAAAATTAAAATAATGGGCAGAAAACCTGAACAGACAACTACCTAAAGAAGACACACAAATGATTTACAGACATATGAAGAAATGCTTTGCATCACTCATCACCAGATAAATACAAATAAATACCACAAGAAAATATCACTTTACACCAGTAAAAATGACCTGTCTTTAAAAACTGGAATGTGGAAGCAGAGGAACTCTCTACCCTGCTGATGGAAATGTAAATTAGTTCAGTCTCTTTGGAAAAGATTATGACTATTCCTCAAAAAATGTAAAGATGGAACTAACATCTGATCCAGTAGAACCACTTCTAATCATATACTCGGATGGTACAAAAACTCTTAATATATGTATATATACGTATATATTAATTAGTTTTTGTAATATATGTATATAAAACCATATGTTTATAGCAGCGCAGTTCACAATAGCCAAGACATGGAACCAACCTAAATATCCATCAGCAGATGACTGAATAAAGAAGCTGTGGTATATATACTGAATGAAATTCTATGCACGTGAAAAAATAAATAAAATTATGCCCTCATTGCTTTTGCAACAACCTGAATCTACTGGAGGGGATCATGTTAAGTGAAATAATCCAGAAAGCAAAGGAGAAGTAGAGGATTGTTTTACTCATATATGGAATATAAAGAAAACAAACAACTGAACGCACGCCAACAAAATTCACAAGATGAAAAACAGTGGGTCCCGCGGGTGTACAAAGATGGAGCGAAGGAAGGTGGAAACAAGGTGGTGATAAAATCCACTTAGAACTCTATTGGAAGATGTGGTGTGAATCACACATTGACTGAGGTCTGATTAAATATCCTAAAATGTATGCAATAATCAAAACAAAGAAATAATAAAATTATCATTAAGAAATGTAAGCATCTTTTTCTGTAAACTGAAGGATTGTGAATTCAGACAATTGAATTTTACTTATTTGATTTGTCAATGATGGTGAAGAAGAAAAATGAGTATCTGTGGGCTAATTGTGATTATTCAGCCAGGTATACAATACAAATCAACTGTTTTATATAAAAAAATTAATAAAGCCTTTATTGTGTTACTGTTAATATTAAACAGTGAAACACTTAATGAATAGATTAACAAATGTATTCTATCACCAATTGTTCAAATTCTAACTATTCCTTAAATTCTAGACAAAAATGTCAAAATGTTTTCATTTATTGTAGCTGTAAATAGTACATTAGTAAAAATATTAAAAATTCTATCAAAAAGTTCAGGAAACTATATAAATTTACTATTAGTATTAAATTAACTTTAATTTGTTACTCTACTCATTAAATTTTTACATATATCGTGATATATTTGGAGATATATTTTCCAGAAATTGTAAAAGCACATGTTTTGAAACATAGGATACAAATTGTATCAGAATATGTACTTTCTATAATGTGAAACCAGAAAAATCATTTAGTGATTTGTATTTTTTTCTTTCAAGCTAAGAAATATTTATATTTACATAAATTTTAAAATTTGTTGGAGTACTGTATCACAGCTTACAGAATGCATCAAGGAGCATGTTGTAAATCAACATGTTTATATAACAAATTTACTGCCAGCAGTCCAATTTTTGTCCATTGTATGATTAACCACTTTTACCAAATTTTCCCACACCTCTTCCCCTTTTCTTCTGGACCACTAATTTGATTTTATAGACTAAAATTCTACTTTTTATTTCATATATTTCATGAAATAATCTCTTCTCATTGATCTCACTTAGCAATAGTCTTCCTAAGTTCATCCATGTTGTTGAAAATGACAAGATGTTACCCTTTAAAATAGCTTAGTAGTATTCCATTGTTTATATATAACACATATTTATCCAATCATCTATGGATGGGCATCAGCTCTTGGCTAATTAATAAATAATGCTAGAATGATTATAAAGGTGTGTTTTCTCTTTCAATTAGTGTTATTATGCTAGGAAATATTTTTTATAATTCTGTAGATTTCTTTTTTAGTTTAAATACATATGGTCAATTTCCTAGCAGATTTTAATCTGTTAAAATTAGAGGATCATAAAGTACATTGGTAATCAAAAATACCTTTACAAGGAAAAGTAATGAAGGAGAAAAAATGAGGAAGAGGAGATTAGTAAAAAATAGGATGCAGGAAAATATATGATATAAGAAATTTTCATATTTATTAAAGGGAATTGTGGAAACTGTTTCAGTGTTAAATATATTCAAAATATTTCTCCCTGCAGGTTATTGTAGAAAAGCTTGAAAGTTTGTTTTAGTTAACAGCAAAGATTAGAATTGGAGCATAACAAAGACTAATTTATTTCAGAAAGAGCTTGGAAAATAATGAAATTCATGTCTGTTTAAGAACAATGAGTTCTCATCATTGATTAGTTAAACAATATGCAGAAAATTTCTACAGCTGCATTTGCATATTTCTTGTTTTGGCAGTACTTATATGCAATACAAATTAAATATGTATTAGCTTGTATTTAGTTTAAAACTTCCTTAAATTGTTTCCACTGGAAGTTTTTAAAAGGTATTTTAGGAAATTAGTAAATATGTTTCATAAATATGTGTGACATCACCAATATAAAACTAAATATTTAGAATAAAATCAGCAGACATTTTGTTGGGGAGACTAATAATCTAAAATAAATTGATCCACTGTGCTTTTTTTGCCTAAAATTAATCAGTGTTAAGATTTCACCATAGCTGAATGTTATTCTTTTCTCTAAAGCCAAACAATTTGCATATACTTTAATATTTATTCAGTAAGTTTTACTGGACTACCAAAGTATACTTTTGATTAGAGTATATTCTTGTCTATCAATGACAGTAGGTAACAAATTATTGACAACTACAGATTTTTAAAAATTGAGTATGGTCTTCTGAGTTATGAAGTAAGGTTTATAGAGATCAATCTCTGTGCCTCTTTAGGAATGGCAAGCTCCTTGAAGAAAGTGAAAAGTACTTATTGAAAGGAAGCAATACAGAACTCACTGTCAGGAACATAATCAATAGTGATGGTGGCCCATATGTCTGCAGGGCCACAAATAAGGCAGGAGAAGATGAAAAGCAAGCATTTCTCCAAGTCTTCGGTAAGTATTATAGCATATAAAACTAGAATGTCTAAAGAAAGTCAACTTTTACTCTGTCATTCATACAAGATTGTAAACTTTTCAAAATTCAGCCTCAGTTTTCTCATTTAAAAAATTTTATTTTAAGAACCACACGGAATTATATATGTAACTTACTCTAAAATATTCATGGACTCATAACAAAGACTGGAGGAAAATTTTAAATTGCCAATATATTTGAGGTAAGAAAACAAATTGAACATAGTGGAATTTAACATATATACAAACATACACACATACATATAAAACAATGGTTATGCATATTTATCTCTAAATATAGAGAGAAAATGATACATTGGAATCAGTTGTCCTTTTAATACAACTTGAAAGGAACAGTTATAAGACTATAATTACTAAACATTGATTTCATTATGATAAAATATTTCACTGTAATTTAATTAAAATATTTTTTTTTCATATTTAGTGGAGCCAATATTACCTTCTTTGGTGATTTTGTAAATAATAGTGATTTATTAAGTTTTTTTAATTATTGATTTTACTTACATTACGATTGCAAGATGAAAAGCTATTTAATGTAGATATTTGAGGTATGATAATTCTCTTTTAAAATTATAACACTAAAAATGATGTGCACTGCTAACAGTTATGTTTTTAGTTTAAAAAAAAAGGTTATCAAAATTGTTTCACAGCAATGTGAGAACGAAGGAAGAGGGGAGAAAACTGTAAAAAGATTAGTGCTTACACTTGGTTAATAAAGGAATCCTATTTACAAAGAACAAAAGATGATGGTTACATGTCTGTTTAGGTGTGTTTACACAAATATCTTTAATGATGAGACATCAGCAAAGCTAAGAGTCAGGAATAAATTGATTGCAAAAAGGAAGAATAAAAATTTTGAAATATTAGAAATTGTAGAAAACTCATAACTTATTCCAGCTGTATTCGCCATTTAAAAATTATCTTTAGAAACTTTAACATTATTACTCAGTATAAAAATAGATTAAAAGATGGTGGTTGAAATAACTGCAAAGGGTAAATATGTTCAAATGTATCTCACTGGGCTCATAAAATACAATCTAGCTACTTTTTTATATCAGGGTGGCAGTGAATTAGAAGAAAGAGAAGCAAATATTTTTAAGTTTTAGTATTTTCATTCTTTCAAATAGAAAATGATGTGAAATATTACATACTATGTGATTGTTGCAATCACTTTTGTTTAGTAATACTGATCAAATTTATATTGTGTTTCCAGAGAATCTTATATAGATAGTGGTAATATGACTAAATTAATTAAAGTTGGTAACATTGACACTAAATTGTTAAAATTATATATGCAACATTTCTGAAATCATGACTATAATTTAAGATTAAATCTAAGATTAAGAACAAGTTATTCCATGATTAATTGAAAGATTGAAAAATGTTATTTATGCTAAAATAACAAACACTGGCTTTTCTCTTTTTCAGACACAAATCAGTAAAAAATATAGTTCAGATAATGCAGAATTTAAAAGTATAAAGCTTTGTGGTATTAATTTGTGAAGGAACACATATTTGACTATTAATATAAATTAGCAGACATAATGTATTACTTTATATAGAAGTCTTAATTATAAATGAATATTTAGCTGCAATGCCTAATAATGTTCATATAAACTGAGATGAAAATAAATCAACCACATTGATATGAGTTTACTTTATAATAAATTTACATTAAATAGACTGTAAATATATATATTTAATTAATACATATTTTGGAGAGTGCACCTAATTATGATTATTACATATTAGAATGCATTCATTATTTTCCTCTTTGGGGAAATTATTTTTAAAGTTTAAGAGAAAATTAATAAATAAGTAGATGTCGTGCACACACATATAAAGATACTTGTGGCTTTAACAGTGAAAATTCTAATTGTGTAAAATTAAAAGAAAGAAGGTTTCTTTAAATTGGCAAACTTTTGGAAGGAATTATAAGAAGTATCTTGGTTTCCAAACAATTCAAAAGTATTTTTATTATTGCAATCAATGAAAATTTTCTGTTTATTTTTTTCTGCCTATATTTTGCAACTTTCTTCCCCTGCCCCTAACACAAAGCATGACACTGTAACTATGCAAAATTAACAAGGCCATTCTATGATAAAGGTGATTAGCACAGAACTTTCAAATCTAAGTTGTAATGTTTTGCTCTCAATACAGATTGAGTAATATATGTATTCTTTACAGTACAGCCTCACATAATACAGCTTAAAAATGAGACAACATATGAGAATGGTCAAATCACACTGATATGTGAAGCTGAAGGAGAGCCTATTCCAGAAATCACTTGGAAAAGAGCAGTTGATGGCATCACTTTTTCTGAAGGTGATAAGGTAAAGAAATTCAATTTGTAATGGTTTCCAGTCCCATTCTGTTTCCAATAATACTAAATTTCAAATTGGACTCAAATTTACCAAGTTACTTTTTAAGATGCTTTTTAAAAAATACTTTTTAAAATTATTTCAATTTTTAGAAAGTAATGCTCCTACAAAGTCAGACTAAAAACAAATTTAAAGTAGAGAAAAGTCAAAGTGTAGTATATAAAGAGATGTTTTTCTTTAAGTTGCACAGTCCTAAGTTGTTGGTATTCTTAAATGTGCTTACATGAACTTTTGATGTACATTGAATTTACAAAATACCTTCTTCAGTTTTAATTCCCTTGCCCCACTAAGTGCTATGAAAATAAAGATAATTCAGATTCACCAATGTATGGCTGTTTTTAACTCTAGAATTGGCTTTATGCAGTGAATGAATAGGTTTCCGCTTTCATATATATTAGAATATGGTTAAGATAAATAAACAGAAAAGCAACAAAACATAGCATTTCATAGATCTCATCTTGGTAAATTGGCAATCATTGATCATAATATATACAAGTTACTTAGAAATCATTTAAAAATTATCAAATGTCTTACTACACTTCATGGATTTTTTTTTTTTTTTTTAAGGAAAGGTAGCGGCAGTAATAAAGGCAAATAAGCAGGCAGGCAGAGAGAGGAGGAAGAAGTATTTAATTTTATCCTTTACTTATTCACAGTGGTTGTTTCCTTGGGACCTGGGACTTGAACCCAGGTATATGTAACTAGGGGTCCTTCAGAGACCTAACTGCTATTCCACCAGCAACCAGCAATAAGTATTATTTTTCATAAGTAACTCTCTAAACCTCCAAGAATTGACAAATGTGAAACAATGGAAAAGACAGAAAGTTAAAGATGTTATGCAATTGGTGTTTTCCCATGTGTAAAGATTGTTACAATTAGGTTTCTAGATTTATTTTCATTCTCAGTGTTAAAGAACAACCTCTTAAGCTTTTCTCATTAATGCAAATCTATTTTTTTCAGAAGTCAGTGTTTTCTAAAACATAAGAATCTGACTTACCAAAAAAGAGAAAAATTTGAAATCTATTTATCGAACATGCACTCTATTTCCCTTCAACTCATCATGTTTTTGCTTGTTTAATGTACCATTGGTTTAAAATAACATAATTTTCAGAGAATATACTCACACTTACTTCCACGCCCATGTCCACCATCTGAGTTCTAGTGGCATTTGCCACTATCAATATAACCCCCTGTACCCAAGGTGTCCTCCTGTCCTCCCCACTCGAGTAGCCCCTGTCTTGATTTCAATCTAGCAATTATTGTTGTTCTTTGTTAGTTTGTTCTCTTTGTTTCTTTATATTCCACAAATGAATGAAACAATCTAATATTGTTCTTTTACTTTCTGACAGATTTTGCTTAGCATAATCGCTTTAAGTTCCATGAAAGTCATCAAGTTATTTTTAGCATTCTAACTACATAAATAGACCAAAAAACCTCTTTCCATTTACACATTTCATATGAAAGTATGTGTTCACTTATACATCAGCTTTCCTTACCCCATTTCTTCATCATGATAGTGATTTTGAGAGAGTAAACTTTTTTGGCAATAGGTATACTATTTGATACACTTATTTTTATATTCAAATTGATAAAATGTATAAAATATTATTGACATAGCCTTTTGGCAACCCAGGGAAATAATACAGAGCCTGTTTTAATGTTTCTTACCTGAAAATAAATGATATTACTACAGCAGGTGCAAAATCTGAAAGGAGTTATAATTCAATCAATATTTTTAAATTTTTCAAGGAGTCAGTTAGATATAAGAACTTTAAGTGATTGTTTTTACTATGTCAGAATATTACATTTGCATAGCATGATCACTTAAGAGTAATCATTCTCACTTAAATTCTTTTAAATGTACCTTCATATTCTTAACTCTACTTTTTTTATTATTTTCTTGCCTAATACCAAATTACTAGAAGTTATCTTCCCAAAGATAGCTTTTATCTTTATTTAATAAATATTGTCTTAAGTATATAACAGTAAATAGAGGAATATTACATTGATATTATATAATAAAAACATTAAAATCCCTGAAGGTCATATTTTATTTTAGCCTCTATGTCTTAAGTCATAAGGCATAGAAAAGTTAATATCATCCTAAACCATACAGAAACATTTGTTTGTCACATCTGTGAAAAACTGTCATATGGTTTAATTTTTTTAAGGATGATCTCTATTAACAAATACATTATCTTTAACTTTCATTTGATTTATTAATTGCAAAAATTTTATGGAAACAAAAATTTGCTTTTTTATATCTTGTATTCTATAGCTAAATAAAGACTGATTAATATTTTCATAATAATTCAATTTTTTAAATATCTCTATTTTACTTTCTGGATACAAATAAGCCTTTCCTCACTCACATTACTGCTTCTCTTAACAGTCAAAAATTAGAAATTTATTAGTTGAGCTGAGAGTCAAAATTAGTAATAGCTCAATTTTTTAACCTCTGGAACTGGATCATGAACCTCGGTCCATACGTTTTGCATGGACCATACCTTAGCCTCCTGAGTCACAAGGTTGCACCAAGACAAATCCATTTTTGTTTTAGCACTGACATTTATGATTCTTTGACTACAGCAATATTACTTGAACTGTTTAATATTTCTTCATTTATAAAATGTGAAGAATAATATGTACTTACCTTATTAATATAAAGAATATGAGTACATTGTAAAATGCATATAGATTTATCATATTATAAATATTTGATAAATTTATTGCTTAACTTTGTTATATTGCATAATTTTTAAAGCATAGCTCATCTTGTTTTTCATATTCTGAGTAAACTCTATTTGTTCATAGATTGCGTAGTCTTATACCTAAGAATTGATTATACACTATCACGGAAACTTGTGAGATCATATATCGCTTGCCTGGAAAGAGACAGGATATTGTATTTACCATAAGAATCGACTACAGACCCTTCTGTAATAGAGCCTATTAAATTGAAGATTCTAGTTTCCCACTTTTTGAAGTTTATTTAGTATATCTAGCAGAGAAACTAGCAGAACATATTACTAAACTATCAGTTGTCATCTTAGAGATGGTCTTCAGATTACTTGAAATTTAACAACTTGTCATTTTAACACAAAAAATGCTTTTAATACATTACTTATACATGACAAATATCTTGAAAATCATAGGACAAAATGAAACTTATCACTGATAAAATTGCTAATTTTCAGGTCATGTATGTAATATGATGACTAATAGTTTCATTAAAAAATGATGATGTATTTAGAAAATATTTTTATCACATAGATTGGAACTAGTCTATTCTCCTGGTTCAAATTGTCTCTATAACTCAGAGCAATCTATAGATTCAAATGCATCACTTAATGAAATTCTATAGTAGCTAAGAGTTGGGCACAACTGAAGTATCCATCAGTGTATGCATGATTACATGAAATATGAGTATATGTGCAAAGGAACATTACAAAAAAGAATTAAACCTTGCCATTTGAGCAACATGACTAACTCTTGAAGTTACTGTGCTAAATAAAGTTAAATCAGATGAAGACAAATACCATATGATCACTTACAATTGGAATAAATATAAAACAAACAAAACTCATAGATACAGAGAAGAATTGGTATACACAGAGGCAAAGCTTAGAGGAAGGGGCAAAATGGGAGAATGAGTTCAAAAATACAAACTGCCAGGTATAAAATAGTAAGCTTCGGGAGTATAATGTACAATATGCTATTATATTTAATAGTACTGTATCATGTTTTTAGAAATTTACTGAGAAAGTAGATTTTAAAAGTTCTCATCACAAGGAAAAAATGTTTATGGTATGTATGGTGTGGATATTAACTACATTTCTTGTAGTGATTATTTTGCAATATATACAGTATTAAATAAAGTTGTATAGTTGAAACTAATATAATGGTACACGTCAGTTATACATCATTAAAAAAACACTACCTGTCTCATGAGTTGTGAATATTAAGTGAATTTATACATTAATATGCTTAGGATAATACTTATTATTTGGTCAATAAAGGTTAGCTAACATTAGTTATTATTGTTATCTGTTGATATTGATGTTAAATTAGGATTTTGGCACAGTTACTTGGAATTAGAAAACTAAAAATGAAAATAAATAGATTTTTAGGAGGAAAGATTCACAATTTCTCTTTTGCCTTCATTTTATTGCATTTTGAGTTGGATTTCTATGCAGAATGTCTCTTTAAAGATTACATATTATTAAAAGAAATTAGTTTACTTACGTGAAGAATAATTAATTATATATGTAATAGAAAAATAATTATATAGTCTTAACCAACACAGTCATGAAAATAATTAAATTTGGCAGCCCTTCCATGTGGGAGAAGAACTATCACTGCTAAGATTACACCTTTTACATAAAATTTCTCATATTTTGCTTTTTTCTAATGCTAATAATTCATTTATTTGGGGAGAATATTCAGCTACAAATATTAGCATACCCTAAAATATCCATATATGATTAAACTTCAGAAATGACATAAAATAGTGGTGTTTAAAAATAGTTCTTCTAACCTCCTGAGTTTTTATCTTTGACCTAAGTTAAAGCATCATATATAATTATATATAAAATACATTTCATTTTAAAATTTATAGATATAAAAAACATGTAAATGATACATTATCAACATGCTTTAGAAATATTTTCTTAATATTTTGTTCTTCATTTTTATTCTTAAAGAAGTTTTATTTTATTTTTAATTATTGATCTATTACAATTTCTAAGCCATTTAGTGTTTTGAGTTTCATTGATGATTTTCTATTAAAACATCTATTTACAATTGTTATCCAAATATTTATACATTTATTTATTTAAGAGAGAAGGAAGGGAAGAAGATGAGGAAAACTTTCTAAAGAAAGAAGAGACGCAGAAGTCCTTTTTTGGTTTTGTTTATCTTTTTGTCCCCCTCATGCCTGTCCCACATTGCAAACCCAGATCCTTAGACTTTACATGGTCCATGCCCCAGCCACTGGCCTAGGACCTGCGCTACCAGGGTGTACCTATACAAAATTTATTAAATTGACAACTTCATTGTAGCATATTATTGAAATTTTCATGAGATCATTTAAAAAAATTAGGTATCCTAATCTTGTCATTTAATAAATGTTATATACTCAGTTGTAATTGTTATATAATAATTGTTAGAATATTTAAATATATTCAGTAAAACTTAGGACGGAACCACAGATATGGTTGCAGAATGTGAACAACCATAAATTGAAAGTTATTCATTGCTTTTCATCTGTAAGCAAAAGAGGTTACTTTACATCAGAAAAATCTTTCTTTTGAAAATGAAACCACATTTCTTTCAGAAGGTTTTTTCATAATTATGCGAAGTCTCTGACGTTAATACCTGTGATTTACTTTTGAAACAAAGTTTATTTAGATCATTCTTCATTATCATTGATGTTGCTATAGGTAAAATCATAGCAGTGGTTGATTATGATGGAAAGTCATGCATACTGTAAATAAAGTAAGTCGTTTATTCCTAACTTAACCACTTTTGGTGTGCCATTTACTATTTAATCTCGTCTGATTTCAGTTTCTGCATGTGTAATTTAAAGTAATAAGACTTGCTTGGCAGAAGTCCTGAAGATTATGAAATGAGAATATATATGAAAATATCCAAAACATAAACAGAACTACTTAAAAGTGTCATTTTCTCTTTTGCTTTCAAGTTTCAACCTCTTAAAATGTATCGTAATGAGAAAATGATCAATCATGTTAACTCTGTCCAGGATTCTTGCTACAAAAGGAGCATAATTAAAATGAGTGTTAGAATATATGTTCTATGAATAATATCACCTACAAGAATATGTTTTTATTGTTGTTATAGGTGAATTCCCTTGGTATATAAAACTTTACTATAAAATAATAACAAGCAGTATTAATTCAATGATCCAGATATGATTTTGTCTTACTTCAGTAGGACAGATATTAAAACTATATATCACATTCCTCTTGGAGGTTGTCAATATTGGAAATCTGCCTTTGGGTCTCTAGTCACTGTATGTTTAGTGTTAATCTCCATTGTTACAGAGGTGTTCAGTGCCCCATTTTCCAATCCTGGATGAGGATGGATTCTTAGGTTACACTTCAGTGATAAAGGCTGTTTTGTTTTTTTTTTTTTGTATGAAATACAAATCAGGAGTGAAAATACCACAGATGTCTTACTTCATTATCAGTTTTTACTTCTTTTTCCCCCAGGTTGCTTTTCATGCTTCCCCAACATTCTTTTTCTAAGAAGCGAGTTTTTATTTTTCTTCTCCTTATGTCTTTTAATGATCTCCTGTTAGATAAAAAGTATTGATTTAGAATAGTCTCTTGCTACATTTTAAGATATACCTAAAAAGTTCATTAGGTAGGAATAAAATGAACACACATTAAAAAAAAAGTTTAGGAAGCCTTGTTCTTCATCAATTTCTTTGAAAAACGATTTATATTCATATGATAAAAATAGGTTCCTTTAAACAACATTAAAGAAATATTATGTTACTTATCATTTAGCAATAAATGGATGATAAGATGAGGAAATTATAGTTTACCTCTAGAAGTCTTATAAACATAACAGGAAGAAATTCCATCAATGTGAATTGAATGTTTTATATAATAATTATAAAGTACTTAGAATATTTGGTGTGTGACATCTCGCATGTATCATTTATATACTCTTAGCATACAGAATCTATGATTATTTCATTCTTGTCAAGTTTATCCTACATAGTAAATTATAGGCCTGCCTCAACTATGAATTAATCCCTCTCTGCATTGAATAACTGGCATTTTAAAATGTATAGCAATAAGTTATAGCTATATTAAGGCAAAAGTTCTCAAACTTCATTTATTTGATTATTGATATCATCTCTTTTCTATAGTTGTGTGAGTCCTGTATTTGTATAAAGTTATTTTTAATTTAATTATGATTTATGTATTCTAATTCTTACTAAAATATCAGAAAAATTAGAAGTATAATTATATGTGACTTACATATTTTTTCTTTTTTTAAATGTATTTATCTTTATAAATTTTTGTTAATGGAGCATTGCATTATAGCATTATATAGGCCTAAGGTGCATATCATCATAAGTCAGCATCAGTACATAATACATTGTTTATCATCAACAGCTCAATTCTACCCTTCATCATATAATTGACCATTTATATTTTTAAATAAACATTAAAATAAATAAGAATCTATGAAGTATATATTGTGTCTTCAAAATCATACATAAACTTGGCATATGTACCTACACTGATTCACAGACCATAGTTTTAAAAAGATGCTTTTGTCTTAAACAGATTCTGAATTAATTTGAAACAAAATTGTACTATAAGATTTTAAGGAATAGAGCACATTTAAGGTATTTTAAATAGACCAAAACCTATTCTCTCTCTATTATTTGTAGAGTCAAGCACTTTCCTTCAGTAAAAAGTTGCAATGGTAGAATGTTTACAAATCATGGTAATGAATAGTTATTTCATCAGAAACTCAATATCAATTCTTAACACTAAATGTTTTTTTCAAAATGAAGCCAATAAACTCATTAGAGTGATTAATTACAAAAATACATTCTTGAAAGTTAAAAAATTGCTCATAGATGGTCTTAAGGTGAACCGATAAGACCTCAAGCTTGCTTTTTCCTCACAGACACAACAAAACTAGTTTTGTTTAGAATAAAGCATAGTTTTATTCTAAAACTATGTCATTTGGAAAAGAAAAGAGACAGGGGACAAGCGTTTTCACAAAGAAAAGCCATAGAAGACATCAGAAAGATAGGAAAAGCCAAGATAATTTCTTTGCATGAATGCTGCACAGATACTGAGACCCTTAGGTTGTGCAAAACCAGTGATAGAGTCTCTTCCCCTGGGGCTGAAGGAAGGGCTTACTCTCATATCAGGTGTCTCTGTACCTGAGAATAGAGCGGGTACCTCATGGTGTGGAAAACAACGGGACATTCTTTCAGAGAATACTAGTACTCTTCAGAGGAGGGATCACAAGGCATGGGCAAAATATAGATGAAATATGCACAGACCTAACCAAAAGATTTTAATTTGTTGAACCAATGGCTACTTTGAGAGAAATAAGAAATGGAGTAACCTCTCTGTGAACAGACCTTATGTTTGGTGCTCTTTCCATGTTTTGTTTGTGTGGCACTGGCACTGACAGATGCCTTAGTGCAGTCAGGCCTGAATGTGTCTGACTCTACAGATGTGCTAATCACAGAGGGCTACACTTTGTTCTTTTGCTTTAAGTTTGCATGACTATTATAGCAGCAATTGCAGAGGGTAGCAACCGGTAACCAGGCTTGCAGTCTGCAACATAATAGCTGACTGTGTTCCTGAAAACTTCCCTTACTGGAAGTTTTATCAGTTATTACAAAGAAGATCACCAGAGAGGCTCCCGTTAGACCTGAAAAATAGTTCTCCCTCTCCTGACTGGGATTGCTGTTAAATAGCTTTGCACATTTGACTGTTATTTTCACCCTAAAACCTTCGGGCCTCCAACAGATGCAACTCCAAATATCTGGACCCTGGGGCTAGTTGAATATGGTTCTCTGCTGAGGCAGTAGCCCCGCAGGGGACTGAGAGATATTTTTTGGGGATGGGGTTTTGTGCTTTACCAAAGCATGCTCCTTAGGTTCCTAGGAAGCACTGAACAACTTTTTGTCTCTGTTGAATAGTGGTCTCTGTGTTGCTTGGGCCTTTAGTCTATTGATCTCTTTCCACCTACCTCTTACCTAGTGTTCAGTACTCCACAGAGCAGAGAAGGGATTTGCTGGAGAAACAGATTAATGCCACAGATAGACTGTAACTGAGGCAACAATTACAGCCCATGGCTACTAGTTAAGCCATAATGCAACATCTTTGTGCTCTTTGCCCCAACTCTAATACTGAAGGATGGGCTCTTAGGCCTCCTTCCAGTGTCAGCCTTAGAACTCCAGTTATTATGAATGGCACATAGGATTCAGCCTCCAAAAATATTTTTTTTTAAAAAAAGAAAGAATACAGAATGACAGAAAGTTCAGGGTCCAAGCCCTCACCCTAGGGCTTTACTCCAAAACCTGATATCCTAAGACAAAGCCATTACATCAAATTAGGGAAAGACAGTTAGACTAACTCATAAAAATAAACAAGAAGTATCAAGCTAAATGAAGAGAGGGAGGAAATACGAAACAAAGTACAAACCAAAACAAGAGCCCAGGGAAAAATCTGCAACAGATTTAATTAAACTACTTAAAATTTCAAAGCAACAGCGTCAGTGATGCTCACCGAAGTCAGGAAAACAATAGATTGACAAAGAGATCTACCAAGAAAAGGAGAGAAATTATTAATACATTCCAAAAGAATTCATAGTGATAAAAGATAGTAGCTGAACTAAAAATCACAATAAACAAGGTTAGCTTGGCCTATGAAAAAACATCAAAAGTAGCAACATTCTTATCTTATGGATACCATGGGGAAGAGAGAAAGGAGCAGAAATCTTATATGAAAAAATGATAGCTGAAAACTTCCATAACATGGGAAAACAAATAGATATCCAGATCCAGGAAGCTCAAAAAGCTCGAAACAAAATAAATATAAATACACAAAAGTGTATTGTAATGAAAAGGACAAAACTTGAATAGAGAATTCTAAAGAGTAGTTAGAGAAAAATAAGTCACATACAAGGGAGTCCCCATAAGACTATCTGTTGGTTTATCAGCAGACATTTTACAAGCCAGCAGAGAATGGCATGATATATTCAAAGTGCTGAAAGAAAATGATTTCTAACTAAGGATATTCTACTCTGCTAAGTTATTGCTTAGAATTGAAGTTGTGATAAAAAATGCCCTGCATACAAACTAAAGTTAAAGGAGTTAATGAACACTAAACCAGTCTTGCATGAAACACTAAAATGATTTCTTTAAAAAGAAAAGAAATATCTATTAGTAGAAATGAGACGGCAAACATACAACATGTGGAGAAGAGAGCAAAATATAGTTTGTTAGAATGAACTTAAAATTAACTTGCTTTCAGGTTTTAAAAGGTTATAAGCATAGAACTTATGTGTAAACCTCAGAGTAACTTCAAAACACAAGTCTAAAGAAAAGAAGTAAATGAAAAGGGAAACGAAACATAACAAAAGAGAGCTATTAAAGATGACGAGAGGAGTATAAGAGAAGAACAACATGGTAAAAGTCTGCAAAAATGCCTATAAGCAATAAACAAAATGTAATTGTTGTTTATCAATAATTACCCTAATTGTCAATGGTACAGTTTCTGGATGTATTAAAATATAAAACTAAACTTTCTGCTACATACAGACAAACATAGGCTTGTCAAAAGACAAACATAGATGTAAAGTCAAAGATTAGAAGATAATCTCGCAGTAAAATAATCTAAAAAATTCAGGGACAAACATATTTAGATAAAAGAGACTTCCAGCTAAATAAGTTTACAGGAGACAGGAATGGATATTATATAATAATTAAAGGAGTAAATTTGGCAAAGACATAACACTTACTAACACATATGCACCGAACTAAAGAATGTTAAAATACATAAAGTAGTTATTAACAAAACTAAAGAGAAACTTGACAGCAGTACAGTAGTAGGAGGATCCAGACCACATTTACAACAACAGAGGTCATCTAGGTAGAAAGTTAAGTAAACCGTAGTTATAAATGACATATTAAACCAAATGTTTTAATAAACCTTTACAGAACACTCTATTCAACAATGGAAGAATGTTCATGTTTCTATAGTGCTTAAGGAACAGCCTCAAGTATAGATCATATGTTAGAACATGAAACAAGTGTCAACAAACTTATTAAGATCAAAATTTTATCAGCTATTTTTCTGATCACAATAGCATTAAACTAGAAATCAATCACTGAAAGAAAGCTGGAAATTTTCCAAATATATGGAGATTGTAAAGCATGCTTTAAATTATTATTGGAGAAAACAGTAAATCAAAGGATAAATAAGAAAAAAAATCTTGGAGACAAATGATAATGAAAACTGAAGCTACCAGATCAAAATTAGTATTAAGAGGGAAATGACTGTAACACAGGCCCATCTAAAGAAGCAAGAAAAATCTCAAATAGATGAGCTAGCCCTAAACTTAAATCAACTAGAAAAACAAGAACAAATGAATCCAAAGTCAGTACAACAAAGAAAATAATAAAAATAGAGCAGAAGATAAGTGAAATAGAAATAAAAAGACAGCAAGACCAAAGAAACCAAAAACTTATTATTTGAAAAGGTTAACATTATTGACTAATCTTTAGCTAGGCTCAGTAAGGGGTAAAAATAAGAGAACACTCTAATAACTAGAATCAGAAATGACAGATTAATAGTTACAGCAGTTACCTCAAAAATATTAAACATCATGAGACTACTAAAGACAAATAAAATCCTATATTAGGCAGCCTTGAGGACTTGGATAATGTCATAGAATCTTACTGTCTACTAAGACTGTATCAGGAAGAAATAGAAAAACTGAAAGACCTATTACAAGCAAGGAAACTGAAGTAAGCAAACGTTCTAAAAAAATAAAGCTTTGGGCTAGATGACTTTACTAGTGAGTTTTGCCAAATCTTCAGAGAATTTATAACTATTTTTCTCACATCTCACACCCTTTCAATAATTGAAAAACAGGAATAGTTTCCAATCACATTCTATGAAGCCAACATCACCCTGATATCAAAAACAGGCAATAACAAGGAAGAAAGAGAGAGAGAGAGAGAGAGAGAGAGAGAGAGAGAGACAGAGACAGAGAGAGACAGAGAGAGAGAGAGAGAGAGAGAGAGAGAGAGAGAGAGATATTACAGACAAATATATCTGATGAACATGGATGCAAAAACCCTTAACAAAATGTTAGCTGACTAAAGTAAATAATGCATCAAAATAGTAATACATCATGAACAGGTAGGATTTATCATGGGTATGAAATAGAGTTTCAGCATATGCCAATTATTAATATAATGCACAACATGAACAAAATAAATGAGAAAAAGTATATGTTGATATAAATAGACATAAATAGATGGAAAGGAAGTATTTGGCAAGATTTATGCATGCATTCATGAGAAACCTTTTGAATAAATGTGTAGAGAAAGAAGATAACTCCACATAATAAAGAACATATATAAGAATTCCACAGTTAATATCATACTCAATTTTGAAATCTGAAAGCTTTCTCTATGAGATCAAGAAAAAGACAAAAATGTCTAATTTCACACTGCTATTCAACTTAGAAGTCCAAGCCAAAGCAATTTAGCCAGAAAAAGAAATAAAATGTATACAAGTTGGAAAAGAAATAAAACTACCACTACTGGTAAATGACATGATAATACACATAGAAAACTCGAGAGACTCCATCAAAATGCATTAAAATTAATAAATTAGTACAATATTAATATACAAAAATCTGCTGCAACTTATATGCAGTGAGAAAAAGAAATTAGGAAAACAGCAACATTTACAGTTGCAATAAAAAATAAATAGCTTGTAATAGACTTAAAGGAGTTGAAAGGCCTGTATAGGGAAAAGTACAAGAAATTGCTGAACTAAATACAAAAAGGCACAAAGTGATGGAAACTAGTCTGTGTTCATGAATGGGAAGAATTAGCATCATTAAAATTATCAGATTATAGTATATAAAATTAATGCAGTCCCTATGAAAATTCCATTGACATTTTTTAAGGAAATAAAAAAAAATGTTTTAATTTGTATGGAATCACAAAAGACCCTTAATAACCAAAGCAATTTTTATGAAAAGAAGAACAAAAATCTAGATAACATACTCTTGGAGATTTTATACTATACGATAAACTGTTAGAAATCAAAACAGTGTGGTAATGAATGAAAAAGACACGGAGACAAGTGAAATAGAATTGAATATATTTTCAACAAAGGAGCCAAGAACATACATGAAGAAAAGAAAGTCTTTCCAACAAATGTGTTGTGAAAACTAGACATTAACATGCAAAAGAATGAAACTAAAACACTCTCTAACACGATACAAATTAATTCAAATTATATTAGTAACTTCGATATGACTGGAAGTTGTAAAATACAATGAAGAACTCGCATGGACAATAATTCCATGAAATGGATGTATTTGGTGACTCGACTCCAGAGACAAGGCAAACAAAAATAAAAATAATCAAATGAGATTATATCAAACTAAAATCTCTCCACTTCAAAATAAAGTACATTCAGAACAAAAGGATAGCCAACTGAATGGGAGAAGATATTTGCATGTCATATATTAGACAAGGGGTTAATAACCTAGATATATAACAATCATACAATTCAACAGTGAGAAAACAAACAGCTGAAAAAAAATTTGTTGGAATATTTAAACATAACTTCTACGAAGAATATATACAGATGACCACAGGCACATTAAAATTATCATCACTCTTATTACAGAAATATAAATCAAAATCACAATGAGTAATCTCATTTGTAAGACTGGCCTATATCAAAAATACTAGAAACAAGTGTTGGCAAGGGTGTGGATAAAATAAAGCACTTCTAAACCATTGGTGGAAATGTAAATAGGTGCACCTACTTTGTAGAACTCTGTGGAGGTTCCTCAAAAATTTTTAAATAAAATTACCATATGACCCCAAATTTCTACTTCTAAATACCTACTCAGAGAATATGAAAACACAATTCAAAAAGATATATGGACCACTATGTTCATTGCAGCACTATTAATAATAGCTAAAATCTGAAAACCTAAGTACCCATTGTCAAATAAAGAAAACTATATAAATATAGAATACTCCTCAGCTATAAAAGGTGATCAGATATTGCCATTTGCAACAATATAGTTGAAACTAGAGGTCACTGTGGTAAGTGGAAGAAGTCAAAAGGAAAAAGACAAATACTGGATGATTTCACTCACATATGGAATATAAAGAAACAAAACCAATGAACAGACAAAAGTAAACAAAAACTAAGCCTTGAAAATTGATAACAAAACTGAGATTTCCAGGAGGGATAGGGTGTTGTGGGTAGGAGAAGGGAATAATAAAGATACCATGGACAGTGGCAGACGATTATTAGAAATTAGGTGGTGGGTGTGTTCTGCTATATGCTTGGTGAAGAATGAAACTGCACATCAACAACTTATGTTGTAAATCAAGGTCACCTCAGTAAAAATAAATGAATAAATAAATAAATGAAACAAAAAATACCTTCATCCTTTTTTTATTGAAATAAAATAAATGCTGGTATTGGTCTGACTTTAGATCAGTTCAAAACTTTGTGAAGATAATAAACTTTGTTTTTTTCTAACATAAATTTTGAAAAAAAGTCTGCTAAAGAGAAGAATGTTACAGATTTAGCATCAACTTTAGTCATGAAATACAATTTTTGTTTTTGTTTCTTCAAATAGAATTATTTAAATTGAAAGGTGTTTTAATTAATACAAAATATTAATAGTTAACTTTAATATCTCATTTTGTATTATATACAGAAGTCACATTTTATCAAAGTATTCCTTTCTGTAGTTTTCATTTCATTGAGACATAGTAAACACATAACATTATGTAAGTTTTAGGTAAACAGCATGATGATTTGATACTTATTATATTGTTAAATGATAACTACAAGAAGTCTATTTTCTGTCACCACACATAGTTACAATATTTTTTTTTGTAAAAGCGAATTTTAAAATCTACTCTGTAAGCAACTTTCAGGTGTGAAGTATCACTTACTATAGTTACCGTGTTTCAAATCTATGATTTATTTTATAACTATATTTTCGCACTGTTAGACTTCTTTCACACATCTTTATGTTCACATATGACAGAAACAAATCTGCTTGCTAAATCCATGAGTTTGATTTATTTGTTTGGTTTTAGATTCCACATATAGATGAGAGAATTTGGTGTTTGTCTTTCTCTGTCTGACTTATTTCACTCAACATAATGCACTGAGGTCCATCTGTGTTGACACAAATAGATCTCATTCTTTTTATGTTTGGATTCATGACTAAGGGACAGGGTGAAAAAAGCCAAAATGACCAACTAAATAAATAAAGATGTTTCTTCTTCCCTTCATCCCTTTCTTCCCTGCTCCCTGTTTTCCTTTCCCCCTTCCTAAGTTTATTCCTCCCTTTCTTTCTTAAAAGTTGTTTCCTCCTCTCCCTTCTTTATTCCCTCTCTTCATTTAGAAAAAGAAATAAAATAAAGAGAAATCAAAAAATGCCTTGAAAAAAAAAGGAAAATCAACATAGCATAACTATGGGATGCAGCAAGAGCAATTAAAAGAACTAAGTTTTTAGAGATATATTCCTAACTTAAGAAACAAGAAAATATCAGATATACAACCTAATTTTACACTTTCAGGAACTTGAAAAAGTATAACAAATGAAACCCAAAAGTTAGGAGAAGGAAAAAAATTCAGAATGGAAGTAAAGAAATAGAGAAATAACTAAGAAAATAGGACAGATCAATTATATTAGAGGTAGTTCTTTGAAAAGAAATAGAACTCAGCAATTTTTATAT
The DNA here is from genome assembly GCA_004363575.1 of Solenodon paradoxus. Classification (NCBI taxonomy): domain Eukaryota; kingdom Metazoa; phylum Chordata; class Mammalia; order Eulipotyphla; family Solenodontidae; genus Solenodon; species Solenodon paradoxus. The sequence goes on along the minus strand of RJWH01000749.1, from coordinate 147,171 downwards.
AGACTTATCAATAAAAAATAAGAGAAGGCTAAAAATTAGAAATAACAGAGGAGTTAAGGTGTATCACAGAAATACAAAGGATCATAAGATACTATTATGCACAACTGTATACCCCAAATTCAACATATAAGAAAAGGATGCATTTCTTAAAGCATCCAACCTACTATGACTAAATTAAAAGAAATATAAAATAAAGCAGATTAAATAATATGTTATTTTGATAAAAATCAACAATGTAGGTAAGAGAAGGAACATACTTCAACATAATAAATACAAGAATAGGACAATAATATCACAAGACCAAAACTCGCATTTATTTTTCAGTGGAATGTTGAATGGTTTTGCTCTAAGATCAGTAACAAGACAAGGATGACCTCTTACCGCTTTTATTCAACATAATATTAGAGGTCCTAGACAGAGATATCAGACTCAGGAAAGAATAAAACTCCCTCAAATCACAAAAGAAAAAGTAAAACTGACAGTTTGCATACGATATGTTATTATACATGGAAAGCTCTAACGATGCTATCAAAACATTTCTTAGAACTAATAAAATCACAAGTTACAAGATACAAAGTCAATACATATAAATATATTGTATTTCTATACAGTAAAAGCAGACTATCAGCAAAAGAAATTAAGAAAGCATTCAGTGTGAAAGTGCGTTGCAAATAAAATTATACATAGGAATAAATTTAGCCAAGGTTGTGAAAAAATATGCATACGCTAAAATATAAGACATTGATGAAAGAAATTGAAGAAGAGCCAAATAAGAGGACCTATCTTTCCACTTTATGAACACGGTTTGAAAGAATTGACAGTGTCCAAACTACCCAATCAAAAGTTCAGTAAAATTCCTGTTAAAAATTCAGTGTCATTTTTCAGAAAAATAAAACCAGAAATCCTAATGTTTGTATAGCCGCAAAAGATATAAATTACCAAAGCAATCTTGAGAAATGAGAAAAGACTAGAGATGTCATGCTTCCTGATTTTAAATATTATGAAGTTATACTAGGCAAAGGAGCATGACACTGACCTACAAAAACAGTCATGCAGCCCAGAAGTACACCCATCAGTATGTATTCAATTAATTTATACAAAGAAGCTAATAATATGTAATTGTAAAAGGAAAGTCTCTTCAATGAATATGTTTAGGAAAATTAGATATTCACATGTAAAAGATTGAAACAGGCCACTCTCTTGCACCTTACATACACACAATTAACTCAAAATTGATTAAGTACTTGAATGTCAGATCTGAAACCATAAAATTTCCAGAACAAAACACAGGTGACAAGCTCCTTTATATCAGTCTTAGCAATGAATTCTTCGATTTGACCCTAAAAACAAAGGCAAAAAATATAAATAAATAAGTTAGACTGTATCGTGTTAAAACCTCCTGAAAAACAAAAGAAACCATCAATAAAAGTGAAAAAGCAACCTATTGAATGGTAGGAAATGTTTGCAAATCATGTAGCTGACCAGGAAAGAATAGCCAAAAAGTAGAAGTAGCTCATATAAATCAAGAGTAAAAAATAAATTTAATTTAAAAAACAGGCATCTGTAGATATTTAGCCACAGAAGACAAATAGATGTTCAAAAAATATATGAAAATATCATTAACATCCTAATCATTAGAGAAATATGAATGAAAACCACAGTGAGATTACTTCACACTTAGTAGAGCTGCTGTCAACAAGTAGACAAGAGATAATAGTGTGGGTGAAAATGTGGAGGGACGGTAACACTTGTGCACTGTTGGTGGGAATATAAGTTGGTTCATTCACTCTGAAAGCCATATGAAGGTTTCTCAAAAAATTAAAAATAGAGCTTATCATATGATCACACAAAGTGTTTATCCAAAGAAAGCGTAAACATTGATTACAAAAGATTATTGCACACCCATGTTTATTGATGTATTACTATAGCCAGGATATGAAAGCAACCTGAGTCCATCTATGAATGATTAAAGAAGTTATGAATTATATATGCACCTATATAATGGAATATTATTTATCCACTAAGAAGAATTAAATCTTGCCATTCACAACACCAAAAGTTATCTTTTTCTTTGTCCTCTTAGTCATCATGGCAATGGGGACTGTGATTTCAGTTACTTCTCTACCATGTTTCAGCATTAAGGTATTGGAATGTGACTCAGGATCTATGTACTATGCATTCCTAAGTCCTCTTTCCCTGTCTTTACAAGTCACATCCTACCTTCCATATTCAAGATAAAAATAAATCAATAAGCATCTTGGATGCAAACAAATATTCAGAGTATTAAGTTACATTAGTCAGATAGAAAAAGGCATATATTGTCTCATTTATATGTGGAAACTAATTTTTAAAACAAAGTCAAAAACATAGATACAAAGAACTGATTGGTGGAATTGCCAGTCAATAGGTGGATGAAATGAATGAAAGGGATGAAAAAATAAACTCCCATATTTAAATATAAATAATTCATAAGGATGTCTGTGCAGCATGATAACTATAAGTTACTAAGAGATTAAACTGCAAACATTCTCATTGCAAGAAAAGAAAATATACTAATGTGTGATGATGATGGTAACTAAACTTTGTTTTTGGATGGTGTCTAAACCTTTGTGTCAATCATTTCATAATATATTTAAAGAGGAAATCATTAGGTGGTACCTTGAAACTGATAGAATGTTTTGTGTCATTTATAGCATTATTAAAAGTACATAGTTATATATTAGTAGTACCTTTGTATTTAGGGCATAATTTAAGACTTTCAGTTTCCTTACCTTGCATAAACAGAAATGACCAAAGTGAGACCTACTAATCTCCAGTCATTGGTTTAAAGAAAGAGAGCATAGAGTGTCAAATATCGGCACTCTAGTATAAAAGTTCCAGTAAAAAGAAAAACTGAAATATGATGGCATGTTTATAGTTTGCTCTTTAAGAATGAGGAGTAGTATGTAAGTATTTTTATATATCTTTGTAATAGTTTATGCTTCTGGGAAAATTTTTACAACTGTAGTATATAATTTTCATGACAAATCATATTTGTGCCTCTCTACCAAACCCTACAGGTGAGTCCTAGAACACAATTTTGGGAAATTCTCACTGTTTCTGAAACTGTATAAAAACAAACAAAAAAGAAAACAAGAGAAGAAACAAATGTCACGGAGAACTGCAATGTAAAATCAATAAATCAAAGAAAATAAATTTTTTTAGTAGCTTCAGGATCAATGATACGTTTGTTAATATTTTAAAGACATATTTACAGTTGAACTAGACATAGTGTTTAAAAGGGTTGATAGTATGACTAAAGAGCAGAAATTTCAAGATGAGGAATTATGGGTAACATTATTTATTCCAAATATACATCCATTGAACTTCTCTAACATAGTCGGTAAGATGAGCAATATTTAAAGAAAATCCTCTCATTTGTTATGAATTTGTTTTGAAGGGTGTCAAATAATCTTTGTTATTTTGATATTCTACCTTGCAATGAAATTAAATCTTAGAGCTATGATTCAGGGAGGATGTGATAATTAACCAAGGTTGTATTTCAGAAACATGTATTTCTGAACATACATACTCTCCCAGGATTCTGACTGAACCTCCATATTGAACATTTTGACACCATAAATCTTTTATAGGAGTCAAAGAACTTTATCTTGAAAAGTTCTAGAAAGAGTTTGTGTGTAATCTTACAAAAATCCTGTCTTTGAAATTACTGAATTTGTTTTATCATAAGCCCTCCCCAGCTTACACAAATATACATCAACACACAAAACATTTATGAAATAATATATTTAGAAAATGTGTCATGGCCTTGATATCCTGTATATCTATACATATAATAAAATATCTAAAGGTGAGCTATTTATATAACTCGACAATTCCTAATCATGTTAGTTGTAATAGCTCACATTCATGTAAACTGGAGATTAATGACAAGTATTATGTGGTAGTTATAACACTGATTCTTTGTTTCTATTCCTAGACTTGGTATTTACCTGTTCTCTGATATTAGGTACACTGTCATGTTTTTCAGATGTATAGTTCTATTGTTCATAAAATAAATCCTCATCAAACTCTAGCATTTCCCTATTGTATACATTTCCCTATTCTGTACATTTCATTATTGACTCCATAGATTATCACGCCTTTTAATAGAGTTTTTATTCTGATACTAAGCCCTTTTAAAATTCAAATATTTATTAATTTTTTATTCATGATTTTCTAATAACTTGGTTAGTAAGGCAGTGTATTTCCAATTTCCCTTTTCTGTGTATCTTTTCCATATAACTCAATTATAAGAAGAGCTAAGATTTCTGTGGTAATATGTCTACTTAGGAAAAAAAAAGTCAATTTCTGATTATGGAGAATGTTAAAGAGCATACTCCTGGCACCTGTAGATTTTAATGCCTGTATTTTTTTTCTTTCCAGAGATAATGGCCTCTTCTGAAGGATTTTGTATCTGAATGACATTTTTAAGGTCTACTTAATGCATTTTTCATACTAGTGCACTAAGAGCAATATTATAGGTCCCTGCTGGGCAATAGGCAAAATGGATACTTCTATTCCCCATCTAATGTAGGTGGTAGAATATAATTAGGTATGTTAGAAATCTTCCTTGATGCTTCTGAGCTTGCTGAGAGGTGGGTTTTCAATCATTTACAACTTTCAAAAATTTCTTTTCCAACCCACAGCTTGAATAACAGTTATGAAAGAAATCTAATCATAAGTTCATAATACCCTTTTAAAAACTTTCCAAGATAATTCTGAGAAATGTTTTTTAAAACCCATTGTTCTTATTTAAGTGCATCATTTGCTAATGAATTATTTTCTAAATCCATTAAAAAATTTCCACTGGAAAGAAACTGTCATCAAGTTTATGAGATGATAAGATAATAGTTCACAATTTTGCAATAATTATTTTGAGGAAAAAGTTATTTACATGCTGTAAGTGATTTAAAGCTTTACAGCAGAAAATATGTTGCTTTTTCTTATAAATAGCATTTAGTATAAACAGACTTCATTTGGTATTTAAATCTCCTTATGAAGAAATTTCCAATCCCTAAAGAAAAGATGAAACCATATAGCTATAAAGAGATATGGAGCTATCAATGAATGTTAATAGAGCTATCAAAAATAAAAGAACTTTTGATAAATGTAACTTTGAGTGATATTTAGTGAATATTATTATCTGAATTCAAGAACCAAATGAAATAAAGATTGAGTGAATACAATGTAATGATGCAGACATTTTGTAAAAATATAAAGCTAAACATATGAAAAATGAATTTGTGTTATCAAATATGAATGTAAAATATATTAAAAACATTACAAAACAACTAAAGAATAAAATTGAATATATTCTAATGAAAATTACTTTAGCATACTTATTGCAATGCCTTCATTGTTCTTATCATGTATTAACAGATAATAAATTTAAATAAGATATATTACTATGATATTCAGTATAGTATTGTTTGATCATCTACTGAACAACTGGATTTACTGAGGTAAATTTTAAGAAAAAAAGTCTTAGATGAGAAACTTCCTTGGGTGTGCTTTTCTGTTGCCATGATCTATATACTGGAAAAACTTTTCGTTGTTATTTTATAATCCATAAAAGATCAGGTGTACTTTTCTAAGTCATTCATTCTTGATTGCCAGATTATTTTAAATGCATTTTAATAATGTACCTCCTTGAAGAAAAGTGTATTTATATTCTATCAAATACAGAGAGACAATGTGATTCTGATATTTATATATCTCACCACTTTTTCCCTGACACAAACCACCCATCTAGCTCACTTTTGTTGTCTCATTTAAAATTTTACTGCTTGTTAATAGACTTTTTGATAGACTACCTACCTGACACTTCTCAATCTCCTTTTTTTTTCCTTCATGAAGCATTTCTGGCAAAACACAAGTTGCAGGTAACTAACATTCCTGCTTATTCTATGCTCTAGGACAGCTGATTTTTGCTGGAAAAAAAGCCTACAATCATTCTGAAAGCTCTCTTTTTGAAACGATACCCAACGACACAATGTGTGCTCTTTGTGTTGTATACCATTTATCTCACATTTTTCTGGCTAATTTTCTTGAGTAGTTTTAGATAACTATTTTATGCATTTTTTTCTATCCTAAAATTTGAAAACCTATACTGTCCCCAGAAAGATCAGCCATGAGTTACTTCTTTTACTAGCAAATAAAAACAATCAAAAGAAAACTTAAAAAATCCTTCCTACTACATTATCATATATTCATACATAGTGGAATATATAATAATGTATCACCATATATTATCTTTACATATATTACCATGAATGAAATATATGAATTTTCCTGTGGATACTAGTTCCCGTCTTCTCTAACCTATCATACATATAATTTATTTTTAGTAAACTACTGTTCATCATTTCATCAACATTCAAAGATATTTTATTTCTTTTATTATTATATATAATATAAATTTATATTAAATAGTAGATAGCATTTAGTTTGCATATATCATGTGCATATATGTTTTATATATGATATATACATATCATTCATGAGTGTATAATCATGTGTTTGCCTCTAAGTAGACATATAGATGATGATGATCATGATGATCATGATGATAATGAAGAGTTAGCTAGCTAGATTGATTGATGGATACCAAATATAATTTCCAAATACCGTATGACTTCTGTCTTCTATTTGCAGAAAAATCCCTTAAAAATATTTAAGCTTGCTCTTTCTTATTTTTTACCTCTAACTATTTCTTGAATATACCCCAATCAGGCCTTTAACAGTTATTGTTTTTGTCTATAACACATTAACCCAACCAAATAATCAAACAATATCTCTTGCTTAAAGATGTACTTTGACTTGCAGTAAAATTTCCTGATTGTTCTCTTACCATACTTTGTTTAGTGTCTGTGCTTTAATTGACCTCTAAATGATCGAGAAACCTAGTTAGGGATTCATTTGTGGACTTACTTTTTCTAACTACTCTTTTTTTCTCTACAATATCATTGAGTCTCATGGTTTTAATTACCAACAAATTTCTGTAAGCTCCAATTTCAACCATTTATCTTTCCACTGAACTCATCTTTTGTATTCAGTATTATACCGGACAACTTTATCTGAATACAAAATGCAAAGTTAAAACTTTGTAGTCCAACTCTGCATATTACAACCAAACAAAATCTAATACCAAACTAAAACGTCTCAATAGAATTCAAATATTTATTATACACAGCTTTTAGTTTTGGCCATATCTTAGAGGAAGTGTGTCTCTATGTGTAACAAAGTATTCTGAATAATATGTGGTTTTGAATTTTGGGCTATGATGAGTATCTTCTGGTATTTGCATTTGTGTGTGTATAAACATACATACTTTTAATAAATATACACAGGTATAATTTATAATAATTATGTTAGTTACATGTGAGTCAGACAGAAGAACATCCTCAGAAGAGCTCAAAACACATTCACTGTTTGGATTTGTTTTTCACCTCCTTGAGCCATCTGTTTGATGGCTAGTTACTGAAGTATTGTAATAAAGTATATCACTTAGCATATCTCTACATTTTCAAAGGAGTATATAGTTTTCTATTATGCTACCAGCACATCATACAATAATTATATACATTAGGTATATTAAATTTCTTATATATCCATGATGTAGGCATTTGAATATGCATTTGGTGTGATGTGATTTTAAAAAGAAGAAAAAACAAGCACATTTACTGCCAGATATCTTCCTACTTTGTTATATCATTATGTTAAAATAATGCTGCTAATACTGACATGCAGCATACTGTAAGGATTCTTGTATCTGTGGCAAAAGTGGTAATTAGATGATAAATGCATTGCATTTTTTATGTTAACTGTGGAATGAGTGACAATTTAAAATAGTTATTAGAGCTTTTGGTCCCAACATAATGGATGAAGAGGGACTCGCTTTCACTCTAACTTGAAATAATGGTATAACAGCAACAACAAAAATTATGACGATGTGAGTAGCATAATCTCTGAAAAAAGAGAAATTCGATGAGCTCTATGATTACTCTTGCCTATTACCTAAAGGGTTTCTGAGTCTCAGCATGGGGATGCAGAGTTTGGAAAAAAAATAGTGTTCTGAATTGGAGTAGCCAAGAGAATGAAGCACCAAAGAAAAGAGAACTCTGTAAAGAAGAGAGAAATTTAGACAGGCAACTGTCGAGATCTTTTGACATTTGTCCCTGGAATCTTCAGCTGAGTATTACTAAGTGTATGTATAAAAAAACTATGCAAGCTCTAGAAGGAACCATAGAATACTGAAGATGTGACTTTCATAATGTGACCAAGTTAGACCTAAAGTAGATATTGCTCCCAACTCCCAAAGCAAAGTTTAGAAGTCTCAAATGAATAAAAATGTTTTCAAGTATTTTAGCAATATATCCAACAAGAGACTAAATATTTTTTAAATAATAAATAATACAGGACCAATGTTTAATTCTGGGTTTTATGACCAATTCTAAAATTCCAATGATATTTAAAAACCAAGAATGAGCAAAAAATGTTCAAAATGTTTAGCTCACAATGACTGATTTCCAGTTAAAATGGCAAGGAATTCCAAGTGCATGAAAATATAATCCATAATAGGAAAATCAAGTGAATCAGTGTTAGAAATAGATTCATTAAATAGGTGGTAGTATTAATAGTTGGGAATGCTAACATCTATTTTTGCATATTCTTCATATTATTAAATCTTTCATTTAATCTGCATAGCAGTGGTATAAAAGGTATACTCCTATAGTCATTACCAGAGAGGGAGGCTGAGGTACAATCAAGTAGTTTATGACAGTTCCCAAAGCTTGTATTGACAGCCAGAATGAAAAATATCTAATCTAGTTCCAAAGACTATGATCTGAGTTATTGTGTTATACTAAAATGAGTAGCACTAATATAGAATATTCAAGTCACATTCTGAAAATCAGCATTTTGGCAATTGTCCATTGAAACTTATCTTGACTAAATTTAAATTATTTTATCTTTAATTGATTTTATTGAAGGAATATTCAAATAAGTTTGTTATGCATGATAGCAAATTTACATCTGTATCTAATACAGTAAGCTTTATCACTATTTCCTTCACTGTAGAATTAGTTAAAATCTCCAAAAAAATCCTATTTTTGGCATTTTTATTATCAAAATTGTATTAATATTTCACTTTTAAATGTTAGGTTTAATATTTATATACATATATAGACTAGACTACATGCAAGTTGTTTAAGTGTGTGTAGGTATAAATATGAATATATGTGTGTATTTGTGTAATTTTGCATACATATGGCAATCTACTAATGATAGATATTTTTCATCCAGAGAACTGTGACAGAATCCTAGAAATATTTGTTCTCTCCTTTTTTTCATAATCTTCCATCTAGTCTTTCACTGAAATTGTTGATTTTTCCCTACTAGTTTTCTAAAATATATTCACCACTCTCCATTTTTTTCCAGCACATTATCAGTGCATTATGTTTCCAATTGGTCCCTCTGGAATTCATGAGATCTGTCCAAAGGACAAATGAATTTGCCTTACTCCTCAAACTGAAACCCATCATATCCCTTTCCAGTTCCTCAGATAACACCCACATCCCTTCCCTTGGTTTTAATTTTTGGCATAATTCACCTAGAATGCAATTCAATTATGAAAGTATAAAATTAAATGCTTTATATTCACAGAGTTTTGCAATCATCAATGCAATGAATTTTGGAATATTAGCATCATCTCACAAGAAGTCTCACTTCTCCAGACCATCACTACCCAATATCCTCCTTACTACTTTCCCAACATAGGGAACTACTAATCCACATTTTGTATCTTTAAATTTGTCTACTCTGGAAATTTCATTTAACTGGAAGAATTCGATATATGACTTTGAAGCTAGGTCCATTGTTTTCTTTTTTTTAACTTAGCATAATATCTTCAAGATTCATCCATGTTTTAGTGTAAGTGCTTCATTTCTTTTTATTGCCAGATAATATTGCCTTGTATAGATATTCCATTCATTCATATATTAGTAAACAGACATTTACATTGCTTTCACTTTTTGTTTATGGAGACGATATACAATCTTTCTGTATGCATTTCTGTCTATCTATATATAGAGAGATATGGATGTATATGTGTATAGCTTCAGTTGCTTTGGGGTTGCAATTGTTGAGTCATATAATATTTTTATTTAACATTCTGGATAACTCTCAGAACTTTTATCCAAAGCACCTGCACCATTTCACATTTGCAGAAATACAAGGGCTCTAATTTCTCCATATCCGTACCAAAACATTGTTAGCTGTCTTTTTGTTACAGCCATCCCAATGTGTGAACTGGTATTGTTGCTTTAATATGCATTTTCGTGAACATGCATAATGATGTTTAGCATCTTTGTATTTTCTTATTGGTCTTCCTCTGACTTCTGAGGCTCTTTATGACAATATGTCTGTTTCTTCAGCCATGTAATCTCTTACCTCTCTCCACTTGATAGTTAATACACCAGATTCAGAGAATTCTTTCAACTCTGACCTTGCTGTTCTCCTCCCTATTCCAGGTCCATGTGGTTCCCATTTTCTTCCCACTTTTCCCTCCTTTCTGCTTGGCCAGGACTGATTTCATGTGTGTGCAGCGTGAAAAACTGCATTGAGTGTCATGTTAAGAAGAGCTCTGTGTTTGGTTTAATCTGAATTGTTGTTTTGAAATTTGTAATAATTTTTTTTTCAGTGGGTCTCAAATTTTATAGCCTTCTGGTGCCTGTGCTATCATTATTATTATCCTTCAGGTCTCAGTTTAGAAAAAAAAATACCCATAAGTAACTGTTTCTCACTTCTTTAGATTACATTATATATTCTCCCTGAATTTCACCAATACCAGCATGTTTAGTATTTCTTTATTCCTCTAAGCCTTTTGACCTATGAGTCTAAGGGCTTTGCCTTTCTTACATTTTTTCTGATCCTCAAAATCAATCATAGTGTCTGTCATATGTCTGAAGAAAAATATATAGTTTAACCACATAGTTATGACTCAGGTGGTGAGCAATATAGCAAAAAGTTAATTCAGAACATAAACTCCAGATCCAGACAGGTTGAACATCTGTCCATTCTCACCTATAAGTTGTTTGGAACTGGGCAAGTTATTTAATGCTTCTGTGTCTCAATTTCAGCATCTTTGAAATGGACATGATACTAACACTGATTTCAAAGCATATGAGGATTAGAGGAGCTAATACATATAACAGTTTGAATAATGTCTAACATTTACTAAGCTTGTTATCTTGTTACACAAATGTTATTGTTATATTTGATTCATATTTTCTGAATAAATTATTAACTGTATATGCAAAGACTAGAAATGGGTTACTAAAATTTAGTGAAAACACTATGTAAATTCAACTGTTTTATTATCCACACTACTCCATTACATCAATTTACACTACTAGAGTGAAGGGTAATTGTATACAAATTCAGTTTTGAAAATGAAAATAAAAGAAAAAATTATGAACCTAGGATCATTAAGCTAAGGAAAAAGAGATTAAATTCAGGATCTTATAAGAGAATCTAACTAAATTATTTGCAGAAATTAGCAAAATTACCACAATGTTAAAACAATTTTGAGAAGTTAGGACAAATGAATGCCACTAAGCTTGGAGAGATTTTCTTGTTTAAATATTGGACAGTTATATCTTGATATTTCTTCTAGTATTTTTTGGTGTTTTTTATCTCCTGAAAAAGTTAATTTAATTTTTGTTTTTTTTTAATTTACTAATGGAACATTGTATCATAACATTATGTAGATGTAAGGTATTCATTATCATAAATCAACATCTGGGATAATACATCAACCTTATATCTATAAACAATCCAATTCTATAGTTCACCCTATAATAGATTCCTGTTTCATTCCTCACTCCCTTCTAATGATGAGTAACTTGGTTCTATAGGCAAAAAGTCCATTTTTGTTTTGTTCGTTTCATATCTTTGTTTGGTTTCCCTGTATACCACATCTGAGTAAAATCATGCAGTGTCTGTCTCTCTTCTTTTGACTTACTTCACTGTTTCCCTTTGGATAATGTCTATCCATGTTTTATAAAATAACAAGAGTTGCTCATTATGCATCCTCAGTGCCTGGATACTTATTGTGGGATAGTTGCACAGAAAAATAAAATATTGAATAACCAAGTGTCATTATTCTCAATTCCCACAAAAGTCAAAGGGAGTCAGTGACTTTTCAAAGGTTCAAAGATACGAGTGTAAGGCAGAAGACAGAGAATACAGACTACTTTTGTGTTTGTGTAATACAACTGGATTCTAGATTTGGCAATAAATGTCTAGTTTGTAAGTTCAAAAAATAATATACAAACATGTTATATTATGATTTATTTGTCAATTAAAATAACTATAAAATATTTCTTTTATATATCTAATCAGAAAATAAATATCTTCACCACTATGTTCATAGCAGCTCAATTCACAATAACCAAGACATGGAAACACCCTAAATGCTCATCAATAGATACCTGCATAAATAATCTGTGGTGTGTATATTCAATGGAATACTATGAAACTATTTAAAAAGATTAAATTGTGCCTCTTGCAACCATCTGGATTGAACTGGAGGGGATCATATTAAACAAAATGAGTTAAATAGAAAAAGGGAAGTACAAGATTATTTTGTTCATAAACGGAATATAAAGAAACAAAATTAGTGCACAAACCCCAACAAAATTCACTGGACAGATTATAGTTACCAGGAAGTTGTGAAAGAGAAGGGAAGGAAGAAGGGAACAAGGTCATAATAAAATGAACTAAGACTCTGATGGTGGGTGTGGTGTGAAATACACAAAGTACTGAGATGGCTTTCAATATCCTAAAGTGAACATATCAATGTAAATGAAATAATAGCATTATTACTGAAAACATGTATGTTGTAACTAAGCTCAAATACCATGTGGATTAACTCATGTGCAATATAAGGAAATAAACAAGCACAAAAAAGAAAAACAATAAGTTCTTAAAGAGAATAGATTTAAGGTTACCAAAAGGGGAAGAGGTGCGAACAGGTGAATCTGGTTAAGGGGCCAATTGTATGATGATAGATGAAAAACACACTTTCAGTGGTGATCATGATATAGTATATATAGATATTAGATTATAATGCCTTATACTAAAACTTATTCAGTGTTATAAATCAATGTCGCTACAATAAAAACATTACAAATAATAAATTACATCACAAAAGGGAACATTCTTGTGGATTTTTAAGGGATTGTTCAAATTGTAACATACATTTTACAGTATATAAATAATCATATAAAAATATAAAGGTACTATTCAAATGAGCAGTTCTTAACCTGACCTTCTGGAAAGGCAAATAATACAGCATCAAATAAAATTTCAGAGTGCTTTTCTGTAAAAAATTGAAAAAATAATGTGCAGTTAGACAATATACTTTCTAATCATCTTACTTAATTCAGTGATAGAAACTGAAAATACTAGATTGACAGTTAATATACCCATAACCTGTCTCAATCAAATATCAGATGTCTTAAATGAATCTTCACTAGGTGGTGAATCAAAGCCAGCATATAAATGAATTTTCTTTCAGAAATGTGGAATGCACTTTTGTAGCACAGAGAAAGATGTCCTTTCAAATGTCAGATATGAGAAGGAATGACTTTGATCTTAGAGTGTAAGTATTTGAGACAAATGCATATTGAACATTATTACAGACCTTATGCCAAGTCTAAAAATAACAATTTTCTAGGAATCATACTAAGAAATAAATTATCAAAGAAATAAATTCTGTCAATAATTTTAGATACATTATTAATATATGTAATACTAGTATTCTTACTAATACATAGCTAGTGTTATATATGCAATAATTTTCCACAAGTCAAAAACCTTATCACTTATCACAGGTAACCTTTAGAGGACCTGTTTGTTTTCAAGACAGATGCATCTATCTTTCAACACTGTGAAAAAATATTAATATATTTCTACATGGAAAAATGAAAAGTTTGCTTATGTCATTGTGTATCTTGTCACATTCTAATAAAGGATAAATGCAAATTTTAACCCTTATTAAATATAGTTGCATAATTACATTTCCTTTGCTGAACTACATGCAAATATCACTAAAATTTAAGTTGCTTTCATTTTTAAATTGTACTGCTTCACTTGTTTGCAATTGTTTCAATTCATATTTAATTCTCTCTATAGTAGAGAATTGATCAATTTGATGTAAATAATATGCGAATATTCATATGTGGAATTTGAATGAAATAAAACACACAAATTACCAAAACACAGGAAAATTGTGTTAGGCTCTAAAATCAAGACCATGGTTACCAGATTGAGAAAAGGGATAGGGGACTTAGGGTTGAAGGGGTAAGAAAAATAGCAGTGACGGGCACTCCAACTCTAGAGGTAGATGTGGGGATATTTACATACTGACTGAGGTATGACTCTATTCACCTTAATTTGATAGTATTGTGAACTAATGTGACATAATTAAAAGAAAGATAAAGACCATTCTCTGTCTCCCAGTTTCTATAGGAGTGTAAAATCCTATATAATAATAATTAGTATTATTATAAAGATATGATAATAATAATAATAATAGAATATAATGATATAATTTGTTTTTGTTCTAGTTGCTAGTCAAAAAGGTAACTTTCACTGAACTCCCAAGGAAATGTGCTCATATTTGTTCAACTATGATCTCACCCTACATGAAAAATTCTGAAGTTCCAACAGGACTAGAAAAATCAATATGTCTAAGAAAAAGCAGATTTCAAAGAAATAGTAATTTTAAATTGTATATATCTAATTGTATACACACACACATCCACACATACATATACATACCAGGGAATGTCTACCAGGAAATATTTTGAATATAAATAAATATTTAGTCAAAAAATTAAAGGAATGCTGATAGACTCCTGTCATTTAAATATGAAAGAGATAAAAGGAAAAAATTTCAGATAGGTCTTTGAAGGGTGCTTAAGGAAAGCCCAGGATATTCATGACAGTACAAATAATTCAGATTAATTGGAATTCAAATTAATGGTAAACAGATTGCAAAATGGGCATATGGAAGTAGGCATAAGATGCCATATGGAAGTCCTTAAACATCAGACTGAGGCAATGGGGATTTTGTTTGGGAGGCAATATAAAGTTATTTATAGTTATAGAGCACAGGGGATGTAAAACCTTCAGAAAATTGTTATGAAAATTGTTTGTTTTTTTAAAAAAAACTTATTCTTAGCTACAAAAGAAATAATTTCTGCAGCTGGCTTGAAAATCATAGGAAATAACAGCATGTGGATGACTTTTGCAGAGTCAGGGAGTCTTTTTCGGTCACATTCAGCCTCAGTGTGATTGAAATCGAAAGACGCCTGTCACTACACTTCCTCCTAGCAGCACAGCTAAGAGTATAAGAGTGAATCGGTCTTCCGAAAGAGTTGCTGAAAATGGAAAACGATCCTCGAGATTTCTCCTCATCTAGACCAAACAAATGAAAGTTCAGAAACTTATCCATGATTGAGGACATAGTGTAACATGAGACATAGAATATAATTAATATCATCCGTGGAAAGACCACTGGGAGAGAGCAGGTGTTGCTGGATGAGGGTGTGATGAGTTCTAGTCTCTGTATGTTGGTTTAAGATACATATTGGATGGGCATGCCCTGAAAGTAGGTTATCTGGTGCCTTAACTCCAGAAATAGGCAACATGTTTGGATAAAGAATGACTATGGTCATCAGTGCAGAATTTGGTTGGGTTAGATCTTTCCTAATTGTGCTAAACTGACTGAAGAGAGACCAGAGTCCAGGTCAGAAAACAGGCCTCTAAGGAAAGACGAGACTACCACATAGACCACTGAGTATTCAGAGATGTGTTTCTGGAGTAAAACAGGAAAATGGTTTGTCCTGAAGCTAAAGGAAGTCAGTTCATAAAAAGGAAGGAAGGTTCAAAAGGCCCAATGATGAATACATGAAAGGTAAGGACCAGAATAACTAGTTATTGAAAAGTAGCTAGTTACCTTGTATAGCAAGTTGACTGTTTTGCTTTTGGCTTAACTGTGGATTTTTTACTTTTCTTGCTTTTTTTTCCTTTCCTCTCAATTAAGTAAATGGATTTGGCAACAGCTGGACATCTTAAAAATTGGCAGAGAGAATGTCCTTCTGCTTGAAAAGCTCACCTAACTTTTTTTTTAAGCAATACTTGGGAATTGGAGGACATATTTGGCCTAGAATATCATCTGAGTTGCATAACACATTCTTACTATTCCTTTCTTTCTTTGTTTTTGAAGAACTTCTTTTTAATGATTATTAGTAATGAGTAACTGATTTGATTATATACTTGAATGTCTATATATAAAGTTATAAAGCAAAAAGGAATCATACTGGGCTCCAGTCAATGTCATGTATTAAAATAGACTTTTAAAATAGTATTTTCATTTAAATAAAGGAAAATAATTTAACACAAAAATTTTCATAATACAAAGTACAATGTATTGTAATTTATTTGAATTTCAGTCATGCATAAAATTAAACAACCATTATATTGCTATAGAATAACATTTTTCAAAATAAATGTATAGCATACAATATTTTATTGCAGTACTAGTAGTTCCGATACTGAAATGCAATTTAATAATAGTAAAATACATGTTTTAAATAGATACTAAAAGTTTATTTCCTTATTATAAAAATAAGACTTCAAGGAATGAACTTCATCTCTTTTAATATGTGTGTTTTAAAAGCATTTGAATTGTTTAAGGAAGCAATTCTAGGTCTATTAATTATTTTGCACACAGGAATTCTTTTTTGAAATCTACAGACTATTGGATTATAAATAATTCCCTGCTATAAGTCAATATTTACAGAGAAAGTGATTATTTCTATATTGTTCCTGTTGACTGAGAATGAACTAGCACTTTTTAAAATGATTTTACCAGGTATGCTTATGATCAGTGCTGTTTCATTCATTCGAAAATGAAACCTGTGAATTCCTCTTAATGATTTTCTCAAGCATCTCTATGCATTTTTCTGGCGTGGTAAAATAAAGTGTTTAGGAATATCATTTTTGTTGGTTGGTTTTAGCCAGAAATGAATAGGCATTGTTTTGGATTATGTTCTCAGAGAATGTAATTAGAAGCCAACAAAACCCTGCCTAGAGTAACATGCTAGCTTTTTTAAAAGCAAAGAGCATACTAAATAAGAAAGGTTAATAAAACATGTGTTTAAGTTTTAACTACATGTCAGTATCCCTGTAAGCATGTAGACAGGTAAATTGGTGACCAGAAGAGTATAAATATAGAAACACTGCTTTGGGGAAAAATTGTAATACTGGTTAAGAGTTTATTTTCATTATTGTGTATTTGTTAATTGCCATAAACTTTATCATTTTTTAAAACAAAAGTAGCATAAAATCTTTCTTTTTCTAACTCAATATGAACAGAGCCCAGACAGTCGATTCGAAGTTAAACGCCAACCCGGTAGCTCATCCCTGCACATTAGAGATGTGAAGTGGTCAGATTCAGGCAGATATGACTGTGAAGCTGCAAGTAGAATTGGAGGACACCAGAAGAGCATGTACCTTGACATTGAATGTAAGTTATTTTCCCTTTGTATTTTTATTAAAAACAACCTTTTGTTTAAAAAATATGAATTTTATAATGAAAATTAAAATACACATCTAGTTCATGTTTTAGTATTTAATGTATAGCTTGAGAATGAACAGAGCCATTCAGTCAGTTATTAGAGACATCTAGTGGAAGTTATAAGACATTTCAAAGTGCTGTGTGCTTAACGGTCTTTATTTTGCTTACTATTAAAAGTGTGATTTTGCTTTGCAGCATCTAAGCCAAAACACACTCTGACATGAGCTACATTAATTGCCATTAAGTGATCAACAGCTTAGACATGTTCATTTATAATTTTCATGGCCCTGTGTCATACATATGTAGAATGAATTCTCATTTCTTTTTCAAGTTGTTATTGAATATATAACATCCTCATGAGATGTTATATAGTATTTTTGAAAACAGCAATCAGGATAATATATTTCAAGAATTAAATACTAATGCAGTTCAGTTGCTTTTGATAACTGATACACGTATAGTATGTCTTATTTAGACAGGACAAAAGCTTGACTTATAAACTCGTGATTTGATAATCCTTTGAAAATTTTCCAAGAGTGTTGTTGCCACTGTGTTGATGTAGAGGATGGCTAGGTAAATACATTTCAAGAAAGAAAATAAAATTTTTTTTCATGACTGTTTAAAAATTGATGATTAAAATTTTGTTTAAAATGAAATATCTCTTAGAACACTTAATTGATTTTTTTTTCAAATTAAGTATTCTACTTTTCTGGGAATAATTAGAAAATTACATATACTCTCTTACAAATGTATTGAAGCATAGTTGGAGTAAATGAATGTAAGAAGTGAATGAACAATGTAAGTTTTGAGATATATACATATATATACACATATACATGCATATATGTGCATATATGTACATGTCCATATGTATATATTTATTCTTTCAAATCATTCACAAGAATCAAGATAAACATTCTGATCAGGCCCAAAAGATTTCTCAAGTCCCTTTATGTTGTATTCTTCTTTTATCTGCACTCCAATCAAGTTTACCCACTTTCTATCGCTTTAATTCAGTTTTACATTTTCAGAATTATACATGTATATACATACATATATGGAATCATACAGTATTAATTCTGCTTTGAGCACTGTCCATACTTTATTTTAACCCATTTTGGGGGAGTCAAGTAATATCGCATTGTACTTTTGATTTGTCTGATGACTAGTGATATTAGACACATTTTCATGTACTTATGTACGTATTCTTCATTTGTGTACGTTCTGAGAAATATCTGTTCACGACCTATCACAACATATTTTTACTATTAATTCAGTATAATAATCATATAGAAATTCAGTATATAAATCAAAATTTATAACAAACTGTCCCTGTTTTTGCAAGGTATGATGTGAAATTGTTTATATTGTCACCTCTTAATGGGTATTGGTTGCTTTCGGTTTCTAAATTTTGAAAATAACCTTCATGAACATTTTAAGCATGTATTATAGTAGATGTATAAATGTCTAAAAATAGAATATTTTAAACTTGCTGAATTCTAATTTATGAATTGGATTTCTATATGTGATGCGTTAGTACTCCATCAGAGATATCATTACTTAATGTAAGACCACATAGATTATACCTACTCATGTTTTGTTGCTTTATATTTTTCATAAATATCTATGGTCCATTTTTAGTTCAATTTTTGTGGAATAGGTGTATATTGGTTTCTAATACACACACATATGTATGTGTCCATATCATTTAACACAACTACTAAAAAAATTTTTTTTCTAAATAAGGGTTCACCAATATTGTTGATCTTATAAAACATTAGTTTTTGAGCACAATTTAAATCCTCTATCATACACCTGTTTTTAATTTGCTGATTTCTGTTTTAATTATTAAATTTATTTATATATATAGATTTTTTTTTATTTGAGCCTTCAATAGAATATCATTGATGCAATTTCCTTGTATCATTGGTCTATAGATATTTATAT
Source organism: Solenodon paradoxus (assembly GCA_004363575.1). Lineage (NCBI taxonomy): Eukaryota > Metazoa > Chordata > Mammalia > Eulipotyphla > Solenodontidae > Solenodon > Solenodon paradoxus. The sequence goes on along the minus strand of RJWH01000749.1, from coordinate 127,535 downwards.
GTTACCCTAAATGATACCTAGTGTTTTCCTAGATGTTGTGCTGTTATTTTTTCTAATTTAATTGTGCCCTCTTTTTTATTTTGATTATTTTATATCTATTAAGATTTGTTAATTCTAGCATATGATCTATCTTGGTATAAACACAATGTATCCCTAAAAAGCATATGTAATCTACAGTTGCTGTGTTGTTTTATTACCAACAAATCGAGGTGGGGAATAGTGCTGATTAAATCTTTTGTCTTTACTGAATTTTTACATCATTTTATCAGTATAAAGGATATTAAAATCCTCTATCATGATTTAAACATTTTCCTCTTTAATTTGGTTCTGCATCCATTTTTGAGACATGGTAACAATACAAATTTATAGTTTGTAATGTCTCTGCTGCTGTAACTAATGACTACAAACAGCTCCCTAAACCATGCAAATATATTGCTTTAGAGGTCTGTAGTCAACAGTCTAGTCATGTTTCTTTATGGAGCACCTAGGTGAGATTTCCTTGTAAATTTTCTGTTTCAGCCCACAATCATGGTTCAATCTTTCACCCTTTCAATCTTAGAAACCAGCAATGGCAGACTGAGTCTCTCATATCACTGTCTCTGATTCCTTCCTTACATATCCTTCTCTGTCTCTGGCTCTATTGTCCTTATATAAACTCACATTGGATAATCCAGGGAACTCTTCTAATTAAAAATTTTAGTCACAGACAAAAAGTACCTTCTGCCATTTTAAATGATTTGCAACTCAGATTATGTTGTTGGGGAGAGTCATTTTTTTTCCTATACATGCCTTTCTCATGTTTATTTTTCTGTTGCTATTATTAACATGAATTTTATCTAATATTCAAATAGCTACATAATCTCTCATGCATACTGTTTATATGCCTTTTTCACATTCAGTAATTTTCCCTCTGGTTATATTTTACGTGAAATTAAAATGTCTATCTTTATGCAATATAAGACAAAAGGTTTTTCATTAATTCTTTTAATATGTGAATTTTAATTAGAACATTTATATACAAGTCAGCAATAAATGATTTAGGTGATAAATAGTTCAGATTTTGTTGGCCCTTATAGAGTCTCTGTAGCATACAAACCATTTTAAAGGCTCATCACATGTTTGTCTTACAGACCATTAAAATGGAAGAATAAATTCTTAACTATATAATATGTAGTATTGTATATGGAAGTATATTTATGTGTGTATGTGTGTGTATATATACATATGGAGATACAGGGAGAGAGAGAGAGAGAGAGAGAGAGAGAGAGAGAGAGAGAGAGAGAGAGAGAGAGAGATTGAAAGAAATTTCTTGGAATATATTTTGTCTGTGGGTCATAATTTTCCAACCATTAGTTTAAAATCTTAAATTTAATGCAATTATTACTAGTGTTTCCTTTAAGCCTATAGTGTTTTTTTTTTCTTTTTTTTCCTCTTTTATATATTATGTCTCCCTTTTCTTATCTTCTTTTAAGGTATTTTAAATTTTTAGTATTTTGATTTAATTTATATGTTGAATATAAACTATTTGTTTTTTGTTTTGTTTTTCTTAAATTACTCTCTAGTTATTATTATATACAGACTTAACATTTACTGACTATAGAGAGTTAATAATTTTCCATTAAGCAGAAAACTTCAACTTACATAGTTCCCTTTAAATGTTTTCTACATTGATTTTTTTTATAATTGTGGCCATATATATTGCATCTACATTGAAAATATTAATGAAAACTTAAAATTCTACAGAATTAAATTTTGCATTTAATTTTATCTTCAAATAACACAAAAGAAAAAGACATTCATCTCTTTATCATCTATTTTGCTCTTCATTTTTTTTTTAAGGAAAGTTCCAGGCAAGAAGTCAGAAGATGTAGAAACATTTGTTTATTTGTTTACTTATTGTTTAGGAGTTCATTTTGGTTGTTTTCTCTGGCTCTGGGTCTCAAGTATGGGTCCTGTGGATGTTTGTGAACTATGTCAGCCAGAGGCTGCAGAAATAAGTGGTAAAGCACCAGGGTGCTCCTCTTCATTCATTCATTATTAAAGAATCACATTTCCTTCTGATATTAATGTCCTTCAGTCTGAAGAAATATCTTCTCATGTGGAACATATTTGTTTGGAATAGATTCTATACATGTTCTTTAATCTGAAAATGTTCTCTCCCCTCACCCCCAACATTTCTGAAAGGTTCCTGAAGGATATTCCTCCCCTCTCCCAGGATAATTCTGGGCTGACATTTCCTTAAAATGTAGTAGTTTCTTGGCTGTCTAGTCTCTTAGTTACTGATGGAAAACTAAGGTAATTCAAATTGTTGACGTTTCTTGTTATGTTTGTTTAGAATGTGTGTCTGGGTGTGGTTTTCTTTGAATTTACTCTTTTGGGAATGTACTAACCTTTAACATCTGTAAACTTCTATTTGTCAATACATTTGATCACTTTTTGATCAAACATCTTAAAATATCCTGTCTGTAATGTCCTGTCTTAAAATATCCTGTCTTAAAATATCCTGTCTGTATCTCTTTTCATCTACAGTACTTTACTCATACCACATAGTATGACTTTTGTGTCAAATATCCATGAGACACTGTTTAGTTTTTTATATAATATACATGTATTTCCATATTTCCATATATATAGATTTATATATTTTATTTCTTTGCACTCTTCTTCAGATTAGCTAATTTCTCTTGTTTGCCCTCTAAATTTATTGACTACTCCATCTTCTCCATTTACTACTCAGTTAATTCAGTCAGGGTTTTTTTTTAATCAAAATACTAAATTCCTTAGTTGTAAATTCTTAATTTTTTCTGCTTTACATTTTATGTTTCTCTGTTGACATTCTTATACTTTCATTTGTTTTATAAATGTTCTCCTTTTTTTAATGAAGCATAGTTAGATTAACTCCTCTAAAATCTATATCTGATAAATTCACCATTTGTGTCAGCTCGGAATGTGTATATGTTGTTTATTTTCTTTAGAATTAGTCATATTACTGTGGTTTATTGAATATCAAGACTAGTTGGATTATACCTTGAATACTGTATATATTATTTTGTGCAGAATCTGGATCTTTAATAACTGTATGGGAAAAAAAAGGTCATTAAATAAATAAATACTCCTAAATTTTTGTTGGCTCCTGTGAGTAGTGATTCAAATCTCAGCTGATTTTTTTAAAGGAAAGAGTCAGGCAGGAATGACGATCAGCAGAGACAGGAAGGCAGGAAGAGAGAGGAGGAAGAAGCGCTTTATTTTATTTAGTAGTTCATCTTGTTTGATTCCCTGGCCCCAGAATACAAACCTGGGTCCCTGTGAACTGTATGTGAATTGTACCCAACTGCTAGTCCACCAGGGTGTGTCAATATCTTACGTCTTATTATGTGATTTTCTGTATGTCCTATGTATGCAAAGCTCAAGACATGCTGAGATTTATGAGGTTTTACACACAAAATTATGGCATCTATCTGAGACCATCAAAACACTATGCAGTTTGTATTGGTTTCTTTGCAAGTTACTGCCCCAGTATCTGGTTTTAGCTCCAGTATCATTTTGAAGTTTCTCAAATAGCACCTGCCCTCTAAAAAAAAAAAAAAAAGTAAGAGGGAAAAAATTAAAAAATACATTTTATTCCTATCCTCAATCTCCATGGAAATTTTTTACAACTTTGAAACCTGCATTTTTAATCAATCTTTTATTCTTCTCATATGAAGATTAGTAGAAATTTTGGTTGGATAGTGTCATTAACAATCATGATATGTACTGAAACTAATAAGCTTATTGATTGATAAAGCCTTTTTTGTTACAAGATAGGATAATCTTTTAGTTGCAGATGTATAGTAGTAACAAACTTTTGCTACCTTACATGCAATAATATGGCAAGCTATTGTATAAACACACATTTCGTGTTACGAATGGTGATTTTTTTAATATAGAAACTAGGAAAATTACAAAGAAATTATATGTCACTAAAAAACTTGCCGAACAGGTCATACTACCTGATTCAAGACCATAAAGCATGATATTGCTAGAAATGAAGGGAAAGAGATCAAACTATTTATAACTTGATACCAAATTTACTGTAATAACATTAAACTTAAAGTGTTTAGGTGGCTAAACCCTTCTTTTTTTCCTTCAAAACCTTTTTTGTGTTTTAACTTAAGCAGATTTCTTGGCATTCTGCCACTTCAATTTCAGCATTTCAAAGGCATTACCTTTACTAAGAAGCAGGAGTTGAACTAAATTTCCAATTTATAAAACAAAGGTGGTAACAGGCATGTGATATGTGGTTTAATGCAATAATCACCGATTACATAGTATGTTTAATTACAATTAGGATATTATTAAGTTTCGTGACTAGGTGTTCATTACTTATTACCTATTAATTAGTCTTAATTATTTTATGTGATAGATTTAATTTAACAGTTACATGCTAACAATGCATGTTAAAGAAACATTGAATTTTTTATTTACTTTGTTTTTTCTCATTGAGCTTGCTGTATACCAGCTTTTATTTTTTGTTAGACATAACAGCAGTATTTAAATGCCTTCTCTCCTGTGATATGCAAGTCATTAACAATCTCAGAATCCTTCAAGGATATGAGACTATTAATTAATATTATAACATGTTTACAGGCATTTCATTTAATTGAAAAATCTTTACTATCACCTAAGTCCTCTTCAAGTTTTGTAGTTTCTCACAGTATTACCCTTTCCAGTAGCATTTATTTTCTGCATGTGCTGAAGTAGATAAGATGTGAACAAGGTTTTAACATTTAAAAAATTGTCTCAATAAACACCCGGAAAGTAGAAAATTCCTTGGTCATAGCAGCCACACATTTTATATCAGTGATTAAAATCTTGTCTTATGACCCTAACTTTCCACTAACCATAATACATTTAAGTTGCTTAAATTTGAAGGATGACACATTCATAGGAATAATTGGTTCTAATACCAGCAGCAATTTAGATTTTATATCCAGTATGATAATTTCAAGAATAGCATACGAAAGTAAAATAAAACTTATCTTTGCATCCAGAAGATAAGAGCCAAATATTAAAATAAAAATATGAAAAATATTTCACTGTTAAATTGTATTTTTAACTGAAATTCTACAAGAACCTTTTGGGACAATTTGAAATATGTCAGTTTTCATGTGCACAAATACCATCAATTGTTCTAGTTTTATCATGTTTTGTCTGTCCCTGAAAGATATCATTCGATTCAGTCATATATTGTTGAGATGTACTTCAGCGATAACAATAGAAAGTTGTTTAAAAATTTCAAGTAGCCAGCCCTGAAAACTTTAGAAATGAACAAATATAAAACAAATAAATTAAAAACCAGTCATTTTGTGTAACTACCAGTTTTATCACTGGCTTTTTTCACCTGCTTGACTTTTGTTGCCAGATACATTGAATCTTCTCTCCAGTTTGCCCCAACTTCTGCCTTTCCTCTGGAATGAAGGCATTGCCAGGATTCCCGTACTCAGCAGTGTAGTGAGTGTCTTAATTCAAGCTTTTATAGTAAAATGCCACACACTGACTAGTTAAAACACAAGCATTTATTTCTCATGATTATGGACACTGGAAGTCCATGGTCAGGATGCCAGCTTAGTGGTGATTCCTAGTGAGGACCCTTCTGCTGATTATATCCTCATATAACCTTTACTGGATGTCTGCATGCAAAAGAGACACCTCCTATATTATCTTTTCCTTGTGTTTTAAAGGCATTGATTCAATTATAGATATTCCACTCTCATGACTTCACATAAAACAGATTGTCACACAAAGTCTCACCTCCAAATACTATCAATTGGTGGATAGGGCTGGATACAACATATGAATATGGAGGGACGCAATCATTCTGTCGGTAGTAGTGTTCCTCGTTCTTTGTCTTCTTTTCTAGAATGTAGTGCTCTAGTAGATATACCTTGCTGGATTCACTACCATACACATTAGTTCAGAAGAGTATGGCCACCAAAAGTTAATTTCTTATAAAGCACCAAACCAACAAGCTGAATCTAAATTGCCAGAACTCTGGTCATAAATCATTAACTCCTCTGCATTTAATGATCTAATTTCAATGGAGCAAAGACAAGTCCAAGTTTTTCCTAATATTTCCTATATATTGTTGGTACCTCTCCCTGAATTAAATCAACTCACAGTTTGTGATGATTCAGACTAGATAGCAGTTGTCTAATATATTGGAATTTATTACCATGACATATTAAAATATTGGCAACAACCTTGAGATGTTAATGAACCTGTGAATCTAATCCTAGGACATTAAGTTATTGAAATGAAATCCTCCAAGCTTCTGTTTCCTGATTTAGAAAGAGGTAGATTTAGTTCTTACTCATAGTATTTTATTATTTAGATATACTGAGATTAGGATATTAATTATATATTTTTTTCATTTAACAGTATTTTTCTATGCATTGAGTGTATCTGGGTGTGTTTGTGTGTATGTGTGTGTGTGTGTGTGTGTGGTGTGGTGTGTGTGTATAATATATGGGCATAATTATACATCAATCCCCTCCAAATTCAGTGTTATACAATAATAATTCAAGTGTTCAAATGAAAACCTTTACCCAGACATTTCTTGAAAAAGTAGCTCTGTTTTAAAGAAACAATACTTACTTACTCTGTATTGTGGGTACTGTAAAATGTGTAACTATAATGAGGAGGCAGCATCTACAAGGAGGAATCCATTTTAAGGTTGATGGTAGGAAGAGATGTCAATTAACAAAAGCAAATTTCCAGTGTTTACTTGTGTTTTATACAAGAGTCATGTATTCAATCCAGTAGGGTACTGCAGTGAATTTTACTGAATAATACATGCAATGCAAGAAGTATATGCCTATTTTGGATAGCTTTAAATAAATACTCAGGTTTGAGAGAATTCATACCTTTATATTTTCTTCTGAAGTTATTTCACTGCAATCATCACATACTGAATGTCAACATAATTTTAATAAACTGTTTTAAAGACATTAAAGAAAAAAGGATATTTTTGTATCTTATTAAAGAAACTTCATTATAATTACTTAGTTGAATATTATTCATTGTGTAACATTAGATATACTGTATTATTAAACTTTTGAAAGATGAAAAATCATTCAAGGGGCATACTAATATTCCTATATATCTAGCAAGCTACTATATATTTAATGGAGCAGTTTACAAAGTATCATAAAATAGCATATAACCTGATATATTTATTATTGAATAGAAGTATAAATATAAGCATTAATAGAAAAATACTCTTAAAATATAAAATCACAATATGTTAAATAAGTGGAATCTAAGAATCATATAATTTTAAATCTCATTTAATTACTACATTTAGTCACATAGTTTCCATTGCTTTATGTTTATGGTATCATCCAGAGTTAAATTGTTCTTCCTGTTCTAGTATTACTGAGAAGATTAACACTCTCTGACCCTGTGATGGAGAGGAAGGCTTGATGAGAGAAATTTATCTTAAATAATTATTTTTAGCATTTTTTCGTATCACAAAATGTTCTGATACAGAAAGATTTCAGTTACTTATAGATAAAAGTAGTTCATTAATAATTCAGTTTCCTTAAGATAACTCATATTTCTTTGACTTCCTAAAAACCTCTTAAGATTCTGATAGCAATTATTAATTTAGTTAGCCAAATATCATAAACAAAAACCCATTTTTATAATGTTTTATGATTTCTCAGACTTCATAGTATGATTAAATTTTGTTCCAAATATTCTGGAAACTTCACTACTAAAATAATTGATTAAATATTTTCACACACCAATCAACATTTCTTTTTTGATTGCTTATTTTAATTATTTTTAATAAGACTTTCAAATTTTTATCTAAGAACTGGATATGGTTAATTGGCTATAAGCACACATCTAATTTTGTATTCCATGTAGCTATTAGAACCCCCATGGCACATGGACTGAATCTAGTTAATTGCCACAGCTGATTCTGCATATGACTGAACATACAGTAGACCTGAATTTATGAAATTATTAATTGAATTATCCTCTAAATGTGCCAAAGGATATATTAGTTTTTATTCCCTTGATAGTTTCTTTCAGCATAAATCAAATGAGAAAATTCAATGACTGAAAAAAAGTGTCAAGGTATTCAGATATTAAAAAAACATGTGCAGTTAATTCTTAGCTAATTTAGGGGTCTGGCTTCACAAAATAGGCATTAAGAATCTATATAAGACAATTTATTACTAAAGAAATACTAGTTGGTGTACTTTGCCTCCTCTGTTAAATAGGATGATGATTTTTAGACTACTCCTGGATTTTTATTCATTCATTCAACATATTTTTAAACATTTTTTTATGGCAAAGTACAGACAAGAATGAAGACCAGTAGACAGACAGGAAGGCAGGAGGAGAGAGGAGGAAGAAACATTTATTTCATTTTATTGTGCCTCATGGTTGTTCCCCAGCCCTGGGTCTCAAAACTGGGGTCCTTGGGATATATGTGGACTCTGTCTGGTGATCTTATCTGCTAGGCCACCAGGGTACACCAACAATTATTGTCAAGTAGCTATTGAGTGTCAAATATAAACTCAGGTACTATACAGAACCTTGAGAAAAACAGCATGTCTTTGATGTCATGGAATGTATGTTTCAGTTAGGCAGCTGAAACACATACAATTGCATTAAGACAAAATGTCGCAACAGCAATTAGATAGATGAGACAACTAGTTGAAGGGTTGAAAACAGGAAAGGATTAAGGATGGCTAGCCTTTAAGAAATGAAGTTGATCCAGTGGAGACAAAGGCACAGAAATAGGCATAAACTAGTTAATGTGGAACCTTATAAAGTCTCTTAAGATTGGATTTCAAATGAGCCAGATAAAACAAAATTAGAATTTTAGTCCATAGAATCTAATTTATGGTTACCACAATGACAGGGAGAGAGAGTTAGCTAAATCAGTAAAGTGTAGAATACAACTGGACCGTGTTGAACTTAATGTAGCATATACAGATGTTTGACTTACAGTGATGCACAATCTTAAAACTATATAATGTTGTGATTCGATGCACCTTCAATTTTTTTAAGTGAAGAAATTATTTAGAAAGTTTTGAACAGTGATTATAATATTACATCTAAATAGAAACTGGTAGGACAGTAAGCATGTAAAGATGGGACTTTGCTTATTGAGCAAATGGTGATTATGACCTCCATTAGAGATGTTATAGTGACAATCAAGAATGGTTTTACATATTGTGATTTATTAGTTAGGAATAAATGTCAACAGTCTTGAAATGCAAGGTTCATCTACATACTAAAATAACTGTAGCTGTCGTGTGTGTCTTCTTGAATTCTAAAATTAAACAAAAATTGAACAATTTATGCCAGCATATGGTGACTGGAGAGAGGACAGTGTTTCTTGGGATTATGTAAATTCTTTGGAAAGTGTACAGTAAGTCCTCATTTAATGTTGTTTTCAGGTTCTGAAAAGTTACTACTTTAAACAAAACAATATATAATGAGACTAATGTTGTCATGGGTTTTTTTATGTAAACAAGAGATAAGTCCAGACAGCATATTTTGGATCATAAAAACATCACTTCTAAATAAGACCCAAGCACTTCACATATTAAATAAATCATTTTTATTCATTCATTAATTTTCCAGCACACTTCTTCTAGTTCAAGGTGACCAGGTGCTCAGGATATAAGACAGAACCAACACTGAACAATACATTCTCACATCATAGGGAACATAGAAGCACAAAGACACTACACAATTGCCAGCCATGATTCTTTTTTTTTCCCCACATCAATACTTTAACAAAATGACATTGGATTAAGTGAGTTTATTCGAGAACATGAGTTAGAAGGTAGATTTGCTATGGTCTCAATGCTATTTTACAAGGGCATGTATATTATACTACCAATATGATTTAAAAATATTGAAACTAAATCATCGATTGTAAATTATCACCTAATAATTTTAATTCAGTTTAAAAAATTGATAGTATAGATTGGTTTGTATAGTGATTTTCTTCTTCATAAATCTGTAAATAACCTGTAAATTCAAGTCAAGGTTTTTATATTTCAGCTCCCAGAGATGATATTAAATTTTTCTTATTAACTTCAAATGGTTCATGAACAGACAGAAATCAGAAATCCAGGCCAGTACTCAGCAAGAAATAAGAATTTACTTAGAGATCAGGTACTAACCACAAATAAACCATGTTTAGAAAAAAACAAGCAGACATACTTCAAAATCAGAGGAAATGACAGAAGGATGTGAAAAGCTTGTATTGAGCAAGTAATTAAGTCAGGAGGTTTTGTACAGTGGCAGAAATGTGGTGATAAGTGCTGTCGGCAAGTTCTAAGTCTCAGCAACAATAAGGCAGAAAAAAAGCTAAAACAAAATTTAAAAAAAACATTTATCAAAACAAATGTAATTAGGTACCAAATCTAAAGTCAGTCTTGAAAGTTTCTTTACTATATTCTGGTATAGACAACATGGGGCCTGAAGTAACTCAACTTCATTCCAACTTTGAGGAAGTAACAAACAGATGCTGGCACACTGTACTATTTCTTCTTATGCTGATAACTTTAAATCAAAGATTTAGTCAAAGTTTTGGAATGTTCTAGCTCAGTCTTCTGCCTATAGAACTGCAACTTAATTAAATCTAAATGAGTTTTCTTTAGAGATCTTTTCATTGTGATAATAGTTAAGAAAAAATAATCCCCTGATTATGTGTACTGTAATATGATTATATGTGATATAGAGTATATTTGCAATGTCTGTGTTACTACCCAATTTATGTTGTATGACACATATAGTGATTTATATCATCATTTTTGCTCTTTCTAAAGTTCTGCATATACCATATTCCATAGTCCTCTCTCCTTACTTTTTTTTGTTAATTACCAGTTTATTTTCCTGCACAACATTTGAAGCCCTTCAAGATGTAAACATCTAACTTAATTGAAAGTCCTCATTTGCTGAAAATTGTAATTTTTGATTTATCAACATGAAATATAGGTGCATTTTTTAGCCTCTTAGTGGTATACCTCTGCCAGAGTCACATCCATCTTCACACTATGGCCCGATACCAACTGCTGATTTTAAGATATCAACCCTGTGTCAGTGAATACTGTTTCCTTACTACTTTTTAATAGTTACAAGTATAAAAAATGTACAGAAAGTTCATTTTCATTTTGTTTCAGACAGGTTGTCAATGTTATTTGCCTTACACCACAAATATATTTTTAACTGTCACTGTCAGTAAAGCATATTGCCTGTAGCACGTTTGATTCAACATCAGTAATCTCAAATTAAATTCCCACTGAGATCATCAGGCAAGCAATTAGTGGCAATTGCTAGCTCTATAGAAAAATCAAGTCTTGCCCTTAGTTTATGGTTAAATTGCAATAACATAATACACATAGACACATATACCATATTGTAGACAGTGTAGACTGGGAATTAAATACTATGAGTTCCATTAGTATGTATAATTGCTTATTGGGCTATATTTATATGCAAATAAATTTGCATAATTTCTCCCTAGGTTATTATAATTCTAAAGAAATTATATTTCATATATATTATACAGTAGCAGTTATATATATATACATATATATATATGTTATGCTTATATTTTGACTTGGGGTATCAAGAAGTTTGGTTTCTCTAACATTTTCTCCCATATTTAGTTATATGCTATTATATTTTTCAACTTAATATTCACTGGTATTGAAAACTTTTTTTTTCCTCCATGAAAACGTATTCTATTCAATGTAGGTGAAATATTGAATTAAAAAATAATTGACTGCCTAATTTCCTGTTAAATTTGTGTGCAGTTTTTGAGAACTGAATGCTCATCTGTATTAGTTATCAAATGTATGATTGTAATCAATACACATCTTAACCTCTAAGATTCAGATTACTTTGGTGGGAAAAAAAATATAGCCTCCTGTGTCTATGACCAGCTGAGGGAGAACACTGAGCTCTGTGGGAACACAAACTAAGGAATCTCACACACAATTGAAGTATGTGGAGAGACTAGGTTTAGGAAGAGTGGAGCTTAGATATGAAAGTAGTCAGATGAAGGGAAGATTAAAAATATGAACCTTAGGGAGATCACAGGCAAATATGTCTGGGAAGTATTTAGCATACCTAAGCACCCAGATGTATCATCATTATTAAACCAATTGTCTTTTATGGGTATTAAGTGGTTTTGAATGTGTGTTATTAAAATACTTTTAATAATAAACCTTTGATATTTCTATTTTTTTTGGAGAGATACCGAGAATGTAGTGTGGAATAGAGATTATAGAACTCTTAGTCTCCCTTAAGAATTTTTCCAATTATTTCTCCTTAAATAATGTCTGATAAGGTTTATGTCATCCATAGAAATTAGTATTATAATTGTGTTTAATGGGAATATAATGTACCCTGGTTGAAATCACTCGTTTCACTTGTGCCCCACAACTTAGAACTAGAATGAAATTGGCAGCTTTTAGACCAGAACTTCCTGCTAAAAATAGGGTAATATCTTCCTCACCATGTTTTTAAAAATATTAAATAAAGTACATGAATTTGCTGTCATGTGGAGAACATTTAATACATTATATTTCTTTGTGAGAGTGACATGTAAAACACACAGTAAAGAGAGCATAGGAAATTATTTCTAAATGATTACTTGTGCATTTGAACTGTAATTTTAATTGTTGCATTATAAATCTGATACATAATTTGTGATATAAAAATTGGGTAGAGGTAATTCTTAAATAGCTAAGGGTAGTAAAACAAAATGATAACTGAAATTGATAAATTTGTAGGAATACTGAAATTCAAAGGTTGAATTGATAATTTCATAAGAATATTGATTTCTAAATAGTTGATATTATATAGCAATAACAATAAAAAATATCAGCAATGTATTGTGTCACTTAATTTAGAATTATGCTTTTTGTATAATTAAAATATTAATCATATCAAACAGAGAGTCAGTCGAGCTAGTGAGACTTAAAGAGATGATGGTAGATTGGCATTTGGACTTCATTATGGTTCTAGAGTGAGCAAGACTAAAAATCATTTTCTTTTTATTCTTATGATAGAAGGCTGTTACAGGGACTTGAAAATCAACAGAGAATTATAGGAAGTGATATATATATATATATTTTTTTTACTTAACTATTCTCAATCAGTTTTAATTTTGAGAACAATTATATGAGTTGTGATATTTTCATTTCAACTTGGTTTTATATATACTTCTAAATACTTATAGAAAAATTATAATACTAGACCTGTATTAAAACATGGCAAAAGATCATTGATTTTTGACAAGTTATCCTTAAATTTTACTTTGTTATAAGGATGCTACAGAAACAATTTCCACATATTAAATAATATTAATTCACTTGATGAAAAATTTTGTAAGATTATTAAAAATAAACAACTCTGAGTGGTTTTATATTTTAAAAGTGAGTCAACATTTTCTGTTTTTATATTGATATTAAATTATTTGATGAAGCAATAATATAACATATTTTGTGAATTCTGTTATCACACAATATGTATATGAAATTAGAATTGCTATGACGTGATTTTGTATTCATTTAAAATCATAATAGTCTATACAAATTAAATGATTATCTATCTTAAAGAAAACATCTATAAATGTTATGAATTGCTTTACAGATGCTCCCAAATTCATATCAAACCAAACTATTTATTATTCTTGGGAAGGAAATCCAATCAATATAAGCTGTGATGTGAAATCTAATCCACCTGCATCAATCCACTGGAAAAGAGAGAAACTAGTCTTACCAGCTAAAAACACCACTAACATAAAAACATATAGTACAGGAAGAAAGATGATATTAGAGGTAAGTTGTCATTTGCATATCGATAAATTGTATTATATTAAATTATCTATTTTAGTACATTTATGTATCTTAATATATATATATATATATACCCTAGTTTTTATACTTAGTGTTTATTTACTTAAAGGGATAATTATATTTATTTGGATCACAGCCCATTAATAACTCTCTCACTACTTACATAGACATATAGGATAATTGAAAAAGTCATTTATCATGAATTTACTTTTGGAATGAAACAATGATATCAGGAAAAGAATGAGTAACTTGTCAGTTATTGAGGTCTATGTTTAATTTCTTTTTTAGTACTAGACATTGAACCATGGTTCCACCTTCCTTTTCAGACATGTATATAAAAATACTATCTGTTGGCTACACATTTACAAATTCCTAAATAAACCAGATTCACTTCCAATAGCTGTCCAATTTATTGTATTTTCAAAATTAAGATTATAGGTAATTATTTTTATAATAACGGTGTCTGGATTTTATATCCTTTTTGAATATGACTTTTTATTGATTGATCATAAATTATTTGCATGTGGTTTAATTCCCGAAGTTTACATAAATCTATGACAATAATCATTAGCCTTTCTCAGTTATGATACTTTTAGAGCAATTAGGAATCTTCATTAGGCAGCCTTACTTAGCTGAAAAGAGGTGTATTTCCCCCCTAATATATTCACATAGCATTGAAGAAATTCATATTTAAATAATAGTGTCTGGTACTCACAGTGTTTTGAGTTCAGCATAATCTTTTTGATGTTCTCTATTCTAGAAAATAGTGCACAGTAAGAAGTTTTTTATTGGTAAAATGATTTAGTCATTACTTTTCAAGTGTTTGGATAACTGGCAATTATACCACTATATCTAAATCTATTTCAATTTCAATTTGTTTATTCACAAATGTATTAGAAAGTTAGTAATTAGTGATTTGGCACAGAGGTCAACTTCACAGAAACATTTGCGCAGATATAAACTAAATTTTAAGTATCGAGTCTTAATATAAAACTATTATTATATTTCACTTCAATTATAGATAGTGTGTCAGTCTGCTTAGGCTGCCATAATAAAATATTGCATCCCGATCAGCTTAAATAACAGTACCCATAGCCCGCTTCTTTTCTTTTCAATTTCTTTAGAATAAAGTCCAAAGTCAAGGTGATAAAGGGTTTCCTTTCTGAGATACCTCTTTCTTTGACTTAAAAATGTTTCCTTCACTTTGTGTCCTCACACAACTTTTCTTCACTGCATAGGGAAGGTGATCTAGTGTCTCTTTCCCTTCGAAGGACTTGAGACCTAAATCATATGACTTCATTTAGCCATACTTCCTTAAAGTCCAATTTCCAAATGCATTCTGTTGAGGGCTTCAGATTCACCATAGAAACTGAGGGCAGTGGGGGAGAATTTAATTCACAAGAGGGAGACATGTTGATGTTTAAATGACATACTAATCTGTAATTTTGTGTTGTTTCATCTTACCACTTTTTAGTTTCTGGTAAAGCTCTTAATTCCCCATAGCTAAATGTCAAGCAACATTTTATAAATCCTACATTTAAATATTATATTCACATTGAACTCTCTTGTTATTTAGTCTTCTGCCTCAATGACATTCCTTCCTACCCCAAAGTGAACACTAGGGAATTTATTTTTTACATATAGCTGCATGATATACTGGGTAAACCGTTGAATACAAGCATACAATTTTTATGCATATACTAATTCAAAATATAATTTAGATTCTGAAAAAATTATGTAGAAATTAAATCGCGCAACTTAAAACAAAATAGCAATATGAGCAAAAAACAATGATAATATTCATTAATTTTGAATTTTTTGCATTGTTGCCAGAGTAGTATATTATTCTTCTTCAGTAATATTTTATTATTCTAATTTCTAAAAATATATAATAAACCATTGATAAATGAAATTTAGTTAAATAAAATGGTCGCTAATGGATCTCTTGACTTGAATTTTTATTTTTCCTTTTATCATTTATTGCATACATATGTATGTATTTATATAAAACTAAATTTATGAATTTCAAATTATAATAAAATATTCTACCAATCTTTTGTGTTAGTGGCATCACTGAAGGTCATTCAAACTCCCCACCCCCACCAGTACCACCAAGCACAATACCAAGATAATAAGACAACGTTTCAACATACAGACAAAAAAAAATACGTAGGACATATTTAATAGGTCATTTGGGATGATATTCTACTTTGGGTTATCTGTGTTGTTCCTTGTCCTAAGTAAAGATTTTTATTCTTCATTAAATTTTCTCATCATAGAATACCTAGAAAGAGGAAATAACATCTATGGAAGTTAAGGAAAAAGTCTACCAAGCTTTTAATCAACATTTTAAATCCAATTTATTTTTTGATACTCAATATTATGTATTGACTTATGTTCTAGCAAAGAACATCTAAAATAAATTTGATTTGACTTTAACTGCATATTAAAATTTGAAGGAGTGGTGGCATAATTAAGTTTCTAGTACTTCCTGGATGGCTAGAAAATATTTGAATATTTAAAATATTTAAATATATTTAGATTAGTCATTTTTATCTCTGTGGCACTCTATTTTATATTTTGATAAAGTTATCTGATATTTCATTGTGCTGAAACTGACTGTAAAACTCACTATTAGAATTGAGTTTCTTAGTGCTTTCCTAGAATATGAATGTTAAAGGGCACATGATTTAGCTTGATTATGTATCGTTTTCTGTTGATTTTTTAAATCTGTTTTATAATGAACTACTTTCTTATTTTTTAGCTGTATAGTAAGATAAAGGAATTATTTATTTTGGGTAGACGTGTAAAGTTTTCAACTTTTCATCTCTGAACTCCTAGAAAATGGAGAAACAAAAACAAATTGAAGATTTAAAGATTTGTTACAATGAAAATGTCTATATCTAAATTAATTTAGTAATGCTGAGGAGCTGTGAAATAGTTACAATTCTTTAGCATTGGCATCCTGTCTCTGCCTTTTGTTGTTCACTGAACATTTTTCCCCGTGGAAAATACAAATAGTTTTCTCATGCGCCTGTGAAAAGAACATTTTTGTCAAGTTCTCACTAGTAAACTTATTTTATAGTAAAATTAATTTGGTTTAGTTTATTAAAACTGATTGTAAGAAAAAAATGAATATTTTAATCACTTTGGAGTATGTATATCACAAAATATAAGAGCTGTTGAAATTTGAATTCTTAAACCTATGATCTATTGGACAGCTGACTAGAAAATGAATGACACAGCTTATTTTATACTCGTTGAAAATTACCATCTTCAATGGACCTCAGAATTGCACTTTTAGTTAATAGCTTCTTGTTACTACAAAATCATTTTACCCATTTTGGGATGGAGTTGAAATTAAAAGCAACTCTTGTTGTAAGCATATTCTCTCTTAATAGTAGTTACTGAGACAGAAAATTATATCTATTATTCCTGTCAAATCTCTATTCTGAATTGATATTTTAGAATTTTGGTGCATAAGAATTAGAGTTGGTCCTAACATGCAGCAATAGATATCCAGGAGGTTAACTTAATTGTGGAATTCAAATGTGTAAGGATTGAGGTCAGCTATTATCCACCTAAAATGAAAGAGAATGATAAGGATTGAACATAAATGGAGGAAGCAAGACAGTGTCATTAACTATCAAGATAAAGTACCTGTCTACAGGGATTGCTCCACAAGGGCAAATTTTCCTGAAAATATCTTCCTGGAAAGCTGAGGAGATTTTTTTTTTTAGAATAAATCTGCATCTTTCATTATGTTTCAATAAAGGCATAAAGGGAGATAAATTAGAAATGTCATGAGCATTTCTTGAATTCTAAACCAGCCTGATCATAGGTTAAACCTAGAAAATGAAGAGCTAACAATACTGTTGGTTTAAGTTTATTGTTTTGATGTTCACAACTGCAGTGAATGCAGAACATATATTTATTTTCAAACTGTGTACAATTTTTGGAGTTTTACATATACAAATATATGATTATTTCATATTCAATAAAGATAATAAAATGATGTGTTTTACTTAATAAATTAATAGAAAAACTATAATTCACTCAGTTTCATAGTAAAGATATTTGAATTACATCTTAAATGGATTTACCTTATTTGATAATGCTAATTTATGCAGAAAAATGTTTTGGCAAAAAGTTGTTAATAACTGAACATGTTTAAAGATGGTAGGTATACTAAAATCTGTTTTAAAACTCGTGATATTATTTGGGAATTATAAAAAATCTTTATTTCATATTTTAGATTGCACCTACATCTGACAATGACTTTGGAAGATATAATTGTACAGCCACCAACCGTATAGGAACAAGATTTCAAGAATATATTCTTGCTTTGGCTGGTAAGTATAGCACAATGATTTTAAGCTCTCATCAGATGTTTGTAAACATAACATTTACTGTCATAATACAACTTGTCATGTGAAAGAATAAAATGGAACTTCCAATTTTGGAAGTTGTGTATAAAACGTAGTGACAATTTAGAATGTATTAATTTATTAATCAGAATTGAATTAAACCTGATTCTAATTCATATTTATTAATGAAACATTGTCTAAAAATCAAATATTTAAAGAATCCTGTCAAAAATAAATATAAATTAATTAAAAATTATCTACCTGAAAGTACAAATAATAAGCTAATTTTTAAGGAAAATAGAAAACGTAGGGTTATATAACACTTGTGGAAAAATATTTTATTTTGTATATATGAAAATATTTTGTATATATGAAAATACAGTTATCATATATACATAAGTACAAATGTATATATGTTTACCTGTAAATAAATATATAAACTCATGCATATACTTATTTTTCAAATGCCATTGTTATGCCAAATTAGCAATCTGGAAAAACGCATTTATACTTATATAACTCAGATGATGTAAAATATGATTTAGTGTCTCCTAAGACTAGGTGGTGAAATATTTGTGTATTATTGTAAAATTATATTTTAATAGGATAGCTGCAGTAAACACATTTAAAAATATTTTCTAATTATACATTATATATATGTAACTGCAACTTTATATTATAAACATTATTTATTTTTATGGCCATGTAAATATATTCTAAAATGTAATATCATTAATTATAAAGACCAAAAGAGAAATAAAAATGCAAAGTTCATAATACTCAAACTATTATTTAACTAGACCATCTGTTACATAAGTTTTGAAACTCACTTTTTAATACACAAGAGAAAGGGAGGGTAGGTGTGTGAAAGATTTTTAGGAAAATAAGCAGAAAGAAAAAACTGAGATTCAAAGAATTTAGATACAATGGGACAACAGGATGAAGAGAAGAAGAATAGAAATAACCTAATATTCATTGTAATTATAAAATTAATCTTAATATCATGTGATGTAGACTCTGCATTTAGGTACATGAATAAACTATTATACAAGCAAACTAAATTTGAGGAAAATGTGCTAAATGTGCTAAATCACATCAAAACTAATTGAGAATAAATTGAAGTATTACCTGTATTAGGCAAAAGTATTGAATATTCTTCATATTGATCTTATCCTTAAGAAATAAGATACATTTTCTTATAAATGGTGTGACTGTTTTCTAAGCAAATACTATATATATTACCAATAAATATATCTATATATAATTATATTGATGGTGATAAACTATATGCATTACCTTCTTTACAAATTATGTAAATTTCTGCCTATTCAGGAAAGCTTGATAAATGACCAAAATTTACTTTTTAGGGTTTAATAAATTGTAGTTCTAGAAAAAAAATTTTAAGACCATTCCAGTTATCTCATTTTATCGTATTTATCTTATATTGATAAGATTTAAGCAATCATTAAATTCATAGGTAATCTTTATGGAACTTCACATCTCACATTACTTACTCTAAAATATATTTATTGAAAAATATATACGATATCTATTTTCTAAGGAAGATATTGAATTAATTAGTTTACTTCTGACCAACTGTAATAAAAATGGGAACTGTGCATTCAAAAAAGAGTTATTAAAATTGTGAACATTGCAAATCTCAGAATATTACATGTTTTGTGACAAAGGATAAATAAGTAGGTCCTATATTTGAACAAAGTAGGCATCTATATGTCAATCAGTGGGGTACAGCATCCTGGCATAAGGCTTCAGATTGTTAGCAGAGTACAGGGAATGACAGTGTTTCCCTGTGGGGTGTTGGAGGAGGGTGAAATGGATATTGTACTTATCTTTAACTACAAACTTTTCATATTAGATCTTAATATGAGATCTAATCTTTGCTTCATTAATAGATACATTTTCTGATAAAGTTACCTTCTCCTGGGCAGTTATATAAGAAAGACTAGCTGTTAACTGTCAGCAGACAATACATCCAGCATTGGAAATGGGTGACTCAATCCTGAAGCATGCTGGTTGCTGCATAATAACCTTTCCAAATCTACCCAATATCAGAGTTGAATTGATTAATTGAGGACCTACTTTCAAATAGAATATACTTAGCAAATGTTGGTTAGCTACTATTATGACAAATTATAGCTCATATCAGTCACTTTCTTTTTGGATTCTTTTTGGCAAAGTCCATTTTTTGCTGTCTTTTTTATATGTAACACATAGGTCCACACATGTAACAACCCATGATAAAATCATGATAATGCAGTAATGATCTTGGTTATTCTGGACACTATAGTTCTACAAAAGAGGATGAAATTTCATTGGATAGTGTCACTTTTTTCTTCTAGTGTGTAATGCTTTATCTTTTTCACACAAACTGCTGTCCACTGAGTTCTCCTGTGCTGTGCTTATTGATTTTTTTAACCACCTCAGGACTCTATACTTAATCTTATTAAACCTCATTTTGTCAGTTTTGGCTCATCATTTTAACCTGAGTGAGACCTTGTCAAATTCAGTTTAGATCTCTTTCCAAGGTTGATTTAATTCACAAAAGTCATAAAGTAGTTGTCTATATTTCACATAAGTCATGGGCCAGCTTATGTAATCATTTTTTTTGAGACTTGAGACATGCACATAGTTTAAGCTGGATCAGTTGAACAGAATTCTGTAGATATGGAATAGCAGTCACTACTTAATTCTGTACGCAGACCACATTTTATCTAAAGTCTTAGTCCATAAAACTTTTAAAAAGTTTAAAATTAGTTCCTTTGGAAACCTACTTTCTTCAACTGAATACAAAACCAATTTTTTTTGCACAATTAGGTATTTCAGTGTTTTGTTGCTGCATTTCTGTCTTTGTTTTTCAATAATGCAACACACACAAAAAAAAGAATAATGCTAACATACAAACGTAGAGAAATGGGAAAATGAACCCTCATCTACTCACCATTTAGATTAAAACAGTAGACGCTGTCTATTTCTTCATCTGTCATCTTCTTCATACATCATCTTCTTTATGCTTTTACCTAATTATGGACACAGGTCATTTCCAATTCATAGCTACTGTAAATAATGCTGCAGTAAATATTGGGGTGCATATATCTCTATAAATAATGTTCTTGTTTTTTTGTGTAAATACTCAGAAGTAGGATGATACGGAATTTCAATTCTCAAATTTTTGAGTAACCTCCATAATAATTTACATAATGTTTGCACCAATTTATACTCTGACCAGCATTTGTCAGTTTCATCTTCTGTATAATAGCCATTCTCATAGCTGTGATGTGGTATCTCATTGTTTTGATTTACATTTCCTTAATAACAAGAAAGGAGGAATATTTTTTCATGTGCTTGTTGCCAATCTGTATGGTTTTTTGGAGAAATATCTATTCAATTCTATGGCTATTTTTTGATTGGATTTTTTTTTTTAATTTTTGAGTTTTATGATATTAAGCCCTTTTTAGATGAATGATATCATGTCTAGGATGTCTTTTCATTTGGTAATAGATTCTTTTGCTGTGCAGAAGATTTTTATTATGTTCTAGTCCCATTAGTTCTTTTTTCTTTCCTTGCCACTGGAGTTGAGTCCCCAAAGACCTCTCTAAGACCAATGTCATGAATGTATTGCCAAGTTTTTCTTCCAAGTGTTTTATGATTTCTGATCTTACACACAATTTTCTAATTCACTTTGAATTAGTTTCTGTATATATCGTTAGAGAGTGGTCTAGAATTGTTCTTTTGAATATGGTTGTCTGGGTTTCCCACCACCGTTTAATGAAAAGACTCCTTTTTCCATTGTATGCTTTTGGCTCCTTTGTTGTAAATTAACTGACCATATGTCTCTAAATCTATTTCTGGTGATTCAGGTCTATTCCACTGATATGTTATAAGATCAGTTATGGTCTAGCCTGGAAAAGTCTAGACTTCACTCTTTTATTGTTTTTCTTTTACCTTTATGTTTTTTTTTATTTTTAATATTTTATTGAAAGAATATTGAAATCATAACATTGTATAGTTTCATTTGTGTGCATCATTGTAAATCAACATCTGTATATGATACACTGTTTACCACCAAACAATTTAGCTGTTTTCTCCACTCCTCTTCCTCCTCCCTTCTAGTGACCATTAATTTGGTCTTATAGGCTAAAAGTCTGGTTTTTTATTTGGTTCACTTCTTTGATTTCTCTAGATATCACTTATGAGTGGAATCATGATCTTTATATTTCTCTTTCTAACTTATCTCACTAAGCATGTTTCCTTTATCAGAAATCATAAAGCAAACATGTCTTCAGAAGCTAATTATGATATTACTTTAATTTTCTCATTCTCATGTTCCTTTAAAAAGTGGGATAACTAAACATATTTTAAGGAACTTCTTCCTTGCATCTATTTGAAATTGTGTTATTTTATTCACTTAATATATATACATATATATGTACATATATATAAATGAGTTTCTAGTAGATTTCAAACACTGTTCTAGAGTTTGGATATATGAAGATTAATAATATATGGCAACTTATCTTTACATATATGCTAGAGTATAAAAGATAAGCATTGCAAGAGAATTGTGATTCAAATACTTGGAAATGCTGATGAGATTCTTCCTAGAATTCTTAGTAAAGCCTTCAAACAAGTATCATCTTTAAAAGATTTTTTTCTTAATTTTATTATACAAGATTTATATTTCCTGTGCTAGGAGAAAAATCAATGTTCTATCCTAAAAATGTTCCAAAAATACAAAACATTGTACTTTAATATTTGACAGCTTGATAAGGGAGTAACTATGTTTATATATATGTATATATGCACTATATGTGTACTACATATATACATATATAGACACAGGAAATTAGTTTTATTTTGCTTCATCTATAACAAGCTTTGTGAAAAAGCAGAATTCACAAAAGTGCAAAATAAACTAAGGATTTGCAGTGTTATTACATAAATCTTATGACAAAAGGAAGATTCAATGAATTTTGTATGCAAATATTATTAATCTAAGAAAGGTACATTACGTTTCCCCCACACTATGGAACACTTTTATGTCAGAGGAAATTGGTGTGAAATGTTTTTGTGATTTCTTTGTCAAGTGAAAATGTGTGGATAAAATGCTTGTTCTTTGAGTATCTAGACTGGGTTGCTAAACTTTTGCAAGAAAATCTTTATAAAAATTTCAAGATAAGTATTACTTTTTTATGTTTTTAAAGGAGCTATTTTATTTTTCAAATAGCAAGTTGGTTGGTTTCTAATAGAAATTTGAGGTCAGTTTCCTATGCTTTTCTTAAGATGCATAAGATTTTGACTATGCATGTTCCTGATTTGTTTTAAACTTTTGTTGCACTATAGTGAAACTGTATACATTTCTACAACCCTAGAATTTCCTATTCTACTTTTAATTCTCAATTAGATAAATAGGCTAGAAATCTCCATTTCTTTCACTTATCAGCCAATCAAGAAGACAGTTTTGGATATCAAATACCAAGATTTAAACTCATGTAACAGTATACAAAAATTCAAAAAATCAAGAAGAATATAAATACAATGTATTTGCAATAAAAATGCATGACAGATATTTATTTTTGACACCTAAAATTCCAGGAATACTTTATCATTATTCAGATCTTTGGAAATACTTAATACTTAGAACTATTAAACTTTCACTTTTCCTTCACAGGAATAATAATTCACAAATTTATATTGGTGTTTCAAAAACAAAGATTTTCTTTTGTTATTTCTCAATTTAAGTTGCAGAATGAACTGTTATTCAGTGTTAATTTGCATCCAGTGTATTAACTATACTTTTATATTTTAACCCTACCAAGGAGAGATTATGTCAAGCAGTGATATATTATGATGTAGTTTCTTCTTGAACAACTACATACTGATTGTGCAGTTCTGATCTGAGAATAAAGATCAAAGAAGAGAGTTATAAATAGGTTAATTTGCAGAAAAAATTTGTCTTTAAAAGATAAGCTCAAAAACCAAGAATATAAATTTTAATTCAGTACTTAGCTTATTGAAATGTTTTATTTTCTTGTATACAGTAGGATACACATTTCATAGTTTGTAACCTTACATGTAATAATCTGAGTACATTCACACATGCAGGAGTTTCAGTCTCATGTGTAGGCTTACTCTGTTCAATATTTTCTGGATGCCAAACAAAAGTAAGTCTTCTGAAGGAGGGTTATTAGAGAAACCCATGAATGTGTCATCTGCCTCAAATGTACTGTCATCCACACGCAAAGTTTAAATGGTGTTGGAATCTTCTTTGTACAAGGTCAGTCCAAAGTCATTTTTAAAAAGGATGATTCTGAATAGCAAGAATGTCTTCCGTACCAAGTCGATGTTACCTGCCTTTTTGTAGTTCTTAAGAATGGACCATACTATGAGACTCACTCCTAACCTCAAACTTACAGGCTTATGAACAATGTTGTCATACATCTCGTAACATTATGACAATAAAAAGGAGGCAACCCACCTAACATTTTATGTATAATATCACCAAGACATCACAAGTCACCAGTATTGTCATAGGACTGTTCTGATTACTTCAGGTGCAAGGCACTCTGGTGCATTCTGCCACAAAATGTTGTGGTATCATAAATAACAATTCCTTCTTCAGAAGCCAAAACTATTTGAAGACATGTTCTACTGGATCCAAAGAATACTTTCTGGTTTTGAGTCTCAGTATACTATTTTGATTGAGTGCAAGTTACCCAAGGCACTAGCAATTTCAGTAATATAAAATCTAACTATGTTCAGGAAAGGACCATTCTCTTTGCAGGTGAAAATAGTTCCCTTCCATTAACAAAATGCAGAACAAAATAAAACTTTTTTGTTGAGTGCAAAAAATAGTATAATTCAACTCAAAAGTGGATGTTTTACAGTTTTCAAGATCATGTTATATTTGGATATAATTATCTTTGCTCTTTTGTGTTGAGGACTATTTTTTAAAATACTTTGACAGCATAGCATTCCCTATCCAGTATTCATTTTAGAACCTTTCCAAACCGTCTTTTCCAAAAATTTTAAGAAATCAATGGCTGTTTGTTTAACAAGGGTATTTCCTGATGATCCCATGTTGATGTTCTATAGGATGGAGTAAGTTCTAGTATTTCTTTCATTCTTATCTTCAGATGGATCTGACTGATGCTTTGTACCATTCATTTGAAGAAAAAGTGGTTATAAATCTCCATTAATATGCAGATGTGTGTGAGCACCTCCATGGGGAATAGTAGAGAAAAAATGATAAAATAAATACCCCTAGATTCCTTGATTACTTCAGTTTAATCAATAATCATGAAAGAGTATGAACAAACAGAATTTTAAACAAGTTTCAGATATTTGGCATAATTACTTGTGAGAAGAAAAAAAAGAAATAATCAAAAACCATGAAAATATCAATAGAATCATGAGTTGAATCTGGCAATTGAAGAAAACCAAATGAATAGTGAAATGAGAACGAAATTATACAGTTTCATTTTGGCTATAATGTTACATTAAATTCAAAATTGGAATAGGAAAAATAAAATAAAATATATTGGAAATAAGGTAGCCTTTCAGAGCAGAAGCAAATGGAACTCATCTCAACATCACACTCCTGAGGTGTGTGCTGTTGAGAGTGACACTCTGATTACTAGGTCTCGAGGAAGTTTCAATACTTATGTGACAATTTCCTTAATATTTGGACTTTTTGTCAGATTAGAATTGATGAAGAAAACAAGTAGAAAATACTTTAACATGAAAACTTGGTGGTTATTAAATCTTTTGAAAGGCAGAATAAAGGGAAGATAAGTGATTGCCACCAGTCTGCTGATTTCAAGAGCAGAAAATAGTAAAAATGTAGTCAAAAGGTCAAGTCTGCAACTACTAACCAAAGATTAAGAAGCCCAGTTAGCACAATATTCCTCACATACAACCACACTGCAAGGAAATATGTGAGTAGACTTTGGAATAGGGAACCTAGCTGCTGTCATCATTCGTATTTTAAGGTCCTTGTGTGCGTATGTACCTCACACTCCTTTGGCACTCTAAACTTCTGATAGGATCATTTCATCCTGTGTTTTCATGATACTTACCAAGTGAGTTTAGAAAACGAAGTGTTTATCCTTTAATTATTCATGATAAAGGGAAGTAGCTTAGATGACATAAATAGATGTAGAGTGTCAATAGAACATATCTAGGATATGATTTTCAGCAACATTCTGTGAAATATTAACTGAAGTACTTCCACTTAAGAGAAGGTTTACAAAAATGAAGTTTTTCTAACTGATTTCGGTTTAAGGATACCACATCCTCAACTGTGGGGAAAACTGAGTCAATGATTCTGAGTATATCTTTCTCACCAGCTTTCTGGTATCCTATGAATCAAATTATCTGAAAAAATAAAGAGGTTGGTGCATAAATTAGGAGCAATCTATTCAAATAAAGTGGCAAGAAATTAAAAGAAGAGTTGTTTCTTAATCTGATAGTAGGACTGAAGAAAGTTTGTCACTTGAGAGCTCTTTATAGTCCATGATAATAAGACTGTTAAGGAAATGAAAATATGAAAGAAAAGATAAATGAAGAGAAAAGTTAACTGATGAAGCATCAGTCTGCAGAAGAGGAAAGTAAAAGAAATGCTATTCAGGGATGGTGAATTTAATCTTGGAAAGAATTAGTCCAGAGTGATTTCCATTTTCACTTTTGATATTGAGATCTATTTACTGAGAGTAAAGATGCAGTTGAAACACACTTAACTAATCTTCTTTGTTGTTTTCTTCAATATATTATATTCTGTTTATATGAGGTCTGAGGAAATATTGTTCTATGATTTTATAATTAACTTTTATTTTGAAAATTTTAGTAAATATTTTACTTAGTCAAGATCTTTTTTTTAGTCATAGTGTAATCATTCACTTCCTTCATTTTCTTCCATAACAGTATCTATGAATATGTTCTTTCAGAATTTTGCTTTGCATCATGTCTTCACATTAGGATGCCTGTTGTTATTAGAACATAATCTTAATTGTACTATTCTGACTCTGTCCTCAAATATCTGTTTGACTATTTCCTGCTTCCTTTTTAATAAGACTTTATGTACTTCCACTTCACTTTTTAGCTCCTTTTTACTCAATTGTATTTTTTGATAAAGTCAGGGGACAACTTCTCCCATATTTCTCTACTTATTACGACATGAAAATATCACCCAGACAGACTTCATAAGTTTTCACATCAGTACTTTGATTGAACTTAAATACTGGCATGTATGTAAATGCCAAAATGTCTGTTAACATTTATATATTGACAGTCTATTTCTAGAAGGGATAAATGAGAGTAATATTTGGGAATGCATATGAATTATACCCATCAGCTTTTCATTACAGCAGCAACTTTAATGTTGCTATTATTGTTATGATTTGCTTATGATAAAACATATAAGTTTAATTTAATGACAGTCATATAGAACTTCAGAACCTTTTCTTCTCTGACTCATAGATAATCACCCAAACTCTGTTATTATACACAAAGCATTTATAAGTTGAACCTCAATATTGTATCTGTTAGGCTAAAATACTGATAAATGCCATGGAATATAATATGATACAATAAAAAGAGAATGTTATCAGGATGAGATAGCAAAATGTAAGTGACAGCCTTTTACTAAGTATTTAATATTTTTCAAGTTCTTAAAGTATGCTACATTACTCTATTCTCATAGAAACCCTAGAAGTGGGTATTTTTTACTCTCCATTATTGAGAGAAAAGTCTTAAAGTATGCTACATTACTCTATTCTCATAGAAACCCTAGAAATGGGTATTTTTTACTCTCCATTATTGAGAGAAAAGTACTGATAGCTGAAAATACTAAGGAATTTGCTGCAGGTAGAAGTTGAAAAAATTATAAAGGCCAGATTTTCTACCCTTGGATTCTCAGGATGTATATCTATATTCTTAATTGAACATCATACTATACAAGTAAAGGTGAAAAGAAAAGGTAAGAGAATGATATATATTTGCATAGTTTTTCTATTTATTCATTTGGTTATGTGTGGCATTTATTAATTATCTGGATAGAAGTTCATACAAGATGCTTAGAAAATTAATGGTAATAATGATGGTAGTGATTACATATGGACTTGATATCCACAAGTCCCTTTTGAAACACTAAACTGTGTTTGATAATCTACTATAAAGTAATATTCTGTTTGTAATATACCAAATGAGGTTAGATAATTCAAGATACCGAAAGCTAAAGCTAAACTAAACAGTCTAAGCTTGGTGTTGTAAAGAGGAGGAAGCTCCTGAATACATTGTTCAAGGAAGTGATGTGATTTCAATGGTTAGGGAATAAGCACAAGAATTATGATTCATCAATGATAAAAATAACTTTGTGATTAATTGTGATATGTATAACAGATAGATTCAAGAATTAATGTGATTATAAAGCAATCAAGCGAATGCAGAAAAGAACTAGAGATGTTGATTTTAGACATAGCATATGTGTTTACTTGAATAAGTTCTGTATCTTTGTATACTATTTTAAATCACTGAATATTTAATTCATCAAAAATTTTCCTGAGAACTGAGTTATACTCCAGTATTTTATTCAATATAAAATATATGTATGTATAAATATGTAATAATTTAGAGATGGTAGGTGATTGGACATATAATATCATAATGTGAAAAATGTTTAGAAAAGTTTTAAGCTATAGTTTGCCATTTTTTTAGTTAGATAACAGAAAGAATAGACCAACAAAAAATAAATATAAATGAAAAACCAGCATGAGTCAGCAGATCTGAAAATAGATTATATGACTAGAAAAAAGATATCCACGGACCCAGGTCTTGGTGATAGTACTGCTGTGCTAGGGAAAAAAAGATCCTTATTTCTATGGAGGTGTACTATGGTGAACATCTCTGTGGACAGAGTAAGAACTTACATCCAGTACATGCCTTTTGGTCAAAATGGGAGCCCAAGAAGAATCACATATCTCCCTTCTCCATAATTTAGTACCTCCCTTTAGAAATCATATTTTATGTGATTTATTCTCTTTTAACTCTATCAGTGAGCACATTTGACTTTAGACAACCATTAGAAATTTTTATATGAAACACTGATTGTATCAGAAGCTTAAATGTACTACTTTTATATACTTCTATCTCTGGAAATAACCATATATGTTCCCTTTTCCAAATGTTATGATTATGTATTTATTCAAATATAGTGCATAAGAAAGAACAAAAAATTCAGAGATAGGGGTCCACTTAATATTAAATATTCTTTATGTTGTCAGAATAGAAGTTTTGCTAATTTCCTAAGACATTGTGCTTTCTATTTTCTTTCTTTTTGACTTTGGACTTTTAAACAGTCCTTTGTAAAGTTTTGTATACAAAAAAATAAAGTAAAATTCAAACCAGGATACATTATTGATCTTAAAATAGAGTAATCTAATTCATCCAAAAACACATGCAAGAATAATTTTTAGCTATTTTATAAAGGTTAAAACTCAAATATTTCAAGTAAAGGATTTTTAAAAAATAGTGTATAAGTAATATTAAGACATGCTGTTTTTAGTTTTATTTATTTCATGACTTTTTCTAAATATAATACTAGCCTCAAATTTCATTATTTATGCAACTTATTTATGCAAATAAGTTAATGAAAACTTTATATGTTTTAATTATACTCGAGTTACTATCTCTCTCTTTCATACACACACACAAAAGCTTGTTTTTCTCTAAGTCAAATAAAATGCTTATATTTTATGGAAAATACAAAAAAGTAAAAGCATTCCTTGAATAGATAGTGCATAATTTTCAGTGTTTTACTCTTTGTTTACTATGGTTATAAAGACTGACTTGTGTATACTTTCTTGAAATTTGAATGGATTCTTCAGTGGTTATACAAGCTTTGTATTTCAAATACATTAAATGACATAAGAAGCATTTTTCCCTTTAGTCCTAATTCTCCTAACACTGCAAGCCTTAATAATGACCTTTCACATTATGTGGGCTATAGATTCTTTGTTTTTGTTCTTTCATAGATGTGCCATCCAGTCCCAATGGAGTGAAGATTATAGAGCTGTCACAGACCACAGCCAAGATTTCTTTCAACAAGCCAGACTCTCATGGAGGGGTGCCTATTCATCACTATCAAGTGGATGTCAAAGAGGTGGCATCAGAAACCTGGAAAATAGTACGCTCCCATGGAGTTCAAAGTGAGTCAGTGATTTCAAAGTGTCTGGTTAATTCAAGCTGAAATTCAATATACCTGCATTATTAGCTTTTTATTTGCCTTTAACATTTTTAATGAGGTTAGTTGGAAATTCATCTTCACTATTCTATTCTTCTCGAGAATAACTTTAATAAAGAGTGGAGAAGTTTCCATCTTTAGAAAAGATGGAAGAGTTTCTCAATAATCACTGAAGTTCACATCCTGATTATAACAAGTTAGTTTTAAAACTTCAGTGGTGGTGTGAACTATAAAGAAACAAAGCAAATGAACAAACTTACAGAGAGTAGGTTTATGGTCACCAGAAAGAAAAGGTGTTTGAGAGAGGGGGCTGTAATATGGTGGCAGATGGAATCTGGACTATGCTGGGGATCATCCTTAGAGTACATATAAAATGTTAATAGTCATATTCATTACCTGTGAGTATATTATATAGGTACGATAACATGTAAGAAACTTGTTTGGTGAGTCTTAAATATTAGTAATGTAAGTTACATGAATGGAATATTTAATGTCCTCACACTGGGATAGCTTAAAACTTGCCATTGAGACCAAAGTACAGTTTTGTGACTGTGGCTTTCTCATTTTTATATAAGGAAAATATACCCAGTGAAACTTTTTTTTCTGTTCCCATGGATTATACATATGCTAATGTTTACTTTAAATAAGTTTACAGTCTTGGAATCAGATTCCATGATCTCGATTAGAATCTGCCATGACAGCTGAACCTTATCCTGGAGAGCTGAGATTGGGAAGGTGCCAACTGCCTCTTCTCTTGGGAAGAAGAAAAGAAACAAATACCCTTTACTTTTCAGGTGCTGTAGCTCTCTTTTAACTGTCTGTACCACCTGTATTTTCTGAGGGACAGATACCTATGTACCTACTCTGTAGGGATGAGTGTGTGGGGTGAACACAACAAGAGGCTCTTTGGAGGCATCATTTCCTGTCATGGGACACTGCTCAGCCTCATTAGACACTTACTCACTGTTGTCTTCAGTAAGTCTTGTTTTTAGGGTGACTAAAGCCCACCAATTTTATGCACGCATCATCTACTTAACATTGAGAAGTGTTCCACATCCTTATTAACATGTAAGAACATAGACAGCTTCACAGCTTTCCTATTTCAAAATACATATTAATCTTCTGTAAATAAAAAGGAATCCATTTTGGAATATAAATATCCCTTCACCCTCACTTACTGCTATTTCTCAAACTTGCTTAACAAACTTTCTGACCATATAAACTTATGTGGTTTCAATATTTCCCAGAATTACTCTTTTATCCAGTCCCACCTACAATGTGCTTCATAAACACTCCTTAGAAATGCTCTGACATTAAAATTCTCTCTTCCTTACTAGAGATCAGCAAGTAATACTGTGTTCCTTATATTGTTGCATATATTTTAATATAGTATTAATATTATATAAATATTTCTTATATTATGACCATCTGATTTATATTCTCTTCTAGCACATGAATTCTACGAGTAGACCATTAGTATGCCTCATTCATCACAGTATTTAAAACGCCAAAAGCATATGAGTAGAGTGAATCTTGGTAGAAGTGGGAGAATAGATTTATTTTATATCACTTATAATTGAGTCTTTATAAATCTTTGTCTTTATTACACAACCCCTTTAAACACATGGGTATCTACAGAAACAGCTTTCATATGGAAATTGAGTTTCAAGTTGTTTATTAAAGATCAATGATTTTGAAAAGTGAAGGAGGAAGCAGAATTGCACAAATGGAGTAATTGAGCTACAATGTAGGCTCCATGAAGCCTCAGCCAACAAAGTGAAGCACTCTCAAGAGAACACTGTTCATCTTGAAGAGACCACTTTTCTTACAACTTTGCTTATATTTATTTGATAAACAGGATGACCTGCTGTAGTGGATCAGTAGCCAGATCAGAATAGGTAGTTCTAGTTATGTAGCCACATGATCTGTTCATGAAACCTGGTCAATCATTATTTCTCACTCAGCAGCATGTCAGAAGTTATTTTTCAAAGGCATATAAATTCTGTGCTGCATATGGCATTACCTTGCTCATGAAACCAGACCCTATTATTAAAGGCCCACTGGTGATTACTACACATTCCACACAGCATCTCATATCACCATCAGTATATCAAGCATTATATTCATCTGGCCATTTATATGACACAAGTCAAAAGGTTAATTGAACCATTAGGGTCTCTTGCAGTGTCTTTTCCTGCTGCTGCCCCTATTTCATGCAGGTAGGGTAATATTTGGTACTATTAAGTAAAAAGACTTAATTCCTCTATATAACTCAGGAAGCTTATGCAGTTCATTCAAATACATATCCTATTTCATTACCTGCTTCATCAGATACCCTTTTGATATCAATTGTTCCACATTTTCTTATCAAACAGCAGAAACAGAGATGGAGTTTCAACTGCAAGGAGTCTTACAAAAGGAAGCAAAGCATACAATAGGCAGAAGGGAGGTTGAAAGGAAATCTGGCAGTGCCTCAGCCAAAACATCAAGAATCTCTGGAATGAGTATTTCTATACATAACATTCACCTTAGGCTAAAATAATCGGTACTATATATGTCTGTTCCTCATTCCAGTGCAAGTTTATCTAGGAAGAGTGTAACTTGGTGGAGACAGCTCTCCATATCTGTAGTAAACCCTAACTCTCACTGATTACATTCCTCCCAGCTAGCAGCAAATAGAATTTAACTTAAATTTCCGTATTTGCCATAATATATTTAATGCAGATCTATTTTAAGTAAAATATAAAAACTGTTCTAATTTTATAAATACCTAAGTTTTGTTGAAGTACAGATGATGAGATAAAATAAATTCTGTAATGCATGTGTCCATGTGTATTTGTGAACAAGTGTATAAATAAACTTTAAAATGTATGCACTTGATTTCTTTAATACTATTACTCATCTTTTTTTTTTCAAAGGACTTCTATTTATATTAGGTATACTAAATAAGTCACCAATATATATTTAATTGCATTTCCTTTCTCCTAAACATGTTTTCAGGTATATTTTCAAAGTCACCTATTAGTACATGCAAAAACAAGATTGATATCTATTACTATGTAAACTATTCTCACTTAGCACATAAAGTTTTGCTGACTATGTATTATGTTTGAGTGAAATTACTTTTCAGATGTATTCATTTTATCCCATTTGCTCTTTGGATAAGCCTTCAAGAACAGCCATGTTCTAACTCCTGTGGTGATTAGACAATTAACATAACGTTAATGGTAGTTAGCATTTTTGTTGTAGTAACATCAGGATACTATAGGAAATATCTTGGATTTATGTTTTAAACATCAGGTATTTATTTCCTACAGTTCTAGAGACTAGAAGGTCTAAGATCAAGTGTTATCTGATTTGGTTCCTGGTGAAGTTCCTCTTCTTGGATTATAGATAACCAGATAACCATCTTCTCACTAAGTCCTTTTAGGAAAGAGGAAAGAGGGAATGGGGGAGGAAGGGAGGGAAATAGGGAGGGGAGGAGGGATAGGGAGGAAGATAGAGAGGGAGGGAGGGACAGACAGAGAGGGACACAGAGAGAGAGAGAGAGAGAGTTCCGGTTTCTATATTTTCTCTTCTCTTTCATATGAAGACATTAATCTCATAGCAGGTGCTTGACTCTGATACAGATCTAATTACCTCACATTAGGTATTAAGGCTTTAACATACGACTTTTGGCAGAATATAATTCAGTTCATTGCAATTTCCTAAATATTCATTCTATTTCAGTCATGGTGTTAAGAACTTAAATTAAGTCAATAGATCTTGAGACAAACAGAAGAATTCCACAGTATAAATATTCTCCATTAAAAATTGTATCATTTTTTAGCTTCTTTGAAGTTAGTATTATCTACATGTTTATCTATAATTGAAATAGTAATACTCATGTTTCTGAAATTGTTGATTTTAGTATTTCATTTGTTTTATAGCTTTATTGATTGACTTGTTTCTACAGAATCTCAATCAGGATGCCTTATTTACTTGTGTATTTTATGATTTTAGATAGTTATCTCACATATTGCTTATCCTGTTTTACTGGCATTCATACCTTTATACCTTTATACCTTTGGGTTATGTTCTTTCAAAAAGATGTTTGTTTGTGTCTGTTTGTGATGCATGAGCATTAGAAGGCTAGATTACCAGAACACATTACATTAATTATTTTTATTTGGTATATTTTGTAGTATGAGAGCAGATTTATTCTAACCAGTTTTCAAATAAATACAGCTCTCCCGTCAGATTGGAGTTTTGTTCAACATCAAACCAGACAAGTGTAGTTGTCAGCAGCCGTGTTGTGTGTGTGTGTGTGAGAGAGCAACATGAGCACACTGTGTGTGTATGTGTATATGTGCGTGTGTAATGTGTGTGTGTTTTCTATCCTACACATTTCCTTCTTCCCGAGAGCTCTGAGATTTCAGGTTCTGTGGAGGCATCACAGGTTCAAATCTCTCTAGCATGTTCTTTCCCCAGAGAACATTCCAATCCAATCTTCTCTCTCAGATTTCTATGTAAAAGTTCTCCGTTGTCTGAGAACAAATGATGTTTTCAGTAGGACTGTAATTTTGATAGAAAAACAATTAAGTGGTTTCTACTCAGATCTCCTCAAACACTTCATTTTTTATTATTCAGAACGTACCTTTTTTTGAGATTATATATACTTTTTAAAGATTTTTGAAAATATGATGCATAATTTTAAGCATAGTAAAAAGACTTGCTTTTCTAGCTACTTAGGTGAACATACTGAATATCTAAAGATTTTTTTTAAAGAACATATATAAATATATTTTGAAGGATATGTGTATTTGAATATTACATGTTTCTCTTGTGCCTGTTTTGTTGCTTTTGCTAACCATTCATCTTAAAACAAGAAATTTTATAAACATTGTATTCATTGTCTTTGAGATATTTTTTCAAGATAGATTTGTTTCTTTGCGAAGAGATAGGTGCTCATAATCGTGAACATTTCATCTGCTCCTTTTTTTATTTGCCTTGAGAATGACTTTATTTATTTTAACTTATGAGTTCAATTGATTTTCAGGTATTTTCTTTTTCATAAATATATATATATATTCATTATATAATATTTATGTATCTACTTTTGATTGCTGATATCACCATCTAGAAATAAATATCATCTCTTGCCTGATTGTAATGTCATTTAGCAGGACAATTTTAGCATAAAAATGTTCATATTAATAGAGCCTGGATCTAAATAACTCATTAATTTATATCATGAATTTCACCTGCCCAATCTACACCTGGTCCTAGATTTGGCGTGCAGTTGAATCCTTGACCTATTAAATTCTTCTTCAGAGTGTAGCATTCTTATTGATCATTCCAATGAGCAATGTGACAGAAAACTAATTTTCAAAATATGGAGAATTGTGAGAAAATCTGATATCAAATTCTTGAACTATCCAAATAGAAAATCTAAGTCATTGTTGACTTTTAATTTGAGTGAAAAAGATGTAGCACAGGTGTAGCAAGACTTTTTGGATGGAAGGTCTACATGACATACTCATTACCATATCATTAAACACTTTGTATGTTCTGTACACCTCATTGGGCACAAATGAAGAGAAAATAATAATCTTGCAAAACAGCTACTTATTTTTCAGTCTTCAAAATAAAAACGAAATATTAATATTTTAAAAAAACTACTGATTTTTAAAAGGACATAAAACAGTTCTTTCACATAGTATAGTCTATACATTTTTTAAAATGTTTAACCAGCTAGAATCATTTATAAAGATCTTTGATCTTAATGAAAATTATTCTGTCCTCTACTTTATTCCAATCTAAGTTATACTAGGATACCTCATTGTTCTTAAAAATAAGAGAAATAATTTTTAAATAGAACTTTCATTGAAAACTATTTTTTTTTTAATTCCTACAATTTTCAGTAATAGGAGGATGTAATAACTGACTACAGTGTGGAAATTACTACACAGCTAGATTGTTCAGTTATTTCATTGTGGAGTTCCACTAATCCTTCAATGTGGCTTTGCAGGATGTAATTGCAGCACATATATTTTAATCTATGGATGGTAATTTTAATATTATAGTATTTAGTTTGTAAACACTGTAATTAAGGTTATTTACATTCTGCATCATTATATATGTACTTCCAAATTTTTTATTCCAGGGTTAATTTGATCAAAAGTTCTATTTTAATTAAAACCTAAAGAAAAAAATCAATGTATATTGTCTAGAAATCCATTTTCAATTTTGTGAGTAGCATTTGATATGTATTGTTTCCAAGAGTACTTTGAAATATAGATTTGGATTTATAAAATATATTGCTGTATCTCATAGGTCACCAAACTGATTTTGAATGGAATCTCAAATTGGAATAAAGTGAAACTTAGTAGCTCAAATAGCCAACATTCAAAAAAATTTTTCTATTTTTTAAATAAAAGAAAGCATAAACATTTTTTCAAAAATATCTATGATTATGATATCCAACAAAACTACTTAACATACTATCAGGCACCTGAGAATGTATAAAATGTGGTTATATATTAAAATATATAACATGCATATATTTATATAGTAAGTCATTGATATCAATAATGAAAAATAAGGAGAAAATACTTCCAAAATGTCTTAATATACATGAGTTGACTCAAAGAAATATATGTAACTCATTATCCCAGCTGTGAAACAGAAATAATCTTCTTTAGTCAAAACTAAATTTATAGTAGAATTTCTCTTGTACATCTAGATCAATGCATTGTTTCAACTAACTGCTGATATTGAGGTTCATACTTTAATATGTCTACCAACTTGAAAATTGTAAACATTAACAAAGTGCCCTCAAAAGTCAAAAAGATAAAGGCAAAAAAATATACATAATTTGTTTTACAGTGTATTTGCAAGGGTGTTCTTATATATTGGAGTTCTTGTATACCACTCAGCTCCTCAAATTCTAACATCCCATCCTACATTTATCCAAATTAATAAATTATCACAGGTACACTATTGTTGACTAACTACAGACTTCATTGTAAATTATCATTTTGAATCACCATCTTTAAAATGTAGTGTCCTTACTCTGAAAATATTAAACAGATTAAAAGGAATAAAGGCATAAAGGTCAAATTCCTTTTTTTTTTCTTATTTTTTGATTTTTGCAGTGAAAACACCATGATCTACTCTCATAGCATTTCAAGGATACAATGCAATATTTTTAATTAAAGTGGCAGTGTTGTATAGCAGTTCTTTAGAACTTACCTTGTATAACTAGCTTTGTCCGCTTTGACTAACATCTCTCCAATTCTCTCATCCTCTAGCCCCTTTTAACAACTATTCTTTCTACCCTCTATTTTTGTAAATATGATTATTTGAGATTCCACATGTAGTAAGATCATGATTTGAATTTTCCTAGATGGCAAGCTTACTGTCTTTATAGACTTAGGCTGAGGGTTCCAGGCTCAACTATGAAAACTTAGTTATTAAATATATGGGCTTTCCTACCACCATTGTTGTATAATCTAATTTCATCCATCATTAGGTTTTTCACCAGGACTCATCTCCATGCTCTCATATCAACCCACCTGACACTAACTTTATTTAGCAGGTTGGAATGGAATGGCCTACAAAGATTTCTTTATCATTTGCATTTGATAATTGTGTAGCCTTTAAAAGTTACATGAATACCCTTTACAACTAAGAATTGTAATTGTCTCCTATGGTTTTATATTAGAATGTCTTAATTATTGGTTGGCTCGCCCTGATTAATTTTCCTTTATTCTTGTGTTTTCCTTTTTATTATGTCAACTTTCATGTTTTTCCTATAAAATTTTTTGTTAAATATTTTAATTTGTTAATTTTTGCCATTTCTGAATCTTTCATTCTCTAGTCATTGTTCATGCATCAATATCTTTTTATGTCTCTGATAATGACAATGGTAGTCTGTTTCCAAAGTTTTTTTCATTTCTTAATATGGTTTTCTTCTTCTAGCAATTTTGTTGTTAATGTTTAATTTCCTGTCATTCCTATTACAACCTTACCTCAAGTTTTAATGATCCTTCTTTGAATGTGTTATTTGACATAAAAAACAACTCTAGATTTGTTTGCAAATGCAGGGTGTTTCAAGTCTTGTGATCAAATGAATTTCTAAATTTTGAATCTTATTAAATATATGTATATATATGTTACAGCCTACTATTTATTGAGACTTTGAAAATTGAAAAAATCATCATTTATGTTATTATTGTTGATAATGAAAATATGCAGGATAGAACTCTTTTAATATGAGCTGTAAAACCTAAACAGAAAGAAAATAATTGCAAGTGAAAGCAGTTTATTAAAGTTGTTGTCTGTAAATGTTTCTTCCATGATCATTGTTGAATATGGGATAAAGTTCTTTCCTATTATAGTAATATACATAGCTATTTTGTAGGAGGATCTGTAGTTTTCTGTAGTTTTCCAGATGCTAAAAGATATTGCAACATCATTTCAAGTTACATTTTAAGATTGTTATTCCTTTGTTTCCATTAGTTCATGTTATGTAAAGCTTCTTGGCTGAAATTATGTTTCTTCCATCTTGCAATTCAATGTCACTATTTTAGAAATAATTTAATATAATCAATGTTAATGTTAACTCTATTACAGATTTTTAAATCTTAACAGGTTCCAATGTTTTTAAAAAAATTCTCCACAAGGAATATTTTCTATGATTGCATCATTTCCAACATAAATGCACTTAAAGAAAAATGGCTATAATTTCTAAATGACTGTATTTTATATGAGAAAAAGGAAATTGCCTTAAAAATCTATATTAAATACACGTGCAATAAACTCTTATGAATTGCAAAGAAAGGGGGAAGAAGTAATCCACAATAATTCCCTATTTTCAGAGAAAGGAAATTTATTCTAATTTTCATGTAGTGGAAAGAGTTCTGTGTGTTAAAATTCAAAACAAGTTATCTTGGACCATTTTCTTTTTGCCCATAAAAGCAACCAGAACTAAAATAGAAATTTATACATAATTGCAACTATAATGAATTTAAACTATATATATCAAAGTATGTAGGGAAAGAAACTCAGAAAATTTGAGTGAAACAACAGTTTGAATTAAAATTACTTATCTGCTGGAAAATTCCCCACACATCAAGATGAAGACATAAATTCATGCATTATTCTCTACTCAGTTTAGTCTCTTACTATAATGAAAAGGAGAAATTTCCTGAAAACTGTTTTTAATTTTTTCAATAAAATCAATGAGCTTTTCAGTATGTATATAAATTTATGAAAGAAAAACAAATGACATGATAAATGAAATTAATTTTATAGGAAAGATGTTTTGTGTAGTGAGAAAGTGAGTATTTCATGAATGTTTTATAGGAATTAAATCCACAGGGCGATGACAGTATTACTTCTTAGAAATTTAAATCAGAGTTGTATCACTGTCTAAACATTTACTTTTCTAAACACTTTAATATTCAGTGTAAATATTAAATTGCTATAATATAACTTATATATTCTTAAGTCCAGTGAAGAATAACTGTGGACTGACTATCATGGTTATTTTTATAGCGAATTTAACTAAGAATTTCTAGAACACATTTTTACATCCTTAACTTTTTTTAATCAGGCCTACCACATTTCACTATATAAAACT
Organism: Solenodon paradoxus; assembly: GCA_004363575.1. NCBI lineage: Eukaryota > Metazoa > Chordata > Mammalia > Eulipotyphla > Solenodontidae > Solenodon > Solenodon paradoxus. The sequence goes on along the minus strand of RJWH01000749.1, from coordinate 87,410 downwards.
TTATTGATTTTTATTCTTAAATTCATTATTGTGAGCATAAATCATTTTCTCTCTTGTGGCATTTGCATCGTCTCAAAGTTTAAGAAGGAGTATAGATATACCAAATGACTCACAATTATTTTATTAGGGAATTTCTAGTATCCTCTTCAATAGTAGAGTTTTATAGGGAAATGTCAATACCTCAAATGTTGTGATTTTTGAATAAAATGGAAAATATTGCCTTTTCTTTAATCAGATGGTATGTTGTGTATAATAATCAAACTGAGTAAATGATTGACAGTACCACGTGTATATGAGTGTGTGCTTGTGTGTGTACTAATATGCACATTGGATCTTACGTATTTGTGCTGTGTATGGGGGGGGGGCGTTCTTCATGTGTCTTAGTATCCTAGTCTTTCTATTCACCCTCATCTCATAGCATTCACCTAAACACTTAGCACATGAAAGTTGACTCATTGTGCCAAACATGCATTCTATTTTCTTATGCTCATGTCTGAGTTTATGTTAATTTATCCACTCTCCTCTACCTATCTTTCAAGATCTAATATAAATTTGAGCTTCTTTGCAATGATGTATTTGATTTTAATAGAAATAATTTTATATTTAATTTTAAAATCTACTCTAATGCATTTTAATTTATTTTATTGAAGAAGCATCACATTATAACTATGTAGATTAACATCTGCCTTGTTTTAACTCAGTGTCTGTATATAATACATTGTTTACTCCCACCAGTTCAGTTCTACCCTTGCCATATAATTGACCCCGTTAGAAATATTTTACATTAATTTGAAACTCTTTAGTTAATACCGCTTATCTTAACAATTTGCCAGCTTTCCTAAGCTTGTAAGATAAGTATAAAAGCATGAGTCACATCTCTCCATGTTCACTGTGCATCTGAGAGCCTGTGTGACATATTGTATGGACCTTTATCATCATTCTCCTCACCTGAGATGAATGAACAGATTAGCTATTACTAAATGTATTTATCCTTGAATAAAATTATAAAGTTATTAACTATTTCCTAACATCTTAAAAGTATCACCAGATACAAGGCAAATTAAATAAAATCAACTTAATTGATTTTTCATTCTTTCTTTGGAGTTTCTTTGGATTCCGTACTTTTCTGGGAACTAAATCGGATGTTTTATAAAATCTAATTCGATTTTATTTGAATATACCTTTATTTCACCTTCAAAGATTTAAAAATGATTCTATTTGATAACATTTTTTAAATCTCTGAGTCTAAATACATATAGACTTGAGAAAGTAGAGATAAAAGTTTCTCTTGCCCTAAAAAGCAGCCTTAATTACTCCCACATCTTCACTCCATCCTTCATCCCAAAATACAGCATACAATTTCTGTATGTCATGTGCTGCTAAACAGGTTCACTTTATATTAAAGAAAAAAGGAAATCTCCTTAGTGGTAAGACAAGCCTGTATGTTGCTAACAACTTATACGTGTCAATGGACATCACAGGGAAAGAATGAGTGTGTTTTATGAAGCTGCCTCAAAGTTAGATGATTTGCCATAGGTTCATATCCACAACCAGGCATTCTATGACACAGGAACACGTAATAGAAACTTCAGATATGGGACTCTGGGTATGTGATCATTTGTCCAGGGAATCATTGTCTGTCCCACATCAATTGGTGGAGCTCACACCTCATCCTATATCTTCAACTTCTTGTCTTGACCAATGATTTACATTTAATCTTACAATATTTGTCTTGTCATCTCTGTTTCTTAAATTTCAAATTATAAATAGTTATAAGGAATGTACCTCTTTATCTTAGGATGTACTTCAGTAATGACTGCATATCCATAACCTTGTGCTTTGGGATGAGTTATTTAACTTCCTTATCTATCTAATAATCTATCTATATGCATATATGTGTATGTATATACATGAATATACACATTCTAACAGAAATCACTCCTTATTTACTCATTTTAATTGAAAGAATGCATTTTCATTTATTTATATTTACAAAAATTGAAAATACCTACTATATTCAGGTAGATTTTAGAATCTTAGTTGTTAGAAATACAAATAGTAAATAAAACAGTGAAAACATTTTTATTATGGAATTCTCATTCTAGTGGGAAAAGATACACAATGTATCTCTATTTATAAGCCAAGTCGTGATATGAAATATGAAGAAAAATGAAGTGGAGCAATAACAGGGTGACTCAAGGTGGTACCTGGCCAATTTTAGAAAGAATGACCAGAACAGGATTCTCTGAGGAGGTGAACTGAATGAGAAGAGCTCTGAATGAAGTGAAGAAATGATTTTGCAAAGATCTGGTGATGGTCTGATAGGGCTGAAGTCAGTTAGAAGGTCATCTTAGTTGTATTTGCATAATCAGAGAGTAGAATTAAATAAAACTAGGATAGAGAAATCAGCAAGGCCCAAATACAATGGGACCTGGTGGAACATGGACAGAAAATTTTCATTTTACTCTTTATTCCATGAGCATCATTGAAAAATATAAATATTTTTTAAAGTCTATTTGAGGTTATTTTCAAGTACTTGTAAAACGAGATTCTTCTGACTAGGAAATTTTTTTTCTCAAATTCTCTAATACATGAAACAAAATTCTGGTGTTATAAAGAAGTTTGATTTTACTATGTGTTTAATAAAGGTAGAGTACAGTGAATTTTATCAGGTTAGACTTGATTTTCTGTAGGTTAATAGAATGCTTCTTGCTATTCTAGAAATCCCTAATTTTCACTTGTTCATCAAACATTAGCATTTTTTTCTCTATATAACTTTTTAAACTAACTTTATAATGTAAAGGAATATTTATGGCTAAAATTTTCTCCTTTTGGTAGAATGTTTTGATTTTAACAATATTGAGGTTTATAGGAATTCAGCATGCTTTGGGATGTTCTTTTTAAATGTTTAAATAATATGGTAGTGAGTTATGATTTGTTGTGTATAGATTTCCTGCCAATACATTGTTGAAATCTGTTGATCTGATTTTAGGAAATCATACCTTACACAAGACCATTGTTGTACACACACACACATGCACACACACATACATACACAGATAGGACCTATTCTTATGCTGTTAATAACCACATTATAGTGGCATTAATATTTCATCCATAAAAATAATGCCTACAATGTGTTAGGCACTGCTCAAAATAAGAGTATAATAACAGATGCATTCCAGTGGATTAGAGGTTAGGTCAGTCGTCTCCAAAGGAGTGCAGTCCACATATCCCTAAGTTCAAGTCCCAAGTACAGGAGAAAACAACCAATGTGACCAATTAAATAAATATAAAATTAAACGCATATTCCTCTTCTCTCTTCCATACCACATGCCTACTCACCTTTATTCCTGCCCGAATTTTTCCTTTAAACAAAAGAGATATAGTAGCATAAAATTCCCTTCTCAATAAACTAATGTGTGTGTGTGTGCATGTCTGTGTGTGTTTACACAATGCAAATTTTTTTTTCCAGTTGCCAAATTGCTGAAAAGCTAAATGTAGCCATTATTTTATGAATCTCTGTTCTATCAACAATTTCCTCCATTTTTAAAAATATTTCTTAGAATGACTTGGAGGTATAATTTTATTCTTCAAGCTGTTATTGTCCCCACATTATGTATGGTACAAATGATAATGATGACCACCTGTCACAAAAGTTGTGGAAAATAGTATTCAAAATGATGTAATTATACCTTTGAAATAAAAAATAAAATTGCCTCAAAAATGGAAATCTTATTAAACCTAAAACTTTGTGATCTACGTTAAAAATATATTCAAGGACTATAACTTAGCTATATCAAATTATCAGGCTGTATATTTAAATTTTTACAGTTATTCAATTTTATATCAGTAAAACTGGAAAATAAGTTAATAAATTAAAATTTCAAAAGGACAAAAACATGATCAAGATAGATTCAAAAAGTATGACATGCAGAGGACCTGGCTTAATATAAGTGTAAGCCTATTTAATCATCTAAATACTGACTTAAATAATTTAAGATTTTTAGGAGAAAATACCTGTGGTTTTGTAGACAATAACCAAGTATCTCTTGATAAATAGAAAATAAAGTAAATAATTGAAGCAGGTTGCATTTGCCTTAGTCATTAACCATTATTTGAATTTTCATGCTTTCTATACATCTTTATATCTAGATACATAAGGAAATATTTAAATATTGCCCTAGGATTAGCAAATAAGTTTAGAAATATGTTCTCCTTTGCAAGTTATTAGGTTTATGAACAAAAGCAAATTTTATAGGAGAAAATTATGTTTTTTACTTCTACATTATACATTCTTAGAGCAGATTTGATCACATGACTTGGCCAAATTTCAACATAATCTTTCACTCAATAGGAGTTTTTTTTAGAGGATATCCAATCACTTACTAAGCTACTTTATTTTATTTTATGTTATTGTCTGATGACTCAATACAGCTGGGATATCTTATTTCAAGCTTTTGGAGCAAGATTATTTCATTATTTTCTAATTTTCCATCCAAAAAAACTTTGTTTTCTAACGTTTTATTGTAGTAAAATAAACACAAACTGTAACATCTTATATTATTTTAAAGTATGCAATTCACTGCTATTAAATTTATTCATAATGTTGTGCATCCATCACCACCATCCATCTCCATAACTCTTTTCAAACTGTATAACTAAAACTTTATGTCTGTTAAATAACAACTCCCCATTCTTCTGTCCCCCAGCACCTGGCAGCTACCATTCTACTTTCTGTCTCTAAGATTTTGCTACTGTAAGTACTTCATAAAGTGGAATCACCAAGTATTTGTCTTTTTGTGACTGGTTTATTTCACCTAGCATAATACCCTCAAGGTTCATCCATGTTTCAGCATATTCCAAAATGTCCTTTATGGTTGAATAATATTTCATTGTATGTATATATCTCATTTGATTTGACTATCCATCTGCTAATAGATACTTGAGTTGCTTTACTTTTATATAGATTGTGAGTAATACTGTTATGAACATAGGTGTACCAATAACTTTTTAAGAATCTGCTGTCTATTTTGAGTATCTATCCAGAAGTGGAATTACTAGAGAATAAGGAAATTCTAATGGTAATTTTGAGGAGCCTCCAAAATATTTTCCACAGAAATACACCATTTTATATTCCCACCAACAGCACAAAGCATCCAATTTTTCTTCATTATTGATAACGTTTGTTGATTTCTGATAGTTTTATTCTAACCATCCTAATAAGTATGAGATGCAATCATAATCCTGTTTTTATTTGTGTTCCTGTAATGTTTAGTGATGCTGAGCAACTTTTCATATGCTCATTGATTTGTATATCTTCTTTGGAGAAATGTTCGTTTAATCCTTTTCCCATTTTTTAAAATTGAATTATTTGGACCTTTTGGTGCTGAGATTTAGGAGTTCTCTACGTAGTATATATTAATTCCATATAAGATATATGTCTTTTGAAAATATCTTCTCTTGTTCTCTGGTTCCCGGTTTATTCTATTTTTTTTATTCTATTGATAGTGATGCAAAAATTCTAAAGTTACAATTAATATTTTTCTATTACTTGTGACTTTGTTGTCACATCAAGAAATAGTTGCAAATCAGAAATAGTAAAACTTTTAAATTATGCTTTCTTTAATAATCGTATAATTCTTGTTCTTATGACTTCGATGCATTTTAAATTAACTTTTGCTTATGATATTCAGTAAGAGTCCAACTTCATTCTTTCGCATACAGATACCCTGTTTTCCCAGCACCATTTGTTGAAATTACTGCCATTTACACATTGAATGGTCATGGCACTTTTGTCAAAATTCATTTGATAATATATGTGAGTTTTTCTGGGATCTATTCTATTCTATTCTTCCATATGTTGTACTGCACGCCAGTGTCACACTGTTATGATTACTTAGTCTTGTATTTTAAAATTAGTTATGTTATTTTTTGAAATTGTTTATACTGTTTGGTATCCCTTGAGATTCTATGAAATTTAGGATGAGTTTTTATATTTCTGCAAAATAACATCACTGGAATTTTGACAGAGATTGAGTTGTATCTGAAGATCACTTTGACTACTATTGTTTTTTTAACAATATTAAATATTCCAGTCCATGAGCATGAAATGTTTCTGCTTATATGTACCCTTTAATATCTTTCATTATTATTTATAGTTTTCAATTCACAGACTTTTTACTTCCTGGTTAAATTAATTTCTAGGTTTTTTTTTAATCATTTTGAGACTGTTATATTGGAATTGCTTTCAAACTTTCCTTTAAGATTATTCATTGTTAATGACTAGAAATGCAACTGATTTTTATGTATTGGCTTTGTATACTCTTCATTGATAAATTCATATTTTTAGTTTTAAATTTTTCTGTGAAATCTTTAGGGTTTTCTAGAAATATGTCAGATCATCTGAAAAGATCATTTTACTTTTTTCAATTTGGATGCTTTTACTTTTTTTCTTGTCTAATTGCTCTCACCAGGACTTCTAGTGCTGAAATAATGAAAGCAGTAATCTATAACTTGTTCTTGATCCTAGATGAAAATATTTTAATTTTTCACATTTATTTTGCTAAATATATCATGTTTACTATATTGAGGAAGATTCATTCTATTCCTAGTGTTTTAAGAGTTTGTTTATTTTATACTATGTAAGGCTGCTGAATTTTGTCAAATGCTTTTTCTGCATTAATTGAAATGATCATGTATTTTTCTCTGCTTTCCATTATTCTTGTGTATTACATCAATCAGTTTGTTGAAACATACTTTATATTTCCTGAATAAATTTTGCTTGATATCCATTTACAAATCTTTCAATATTCTTTTGGATTTGGTTTGCTTTTATTTTGTTGGGAATTGTTTTGATGTTCATAAAGAATTCTGGCCTGTAGTTTTCATTGTTGTTATTGTTGTTGTTTTAGTTTTTACTAATATCTTTGCTATGTTTTAGAATAAAGTTAATACTAGCATCATAGAATGAATTAGAAAATGTTCCCTCTTCATTTGTTTAGGAATATTTTAAAATAATACAATTAGTTACTTTTTATTTCTTTGAAGGAATATTGCATCATAACATATAGGTCTAAGGTGTACATGATCATAAATCAACATACATATGTTATATATGTATAACATACACACACATCTCTTCTTTAAATGTTTATCAGTGAAGTCATGTGTTCAGGGCTTTTCTTATTCAGAGGCTTTCTGGTTACGGATTCATTTCCTCACTAATTTTAGATCTGTTCAGATTTTTTTGTTACTTCATGATTTATTCTTATAGGCTTTGTTTTTCTAGTAATTTGACCACTTAATTCGTTACCTAATTGGTAAACATACAGTTATTCTTACATTCGTTTTATTTCTGTAGAAATGGTAGTAATGATTCCTCTCTCATTTTTTTATTTTACCAGTTTGCGTTTTCTCTTTTAATTTTGCCCATATAGCTAAAGTTTTTCAATACAGACAATCCTTTTGAAGAGCCACTAGCAGCTTTATTGATTTCCTTATTTCTATTCTCTATTTCTATTTTTCTTTTCATTAAGCATTATTAACTTCTATCAGCTAACATAGATTGAGTTTGTTCTTCTGTTTTCTTATATTGTAAATTTGGTCATTGTTGAGATCTTTCTTGTTTTTTAATGTAAGAATTTATAATTGTAAATTTCCTTATCCTTTTTCATATGTCTCATTAGTTTTAATGTGTTCTGTTTCCTTTTGTATTTTCTAAGAATTTTCTAATTCCTCCTAGGATTTCTTCATTGACCCATTGTTTAATTAAGATTGTGATGACTAGTTTCCATTCTTTTATTAAATATTGAGTTTTTCATCTGTCACTGATTTTTAACTTCATCTCATACTCAGAGAATGTACTTGGCATGATATTATTTTTTCCAATCTTTTGAAACTAAATTGATGGTGCAGTACATGTTCTATCTTGAAAAATGGCCCATTTTACTTGAGAAAAATATATTTGCTATTGTTTTGGAATAGAAGGTTCTGATTATATATTTGTTAGAACTAGTTGCTCTGTTGTGTTGTTCAAGTCCTCTTTTATATGAATAGTGTAGTTACAAACCAATGTTACAATAGTACAGATTTTTGTGTCCCTATGTATTTGTCTTTATTGAAAATTTTATTTCTTCATGCAATTTTAGTTACTGTCTTGTGTCCTTTCATTTCACACAGCAGTATTTCATTGGCCATTTCTTGCTGTGAAAATCTAGTGAAAATAAACTTCATCAGCTTTTGTTTTATCTGAAATACCTTATTTTCTCCTTCATTTTTGATAGCCAGCTTTGCCAAATATTGGGCAGCTTTTTACCCTTTTAATGAATTGAATATACCAATTCACTGTCTTCTGTCCTGTTAAGTTACTGATGAGAAATCTCCTGATAGTTACTGAAGATAATTTATATGTGACGAGTTAATTCTTTTTATTTTCTCTCTTGGGCATTTAAAAGTTTGATGATAATTTGATTGGTGTGAGACTTCGAATTCATCTTGTTTGACATTCCTTGAATTTCTTGGATATTTAATTTCATGGTTGGTGTTTTCAGTTATTATTTCTTCAGATATTCTCTCTGATCCTTTGTCTCTATTCCCTTCCTGGTACTCCCACAACACAATTGTGTGTCTGCTTGATTTTGTCCCACAGGCCCCTCATTTCTGTTCACTTTTCTTCAATATTTGCATTCCTGTTCTTCAGATTTCATAGTTTCCAAAGTTTTATTTTAAAGTTCATTGATTCCTTATTTCTTCCAAAACTTGCCTGTGAGTTCCCTTCATTCAATTGTTATAGTTAAAGCCCTGGAACTTCTAGCTTTTTTTTTCACATTTCAATCTCAATTGATAGTTCTATTTTGTCATACATGTTTTATTAACTTTGTTATCATCTTCTTTTCATTTCTTGAGCATTTTTAAGACAGCTATTTTAATGTCTTTGTCTAATACAATCATCAGGTCTTCATCAATAACAGTTCTTTATTTTTTTTTCCTTTGAATCACCCATACTTTCCTGCTTTAAATGTCTTGCTCTTGTTTTTATGCTAAAAACTGTATATTTAATTTTTACGATTACGTTATTAGAGCATTATAACACCGGAAATTATATTTTCTCCCTTCTTTAGGGTTAACACCTTATACTTTTTAAGTTGTTATTGTTTATTAATAACTTTTTGTTATAATAGGTTCCATCTTAGCTATGGCAAATCTACCTTAGATGTAAACCTAAAGTCTCAGAGTGCTAGACCACTGAATTCCTTGGAAGTCATTTCAGCCAGATGGGGGTGGAGTGGAGAGGTGTGTAACACTGAGGGAGGTACCGACTTTTAGTAATCTCAAGCAGCAACTGAAGATCAGAGAAAGATCTCTGATACTTGGAGGACAAAAATCTCTTTTGCCAATTTGACCTCCATAAGCTATATGAAAGCTGCTCCATAAATATGTGCCTAGCAGTCTGCCACTTGGCTGGACATGGGGTCTCGGGGAAGGCCACTGATACAGTATGAAGGACTGAAATTAATTAACTGTCTATGTCTTAGCCTGGAATTTGCAAACCTTCAAAAGACTCCAGTATTTTGAAATGTTTATATCAGACAGATTCACCAATAAAATTGGTGATAAGCTCTCTGTTTCCTACTCTGTCACCATCTAAGAATCTTCTCTTTTATTTGTAATTCTTTATATAGTGGTCATTTATTATTTAAGCTTTAAAACTCACACTTCAGATTATTTTTCTTTATTTTTATAAGGTATTCCAATGGAATTGTTCAGGTAAGTTTCTTCTGTTCATATGAAGTATTCATAAGGAAATCAACTATAAAAATATATATTTAGTTATAGTATTACCTGCTTCATAATCTAAATTTCCAAAAAACATTTTAAAATGCTCCAAATCAAAATCATTCTATTACTTTTCAAAATAGCTGTACAGAAATGTAATGGTTTCATTATATGTTCACATTTTGTCACAATTTTTGTGGCTGTGATAATCCTTAAAATATGAATGGAAGCCATTCATATTTGAAATACATGAATTTAGATAGAAAATGAGTAAAACGCTATTAAGCAACAAGATGCAGAATGAAACATATGTGTTTCCAAATATCTAGAGAGTATAGATTGTTTCTGTGTCCTGAATTTCATTTACAAATAAAGGTAGTTGATTAGAAATAAAGAAGTTATTCAGGTTGACTATAGGAAAGCATACTTCTCTTGATGAAATTATAAGTACTATTATGAGCTTTCCAAAGAAATGGAAATATAGCTTTCTTGAAAATAGATAAAAAGTCATTTTTAAAGAAACTAGGAGATAAAGAACTCTCTAGCTGCACTTGATGCTTTGGTTCCTAATTTTACATTCTAAGGAAATATCTGTATGATTAGATTTCTTGGATATTAGAGAGCAAAAGTGATAGAACAAGACCATTTCATCCCTCATTATTTGGAAATGTGACTAGAAATCTTGAATGGGATACCAGAAGTAAACTGATTTAGTATTTTTAAAATAATTACAATAACAGAATAGAATGCACAAGAGGCAGAAATACCTTGCAACTTTTCACTTCCACAATGAGATACCTAGAATCAGAACACTTAATAATCATATCATCTGATCTGACTTTGTTCTAAAGCTCTTATGAATTCCTTTTTACCATGATTATAATATACTCTTGTAAAGCAGAAGGAAAATTCCTAAATCACATCAATCTTATAGTGCTAGAAAGTTTATGAAGATCATCAGCCTAGATTTGAAGTGGGAGGAAGATAGAATACATTTTCTTTATATTTAGATTTATGAGGCGTTTTTTAAATTCGTTTGGACATATTTTTTTCTATACTATTGATTTACAGGCCACTATATATGTGTGACAAAATGGAAAGTTTTACGTTTCTAAGTATTAAATGAAATACTATCAGATGAGCTGTGAATTATGTATTTCCCCCAAAAAGTTTTATTTGGAGATATGTGTTTTAAATGCTTACCAACAAAATAGTGAAGTCAATAAGTGATAAAGGATAATAACTATAGTTTTAGCATGTATCTCTTAGGGACAGTTTCTTTAATAGTGGTGTTTTGTTTGTCTTAATTTTTTTGAATGTCATTTCAAAGACTTTTCATTAAATGCTTATTTGCATTTAAAAATGTAATTTCTCTGAAGACTAGAGGATATATATATGCACATACACACATATACGTTTTATAAACCCTACTCACAAGATCTTTACAATAAAAAGCTTTCCATGATAAAATAGCCAAATACCAAAATAAAGATCATAATCAATAACTGAGAACAATTAGTGTAGATTTTGAGATGTTAACTAGCTAAAATGGGGCTTAAAATTACAATGAGCATGGTATACAGAGAGACAGCTAATTACAAAACCTTATCATATGCTCCCATTTGCTTAACAGAGGAGGGAAAATGCATGTTACACAAAAACGTATTTCTCAGCATAGGAGTTTTGGGAAATTAGCAATATTAAGATTGAAAAACAATATTTTGCTTATTTGTCTCATCAGGAGTTTTTATGAGTATTTTGCAATAGGCCCCTGGTTTTAAATTAAAGAAAGAAATGTTTGGTAATTATATACCTGCTATATTTTGCATACTAACTCCTGAAATATAAATATCATCTGACTTATATTTGAACTAAAAAGACAAATTGTTTGTGAAACAGATATGTTTAAAATTATTTTTATTATTGTATCTTTCATTTATAATTCTATATGAAGTTCGGAAAAGACTCACACTACACTTACCACTATCATTTTTACTCTTCTAACTCCGGGTTCCATCTCCATCCCCATTCTTAACTCCATACCCCAACCTTTGGTAAACAATTTTACAACCTGTGTGTTTTATTGTTTTCTTAGTTTGTTCATTTTGATTCTTTATATTCCATCTGTTTCTTTATTCACTAATCTATCAATGGGCATTTAAGTTGTTTCTGTGACTTGGCTATTATGAATTGTGCTACTATGAAAAATAGGGGTGGAAATGTAATTTCTAATTAAGAAACTAATATAGTCCTGATTTTTTCTTTTTAAGTCAAGGTTCTTATATGTGGAGTGTATTTTGAAGGGTTACCATTTGATTTCAAGGAACAATATATACTTACTCTAAAATTTCATGTTAGTTAAAATTCAATTGCTTAATTTTCTTTTTATGCATGGTTTATACTCATGATGAAACTAAAAACATTTTAGGAATTACAGTAAGGAGAAAATATTAATTATTGATATTTATTATCTCTTTTGCCAACAATGCTACAATCATTTTTAAATATTGACATTATATCTCAATCTGTATTTCACACCACACTCTCCACCAGAGTTTCAGTGTCCTTTACACCACTTTTTCCCCTTTTTCCATCCTTCCTCACTCTTACCACCCTGTCAGTCATAATCTCTGTCCTGAGAGTTTATCCTGGAGTTTATCTGTTTATTTGTTTAATTTTATTATATTCCACATATGACTGAAAATATCTTGTATTTCTTTTTCTTTCTGATTTAATTCCACTTAACATGATCCCTTCCAATTCTATCCAGATTGTTGCAAAGGTCACAACTTTTTTTTCCTTTTTAGTAGCAGTATAGAATTCCAATGAGTATATATTCCACAGCTTCTTGATTCAATTATCTGTTGTTGGGCTTTTAGGTTATTTCTATTTTTTGGCTAATGTGAACTGTGCTGCTGTGAACATAGAGGAGCAGATTTTTTTTTTTTTCTGATTAGAGATTTTTGTATCCTCTGGATATATACCTAAGAGTGGGAATGCTGGATCACATGGAAGATCCATCTTTATTTGTTTGAAGAATCTCCATCCTGTTTTTCAAAGAGATTGAACCAATTTATATTCTCACCAAAAGCACATGAGTCAAAAGTACAATAAGGAGAAAATTAATGAAGTTTCAGAAGTGATGAGCTATGGTCTTAAAATAATGTCATCAACATTTTAAATAAAAGTCCCACACAAATAACATGTAATCATTTGATTCAATATTTTTCTGTTTTTATAATATGTGTCCATATGAACTAATTATACTCTATCCATAATGTTGTATATGTCAGAATATATATCTTCAAGTTATATATTATGATACATTAAAAGATGAGATTTTGCAGTGAAAGAAAACTTGAAACATTATTTTCACAAAAATACAAATTTAAATTTTCAAAAGAAATAAAAATGTAATTCAATTAAGAGGATCACATACATAAAATTGTTGAGAAAATTTAGACACTTTAGTATTGGAATTATACTTCAGGTCATTATTATGTGTACAAAAGTTAGCTGGTTGAGTGATTGTACTAAATTTTGGTAGAATACTACTTTGATTTTTATTCAACCCGAGTTCAACTACTGGAGAACTAATTCCTCTAAAAAAAAAAAAAAAAAAAAAGAAAAGCTTTTTAAACCATTTTTAGTCACTGGTGAAAAACTTCTAGGATTTTATTATATTTTTACATCTCTGTGATTTAACAGCAGATATGATTTTATGATTTTGAATGGTCAGTTCTACACGTCACTAAACTTTGTGTTGATCTCATGCAGTCTGACAGTTTTCAAGTTCTTGACATTTAGGTGCATTTTAGGTGGATTATTTTGTTCTACCTCGAGTGTCTTTATCTGCTTACAATGAATGGCAAGAAAACCGCATGGAGAGATCCCAGGTTTATGAGTGTAAAGAAGAGTACATAGCTAAATTTAAGCTCATCTTAGAAACTAGCTCAGTCATTAGTTTTTAAATATGTAATTTTTCGATCCAAAGATCATAGATATTTTGACCTCTGCTTCTTCAGACAACCAAAAGGAGGGGACTTATAATACACTATTTGAACAAACAAAAACTTACTTTCTTAAACTTTCTATATTAAAGTCTGATTTCTTTCTTAAAGGGAAACAACACCTTCAAAATTATCTCTAGAAGTATCCTTCGATACTTACAAAAATCTGTTTAAAAGTCCATATTTCCTTTCATTTGTGGTCACTAATAAAACACACACACACACACACACACACACACATATATATGAAATATTAAATAAGTGACAGAAGCCAGATCCTTATAGAACCTATCCCTGTTGTCATATCAAAGAAAACATCAGGATTGTTTATTCTTTTCCAAAGAATTACACTTGATTTCCAAACCATGCTGACTGTATATAAATATAAAACCTCAGTTTATGCTGTTTTCCTTAGAGAATTTTCCCTACTTTATATTCTTGATGTACTTTCATCTATTTTTTTTTTCAATCTGAATTCCTAACATTTTACAGGGAAATGACCATCCTACACCTCAGTTAGGGGGTCTATTGTTCTATTGTTTGGGCACATTTAGGGAAAGAAAGTCATCCATTAACTAACTTCATAATGTGAGGTATGACTCTATTATAGAGTACACAGCTTTTCATTTTTTCAAGTACTAGTTTCTTTTCAAATCCTATCTGGGGTATTTAAAAGCCCTGTGTTTGGCAATATACCGGTGAATTGTGGATGATATATGTATATATATATCCTCTCATAGAAGAAAGGCAAGTCAAATTACAGATCCAAGCCTGGTCTCCCCTGAATTTTTTCCTTTCCCTCTCTTTAAATTGGTTCCAATTTGTGGAGTTCTTTTTTATTTCACACAATAATCTTTATATTTAGAGTGTTCAGAAGCTTCATAATAAGAGTTATTGTGCCAAACCTTTGTAGTCAGACTCAAAAATGACTAACTTCATCTCAGATATAAACTTGGTAAAACTTGTACCGATTGGTTTGCTTCCATGTCTCACCACTGTAATTTGGAAGGTTCTCTATAAAGGCCTCCCCTCATTTATTTCATCTCTAAATTGTTTAGCCTATATTATAATAATGATTCAGCCATCATTTAGCCTCCTTGCTCCTCTCCTCTGCAAACTGTTCTGCTGTTAAACCCTGTCCATAAAAGGGAAAGTCTTGACACTGAGGGTACAAGATGTGAGGAAATATAGAAAAAATGGATTCTGAATAAATCATAAAATAAAGAAAAAGGTGTCCCCTTGGCAGAAGTAGAGGGGCATGCAAAGCTCCTAACTGTTCCTATAAAACGTTAGAGAAAGTGGACTTTTAAAAATCCAGGACAGCAAGATAATTTTATTGGGATAACTACTCAGAAAACTCAAGTAAAATGTGGAAATATTTGGTTTATTGGGGGGGGGGTGAAACAGGGGAAGTGGATTGTTGTGTCAATTGCTTAAATAAGCACCTCAATGATTCTTGATTCAATACACTCTGGTATTTTGTTAGTTCTATCATTATCAATTACTTTAGACTAAAAGGATGAATAGTGTGATCTCCATACTGATTCTGGAGAATTTTGCTTGCAATTAAAATTCTGTGGTTTAAATTTGATTTCTTATTCTTTTTAATTGTATAGTGATACACAACTGAATACAAACATTACTAATACCTTTGTTGTACAGTCAAGCTAGTATGCTCTTTAAATGATGATTACAGCTGTTTCTTTGCACCATAGAAATATGAAAGACCTATTACATGCCACACATGTCTGAAGGTGAAGGAGTAAAAGCATCAAGAACTAGAACTGCCATTGTTTTTATTATAGAAGCTGAGATCAACTGTAGTATCACCAGGTTCAGCACCAGATTCCAGATGTGGGCGGTGGGCAGGGTCAAAGGGGGCCTTACTTCTCCACTGGGGAATCCTGCAACACTACCAAGCAATTTGGAGCTAGTTGGGTGTGTGTTTGCCCCACATGCCCTGGAAAGTCGCTTTCACCCCACCTTGGCAAAAAGCTGGCACTGCCCCTTAGTATCACATAAGGTCTGAAAACCACACAGTGAAGTATTTGGGCAGAGCAAGACTGCTTTTCCCACCATCTAGGAAATATAGGAGAGATTTCATTGTACATTTATTACTTCTCTGTTTTCTTCTAATATGGAGGCTATTCTTTGCAAGTGCTGAAGTGATATATGAGTTGGCATGATGTATGATTTGTCTTTATCACTGGGAACTTAGAAGACATTTTAATAACAGATAAGAGACAGAGAGCAAACAGAAACATATACAAAGCAAATATGATATACAAAGCAAATATGATTTAAATCCCAGTACAAAATGTAAAATATTGTTAAGTAGAATAGTGACAGTTAAAAATAAAACATGTATTGGTAGCTAATATTTTATCCAATCACCATTCTTCCATATTTTTAAAATAAGCAGCAGACCCCTGACTGATGCCTCTCTTCTCACCATGCATTATTTATTGTAGAAAATGCTCATTCAATTAGTGCAGAAGTACCAAGAAGACAAAGAATGTATTCTACTATAGCGTTAAGACTTTTTAGTAGCAAATGTCTTTGCAGTCAATTAAAGAGTCTTGCCACTTTTCTTCACACTTAAAATTTGATGTTGTCAACATTTCTGCCTGAGAAACATTAAACTCTCTGCAATAACATCCCCATCAAATAATTGATCGATGGTTATTATTTGCTTTCCAATCTTTTGATTGATATTTACTGTGGACAACTCATTAAAGAGCCAAGATATTGCTCCATAATTTAATTACACAAAGTATTCTGCCTGTCTAAAACTTTCTTTCCATAGATCTAAGTATAAAATATATTTTGCAACTTTTAAACTTTTCCTTCACATTTTCAGTGTTTTCACCATTCAAGTTTTTTTTTCAGCAAGGCCTTTGCTTCTTGAAATACAAATTGATATATATTTTGTTGTCGTTGTTGTTGTTCTTCAGTATTTATAATCAGAGTTTGCATTTCTAGTTTGATAATAATGATATCTGCTGTGCTGGCATTATTCTTCTCCATGACCAAAATCACAATATATTTATCAAAATATTCATTGTCAAAACGGCTTTATCAATTCTGGGCAGTGTCCTTCCAAACAAAACAAGGACTTCAGGCTATCAAAAATGTAAAGAATGCTTTCAACAACTGGTGGCCTTGACAAAAATCTGGGTTATTACCATATTGTAATAGTTGTTTGGGTTTTTTTTTTGTATTTTACTCCAGCAAAGTCACAACATTCCAGTAGCTGTGTTATATAATAAATTCTGTATATGTGAAAATATTTGACAGTTTTCACAATTAGTGCTTCAGTATCAATTGGTAATACCTCACCAGCTATTTGGAGACAATTGTGTGCTCCACAGACAGTGCCAGCAAGTCCCTTCCTAATTTGATTTTTCATCAGTGGAAGATGTTTTTCTTGCCTTTTCATTTTATACTACCAAAATGTGTGTTACAGTTGTCTCCATAAAATTCAACAACTTCTTCCTTCAATCAATGTTTATCAATATGAATAAAGCATCAGTCAGGTTCTGAGTCATCTTCCAGAAATAGTGTGCATATCCAAAAATTTGATTTGTACCTCTTGGCCAGAAATATAGTATAGGATCATGAAAGTATTTCTGTAGCTTCTTTTCTGTTCAAAGTTTCCATTGAAAAGGTCAGTGTTTACTAGTACTGGGTTTCAGCAAATTCAGATTTGTCCATTGATACCATTATATTCAAAATCATGACTCCACATTGTGTTCATACCAAGGGAAATTTTGCCTCAAAGACTTTCGAGACCAACTTTGAAAACAATCTCGTCTTGAAACTCAAGTCATGAGAAAGCATTTGAAAAGCAAAGGTGACTTTCGCAGCAACAACAAATTCCAAATCAGTTATGTCTGACCTTTTTAAAAAATGTATCTAATCATGATGATATAGCAACTGAGGAAGCATTCATGAGTGTCTTTGAAACTGCAAATTTTTAAAAATATATTACCTATGTCTTTTTGCCCTGAAGACTCCACAAGACAATGATCACATTTAACTCTGTCCACACAAAGCTTTTTTTAAAAAGGGTAATCCTGTTGGAATTTTGGTAAATATTCATTGGAGTAAAATGTTCATTCTCTTTGGCATTTATAAATTATAAAATAAATTATTATAATAAAATTTTCTTTTGTAAATAAATTAATATTTAAAAAATACAAATATCAATATCTTTGCCAAAGTGAATTTCAGAAATACTCAAAAGTCAATAGTTCCACCTGCATGAGGTGTGAACACAGATGAATATAAATAGATTGAGCTTTGCTGTTGACTTACCTCAAGATCTAGAGGTAGGGCAGGCCCATTTCTGTGTGGGATACAAACTTAGTACAATCACAGGAGGTATCATGCAAAGCTCAATTTCTCTTAGTCTTTGAAAGTAGAATTTTATCTCAGTTACATTAAATTTTCTATCTGATAAACACCAAAGTTCTAATATTAATGTGTATGAGAAAATCTTACATTTTAAGTGGGAAAATTAACTTTTAGCAAACTGTGATTGAAACTAGAACAGAATTTCAAACAGGGCAACTCATACCAAGACAACTTTATAAACTCAGACAACCCATTCAAACTGGAACTTATGGTAATCTTAACAATCTTTTTGTTATTTTATTTTGTATTTTATTGCAGTAACTTTGATTTACAAATTGAAGTAAACATATATGTAGGGTCCCCATATGTGCAGTTGGGGAATTCCTCAGATGTATAATATATATAATATATATATATACACACACATACATATATTTGTAATGTAGGATACTCTATAGATTTATGTGTAAATGTGAATATTTATAAGTAAGTATAACTAAGACTGATTTTGTCAGTAAACATAGAGTATTTTTAATTAAACCTGCCAAACATGTATGTTTGTACTATTCATTATTTTATATTATTTCAGCCTTCAGAGAATATCTCCATTTGTATAGATAATTTATGCATAATGGTGATTGCTTCAAAGATCAAAAATTATTTTATTTGTACTTTATTTCATTTTATTTATATACTTTCATTTTTATGGCATTAAACAAAACTATCTTTATTTAGATGTGACATCAAAGTTGGCCGTAACATGTTTTTTGGATCTCAGACATTGGTGTTATCAGGTCCAAACCATGTGATTTTTTTCCTGAGCATATAGCATGAATCATTAAACTGTTTTCTTTTAAAGATTATTGCAATAAAACTAATTCCTGCCTGAGTTTCTCATATGTCATTCTCTGATATGGTAAAGAAGAGGATAATCAAACACTGACTGCTTCATGACATTGGATTAACATGGGCCCCTAATATTGGTTGTCCAAGGGCCAAAGCATTTTTACTATAAGACTTGTAAAGTAAATACATTTTCATAGAGGTATAATCTTGGCAGAAAGTAGACCTAATTCACTGGTTTTAAATTTGTTATATTTATAAATATATTAAGTTAATAAAAATAGAGCAAACTAACTCTTGAGTTCTTGTCATGCTGACCTTAAGAACTTCTGTTTCTTAAGACAGTAGAAATTCAACTTGTTAGTATTTTAGATGCTGAATTCTTATTCAATGATAACCTTTTAGAAATAGTTTAATTTGAGCCTTTTTTTGCTTTGTTTTTCATTTATCACTGTCATTTCTAATCAGTTGGATTTTACTGCCAATCAATCTGTTTCCAACTATATACTCCCTTAACTCTGATACCAAGTGTATTCATCTGAGGATTTGACAAGGCAATGTACTCTTAAAAATAAATTCAGTTTTCTTACAAGGCAGTGAAATAGAAATATATAAATTTGGCTAGTTGGAAATTTATGTTTTCTACTAATTTTGAAAGGTTTAAATTGGATTAAATAAGCTCTGATTGATATCTGACTGTGTATTTTTGCCATTAATATTTATTGGTTGTATATGGCAATATATACCAGAGATGATACATATATATATATATATGTGTGTGTGTGCGTTTGTGTGTAGGTATGCATTAACCAATTTATTTTTTCTTTTCTATAGTCAATAAATTCAATGAATGGTCTATTATTCTAGTCAAAAGCTAAATATATATCATAGTAATGAATACTGGCAAAAGGAAATACTGAAAAAATTCAGTAAGTATGTTCTTACAGTGTGAAATGAAAATGTTATCTAGTGAATATATTTAAAATATAATTCATAATTTATTTTTTAGAAATAAGTTGGTAAATTATAGAGAAATTTTATTGAATTTTTACCACCTTCAGTATGGTTCATGTAAAACAGGTATGATACTGGTTACAAATGACTTAATTTTTTATGATTTATTTTGTCTTCTGCTATGTATTTATCATTCGCCTTTGAGTTATTATGTAAACTAAAGACAATTTCATTTTGATTGTTCATCAAGACAGTGTCATTTCCAATAGATAACTTTTGCTTCACTTCGTAAAAGCAGTAAAATAGAAGCAATTATGGCATTTGTGGAGATGTGCCATTGTGAAATGTGCAATTGCATCCAGAATTCTCTGGCAATTTAAAAGGGTTGGCATGACCCAGAAAATGTTTATAAGATCCTTTCTATCCCTGTACTTTTTCCAGTTTTTTCTCATTCTTTGTGAATATTTAATCCAGTTCTGATACAGTATATTATTCAGAAGAAATTCAGGTAGAAAATACAAGGGTGACAACCTTCAAGCTAGCATTAAAATAATTCAATTAAATTTGAAATTATTAAATATACTTTTACTGTAGATTCAGCTGTATGGCACAATTTCGACTTGACTGATACACCTTACGTGAACACCAGAGTTCTATATAATCAATTCCATACCGTCATTAAATTCTACAGAATTAATTTATTTTATTTAGACCAAATATCTGAGATACATGCAGTAAGGGTATTTTATTTTAATTGTTCTTATTTGTTGATTATTAAAGATGAAAAAAAAATTACTTTCTATTTTGTGAATATTTGTACCATACAGGAAGCAGCACAATTTTTTTCTTTGAAAGTTACTGCACAGAGTTGGAAAATTAATATTGATAAGAAAACTACTGTTTGAAAATTATTCTCATCTTACATGCATTTCTTATTTTTTCAGGTGTTTCATGGAAAGATTTACAGTGAGAATGTGCACTCAGAATTGTAATGCATTGCTTTGTTTTACTTATTAAAGTGCATTGAAATAGGCATATGTATTTTTTTCTTCTAGCAATAGTTGTTTTAAGCAACCTGGAGCCAAATACAACTTATGAAATCAGGGTTGCAGCAGTAAATGGCAAAGGACAAGGAGACTACAGTAAAATAGAAATCTTCCAAACATTACCAGTTCGTAAGTAATCATCTGTTTTCCTCTCTGTTGACATTCTCTGCACTTGTGAATGTAAATGGAATTTTAAAATGCACAGACATGTTTCAACACGAAGTAAACGAATTATGTGTTTTCTAAGTTGTTCCTGAAGATAGTGGCATCTCAGATTTATAAAAAAGACTTTTTCTGGAGTAGGAAAAAAATGCACTGCACTATAGACAGCAAAGTTGCTTTCAGGAAAGTGGGTCTAATCAGGAAGTTATTTTAGTTATTCTTAGTCTGATTAATTGGTTTGTAATTCTCAGACTATATTCTATGAGGGAGTGGAGATGCAACATGCCCAGTATTAAAAAAGCATAACATTGCTCTTATCCCATAAAGTATGTAGGCCCTAAGAGTGACGAAATGTTTCACTAAATGAATCCATTACAGTAGTGACAGTGGAAGAACAACTACTGTGCGCCCTTGTCCTTGTTACTGTCCTGTTTGGAGGTGTTTTATATCAGTTGTGTTTATGTGTAGTTAAGATAAATGTGAGTGATTTACATTTCTTTTATGCTGGATAAATTGTCAACTAATGTGAGAAAACTTGAGTTTGACTAAGTAAATGTTTGCATAAACTTGCCTTCTATAAACATCTTTGTCTAACCTTGCTTATTATGACAATCAAATTGGCCACAATAAGTGACCTTATCTTAATTTGTAACCAGTTGGCTCTCATAAAATCTGTCAGAAATGTTCCCTTTCTGACATTCCTGATGCCAGTGTCTTTTTCAGTTTCTTATTATTTTCTCAACAGGATAACTGCAAGTACATCTTGATTCATAATCAACCTTCAGACTCACATGATTCTAGAGTGACTTTATAAAAGCTTAAACAGAGATCTGTCACTGCTCTGTTGATAATCCCCAGCTACCACAACTTTCATCTTTGCACCATCCATCCACACACCTTTGCATGACTGCCTTTCTCACAACTCGTTCCTCAATTGTTACAGTGCTCTCTGCATGTGTTGATTGAAAAAAGGTTCTGTAATATTTTTGTTTTGTTTCTTCCAACAGATCTGTGCATACTGTCTTAAATCCTCCTCTTTTTATAATTACCAAGGTCACTGTGCATCAGTCCCCTGTCAAGGCATGATCATTTTGCTAAGACCTTGGCTATCCTCTCCATTTTACTGCATTTAACATTAGGCACATGTTTTCTGGTTATTCATAGAACACCTCTATAGCTGTGTCAATCATAAAATACCTCTTTCTTCCTCTTTAGTTTTTTCTCCTTCTGTTACATGATAATTCATATTGCTCAGTGCACTGTTGTTGACTTCCAGACCTCTCTTCCAGACAATGAATAATTGGAGGAAGGGGATATTAGGTTTTATATCATAAATATGTAATTTAGCTGCTTCTCAATATTCTTTTGAAATTCAATTCATATAATACTTGCAAACAACTTAATATGTCATAGCTATCCATTCTTACTTATTATTATTGATACCGCTTTGGCATAAAAATTCTGCTCTAATTGTTAATTGCGCTACTATTTTAATCTATTTCTTTGTGATAGAATCTACATTTGTTCTAGAGTGAACTATTTTCTTTTCAGAGAATAGCAATTTTAATGGAGTTAACAATTTAGGTGTAAATATTTTAAACATGTTTAAACACTAGTTACTTAAAATATAGTTTCAGCTTTATAGTTCATTTCTCAAATTCAGTTATTAAAAACAATATGATTGAATACCATTATTAGAATAATTTTAATATACAATATCTAAATTCTAAAATCCAATTTATATTTGATACCAAACTATAAAATCTGTTTTATAATTGAATTCACTATAATCTTATTAAATTATTTAAAGTATTATTATACTGTTTCACAGAAGTTTAAAGTCATTGATGAAAATATAGTGTTATATATAGATTGTCACATAGCTACATGATAATTCAATTAATAACAGTTACCATACAATACCTTTATTCTCTCTGTTTCAAGAAGGCTGTGTATGTACCACATGAGGACATTTTATTGTCTATATAACTTGCATGCCAGCACCCTTCAATTGCCATATTTCTTTAATTGCTAGACTTTTCTAAGCTAAACAACTCTCTTAAGGTGATAACAATTAGAGCTATAGATAATTTGCTGAGAAAACCAAAACAAAAACCAGTTCTCCAGCTTTTTGAGGTATGTGATCCACTTTCCTCCATTTTACCTGGTTTGTCTTGACAGCCCTTTAAATAGACCAGATATTTCAAATTAAATTTTGTCCTCTGTAAATCATTAATATTGCCATATTCATATTCTTAGGGAATTGTAGGTTATCGAAACAGAAGAAGAGACAGCATGCCCACAGAAATCATATAAGTGAGCACAGGAGGATCCCATTCCAGTTTTCCAAGGAGTAATGACATTCTGCCCATAGAAAATGCTTAAACTTTTTAATGGATCCCTGTTCATATTCAAAATACTCTAAGTATAAGCATCTTTGTTATAAATCATCTCCATGTGAAGAATAGTATCAAAGCAAGAATATTAATGAAACTAGAAAACTAAAAAAATATAGAAATACTGTTCTATTGATTGAATAATACAAAAATATTCCATTCTAGGTTTAGTTTAAAAATACTTATTAAAGCAAATATCTAATTGCTAAGCCATTGTATTTCTGGATAAATATGAATTCCATGTGATTTAATGCCCTGATAAATTTATATTAATACATATTTATAAAATACTTAAAAATAAATTTACATTAGTAAAATAAGAGAATTGAACACTATAATATGAGAGTCAAAATTTCACACTTATCCAGTGCAGTACTAGATCAGAGTAGTGGCGCATTAATAAAAATAATTTATTTGTTTCTGGGTTTTACAATTCTGGAATGATGTTTTTAGAATTCCAAAGTTGCTATTTCTTGGATGGAGGAAAAGAGCATCAGTGATTATATCA
The DNA here is from genome assembly GCA_004363575.1 of Solenodon paradoxus. Lineage (NCBI taxonomy): Eukaryota > Metazoa > Chordata > Mammalia > Eulipotyphla > Solenodontidae > Solenodon > Solenodon paradoxus. Next base: position 63,358 of record RJWH01000749.1, on the reverse strand, counting down.
CGATAAAGGGCCACTAGCAAGTGGTAAATCCAGAATGCTCTCCTGTATTTTGATCACATGACAATGTTATTTTTATTAGAATGCAGTGAGACATGTGCAGATATCAAGAATGTTCTTTTGTATACTTAGGTGAACCAAGTCCTCCTTCAATACATGGACAGCCTAGCAGTGGGAAGAGCTTTAAACTCAGTATCACCAAACAGGATGATGGAGGGGCCCCTATTTTGGAATACATTGTTAAATATAGAAGTGTAAGTACTTCATTTTTTATCATTCTGTACACAATTTTAAAAAATTGCATTAAATTTGCATTGAACTGGTTGATGTATCAAAAGTGAATGCATATTAATAAAGATAAAATGGTACTCAGGAATTCAAATGAAAATTATCCATTTCTGAATTTCATCATTATAAAATGCTTTTTATGTTAAATTTAAGCATAAATCATCAAAATAATCCATGATTTTCATCTTGTGACTTATAAGGGTCAATTAGGATGTAGGAACTTTCAGGAGTGAAATACCACTTTCTCTGTTTTTCTGACTAATTTGACAGTATGTTTTTATCTTCCATTCTGCTTGATATTAGTAATTTCAGACTAAACCCTCTTCTCATTTTTCATTACTGTAGGAAGAATTACTGATAAATCACACCTAAAATAACTAGCATTTACCAATGAGTGACCACATTGAAATTGAGAAAGAAAAAGTAGATTTTGTTTTGTTTTCTTTTTTAAGTCTAATTAGCACTAATATGGGACTTTGGAAAGTAAAAGCTGCCTTGAGACATTTCATATGCATATGATGAAGAATGACCTCTAGGTGCTGAGTGGTAAAGACAGTGTCCAATAGACTGCATTTAGCTGAAAATGATGCCAAATGTTTATGAAAGTGGTATCTGCTAACAACTTCACCCAAAGTAACATTAAGTATTTGTGTCTACTGTGGAATATGTTAAAAGTAAAACATAATTTTAATTCATTATTTAAAATTTATTTACTATTTTGGTGATAAAAATTTTTCATTAACATCAAAATATATTATCAATTTTGTGTTTATTTTGCTGAACCTATTTAAAATTTCCAATTTCATTATATTTTAGCAAATAGCGTGCTAAATAATTCCTCTTTGATAGTTCACAGGTAAATTTCGACTCTTTTCCACCAAACCAAATTTTCTAAATTATACTATCATTGCTTTCAAGCATCTAAGTTTTGCAGGCAACAAAAAGGGGATTTTGATTGTAAATGACATATTCCAATAATTAATTTAAAATATTAATTCAATATTTTAATTTTAAGACTGACATCTCCTTCACAGGATCTTCCCTTGTCACAGATTCCATGCTTGCAATGATGAACAGCAGTGTGTCTTTTGGGTATTTTACTACATTGATTTAATGTCTTTAAACCCAAAATAAATGAAAAACTCACTGGTATCTCTGTGTTCTGACAATGTTATGTTACTCAAGCTATGTTTCTTACTCATTTTTATTTTCCAATCTGGACACTTGCTGGAAGGGAGGGACTCTCTTTATAAAGGATATGGACCTAAATTGAACTCTGAATTAGACTAGACAAAAAGGTTTCATGGAGATTGTCTCCTATAACTGCTGCTAGAAGAACTGATACAACAAAATGCAGGTAGATGGTAAGAATTTGTAGGAAGCATCAGTAAAATCCTCAATGAAAAATGAAAAAAAGTGTTGGCTGTAAGTATATGTCAAATATATTCTCTCCATTTATAATTTATGTCTAAAACTGAAACTAATGTTAGACAACCTTTCTAAAGACTCGATATTGGAAAAAACACATATCTGTGTTTTGAGTTCAACCAGAATCATAGATTTCAATTGAGAATTGCAAATATTTAATATTTTCTATTGTCTCTTCAACTCTTAATTGCTTTTACTAGTACAGCATATGTTTTTATAATAGCTGTGACTTTTTCAGCTATATAATCAAAACAGTCAAGGAGAAACATTTTTATTTTAAACACTGATTGCTATTTAATAAGCTGATCAGATCTATTTTTTCTTTAACATTGATTAGAATCAATCTTTTTGAGAACTCACCTGTGAAACATATGAAAAAAGTAAGTAGTGTGGGAAGGATAATAAGATTAGAAAATTTTGAGTGATTCGGATTTACATAATGGGCTGTCCTGGTGGAGCAATGATTAGATCAGTCACCTCCAAAGGAATACAGGCCACATATCTCAGGTTCAGTTTCTGGCTCTGGGAGGAAATGATTGTGAATAAATAAATAAAAATAAAATGAAATACTTCTTCCTCCTCTCTCTTACTGCCTGGCTTCCTGCTTGCCTTCATTCCTGCCTGTGTCTTTCCTTTAAGAAAATTAGATAGTGGTTATCATAAATTTTACCTTTATACATAATTTGTATGGCACAATTTTAGATTAAAATTGAAGGACAAGCTTTACTTTCTGTAAATGCCTGCCTTCCGTTGTTTTTGTATATCTTCTTTCTCCCCAATCAAATGGAAACAGTGCTCTATTTTTGCCTATTTACTCGATATCTAATTTTATCCTATCAATAAAAGACAATTTGAGTCCCTTTTCAGTTCCATCTCATCCCTCTATTACTATCACCATCCTCTCCATTTCCAATCTCCAGGTCTGCTGAACTTCAAAAAGCACTAGAGTATAAGTTTTAAATATCATAGTGAATATGACTGATTTTATTATTCAAGTAGAGGTATGATTAATAATTGCTTTGTTACTACTTTCAAAAATTCTAGAAATTGAATAGGAAATGCTATTATAATAGGAGAATCCTAGTCTCTCATGATGAAATTGGTAAAACTGATTCCTTGTCATTCTTTATACTATAAGGATAGTATTGATCATTCTTGAGTATTTAGAGAACTTTATATGAATCAAACATAAATTTATTCATTTTTGTATTTTAGCAGAATTTTACAGAATGTGAGTAACTTGGTAGGATTGAAGAAAAAAATATCAGAATGTAAGATATATTTTAGTATAAACACAGCTTTGCATTTTGAACTGAATTAAAATCTGTCTGTGGAGATTATATCTGCTTTTGAACACTCTCCATCTTACTTCTACTATGTAGTTTCTGTGCTTGCAAGTACAGACATGCTAACCCATTTTATCTTTACCATATCAATATTTTAAATTAGTGTTTCATTCATTTATAATACTATGTAGGTTTTAGGAGAATAGATTCATATTGCAGTCAATGTATATTGCTCCACACTCTAGTGCTTATCACCACTGTCATTTTTACTCTTTCAACTCCAGGTTTCTTCTTCCCTCCTGATCCTTGCCCCCATAGCCACTGTTTTGATTTCAGAATTCTAAGAGTTTTGCTGTCTTTTGTTTTCTTCCTTGGATGAAACTTGAAGTGATTATACTAAGTGAAATAAGTCAGAAAGAAAAAAAAATACCTGATGATTTCAGTCATAGGTGATAGTAACATGTCATTTAATGGGATGCTTTCTATTTGGACACACCATAAAAATATCCATACCCTTATTTGTTTGGTCTTCTCCCCTTCACCACCTCTTCCATCCTGAAGACATTCATGATCTGCAGGTCCAGATGGAAATGCGTGATCCAATATAAAGTCCTATATGGTAAAAGTCATTGATCTTAAGAAAACACAATTCATCCATATTTTCTTTCTCAAAAATTGCTTCCTTATGTTTAAAATGTGCATGATCAAAAATTGTTAGATAAATATTATTTGAATAACAACTATTTCTAAATAGTCCTTAATCAATCCTTTCTCTTCGTATGATTCCAAGACACCTCATCTGTTACTTTCACAACTCCCTGGATTCCATAGTAGAGTGAAAATGCAACTGAAGAACTTGAAAAATTATTGAGCCACGTGTTTTGCATTTTTACTTCCATATGCCCTATGAAAAGAAAGTAAACAGGGAGTCTGAAAATTGAGGAAAACCCTTATGATTTTTAGCAGATTGACTCTTTGACCTTATCTTTCCACAACCCTTGTGCACAAGGTTGTATGTCACATAATCTAGGAAAAAAAGCATTGAGATAATATATTCCTTATGTGAGTATTACTTGTTAGAAGACCATGAATCTAAGTATTTAAATCTGGATTTCCCTAGGAAAAGGACAAGATTAATCATATTCTAACAAAGCTAGTAACTTCCTCTAGATTCTGAATCAAGAAAAACATGTTATTCTATTACCCCATCATAGATAGGTCACAAGACTTTGTTCAGTCACGCCTTAAAAAAGACAGAATTTATTATGATGGAACTAGGGGAATAAAACAGAATTAATGTCTCTACAGACTCTTTGTGAAAATTAATATCTCTTAAAACACGTCAATAAGATTAAATCATATATTTGGAAAATAAAGACAAACTTATAAATCTTACAAAGTATAAAGAAAATGAAAGATTATTTTATGTACAGAAATTGCACATCTACTTTGTATTATAGTATCAATACAACTATATAATTTAATAAATGATTTTACATGCTTCCATGAGTTTTTCACTATTTACTCTTTAACTTGATGACAGCTGTAGAATCATGACTACCGCTCAGCATTGGCACATTAAATAAGTTTCCTGAGCTACAAAAAACTAAAGAAAATTGGTAGTTTAAAATCAATTGTAAGGAAATTACTTTAAGGACTAGGAATAGTATTATAGTATACGTTTCTAAATCTTCATTAACTTTCTTAAACTGTTTGGAGTCAATAAGATTTTATTTCCATCAACATAGGAAAAGAAAAGGTAATTTTGAAAGTGATATAAAATAATAAATAAGAAAAATTGAGTTTTGTTGTTGAAATTATTTTTTAGTTAAACATCTTTAGGTGTATACACTGAAATTTATTTAAAACCAGTCATTTAAGTTTTGAAACAGTTTCAAACAATAGATAGCTATGGTCATTAGAGAGTTCAAAGCTTTTTGGCAATTCATCTTTGCTGTCAGTGAAGAGGGTAAGTTTTATTCATTCTTGTATTCATGGTCTCAAATAGACCACTTGCTCCCTAAATAAATACATATATCAATGAATTAGTAAGTTAATCTATGTTGTTCATTTTTAATCTATCCTAAAACTAGAGTAATAAAAGAAATAATAAAAGGGGGAAAAAAACTTGGCACTGTGTGTCTGTATGGGTTGTGAGTACACAGAATGTGGTAAATAGCAAAAGTTAAGATTTTTTTTCTTTTTCATGAAGTCATCCTAGGAGAGTACGAACAGATTCCATAAGATTGAATTTTGCCACATTTCAGGATTGGAACAAAGGCAATTTTAATTAGCTATCATAATGGATAAAAGGGATTAGAATTTAAAACTGCTAAAAATCTCCAAACCTTTCATCTTTGCACAGTAGAATATTTACTATCTATCTGTCTATCTATCTATATATCTGTTATTATTCTCAATATGCAGTTTGGTAAATCACTTTAACATCCAGAGTAGCAAAATATGCTTTAAAAAATACAAGGACATATTTAAGGTCACTTAAGTAGTGAAAAACTAAGCCATGCCACTGTGAAATCCAGGACTCAGGTAATGTCTTGGGAAACTTAATATCTCAAATTGTAACACATGGAAGTCATGAAAACCTTAAAATTTAACTAGTTTGTAGGTTTGACCTTCTTTATTATCCTCTTTTGTTATAATTATTCAATTTTTATTTAAGGTATGTTGACCATACATTCCATAAGACTTGGAAAAGAGAATTAGTGTGTTACTTTTTATTGTGAATAAAAGTAGTCAAGGATCCCACTACATGCATGAAAGCCAAAGCCCTCCATCTTTTCTGTTATCCTCCCTAAATGGATGATAGCAAACATTTCTCTGTGTGCAGATATTACGATTTTACAGTAACTATTAAGGAATGCCCTTGACATTCTCATGGCCCTCTATCTAATTTCTGACAAAATGGGTTGCTTAAGAGAAACTATATCAAAGCAAAGTGTTCATTTCTTTTTTAGTTACTGCCCTTCAACATTTAATTGGCTTATTAATAATAGAACCACTCAGCAAATCATCTCATTAAGTTACCTAGGGGAACATTTTGCAACTAGATTATCTTAAATTGTTCCCTAGGCATTTAAATTCTGTAAATTAGGTACTATACAAATGCCTGATTGATATTTTGATGCCTAGGGGAGTGTTTGGTAACACTCACTTTAATTTTTTCTTATTACCTAGGAATAACAATTAGGGGATTAAAAAGCCTTTTTGTCTAATGTTGAATGGAAAATTAAATTGATTTAAATTGGGAAAATATTAGAACTTCCTTTGGTTTCTCATGCCATCACTTAAACTATAATGATGGGGGAGCTTTTAATTTATCATACTAATAGCTTCAACAATTAATTTTTAATTGATTGGTAAATCAGGAAAGATTGTCTACATATCTTGTGATTGTTAGGAAATCTCGCCTTAAATGTTCAGTTTCCAGAAACTGGTTTGGCAGGATTGCCTGAAAGACTTTGAAGTCTCTTCATTCTTCAAAGGAATGTATTACATTCTGGGATAATTCAGATCTTAGCTCTTTACTTATTTTCTGGCTCTTTCATTCACATCTCCACTCTGATACAAAGGAAAACTCAACTTTGAATTTCCACAAAAATATTTACCAAGCACTTCATGCTTATATAGAATTAAATAATTAGTCCACAGAGGCATGAACCTCTCTACTAGTTTATGTAACCCTTGTCCTTATCTAATCTCCCTGATCTTCACCCTTACTTTCTGTATATGTGTGTATATACAACATGTGAAAAATGAAATCTAAACCTCTGTGGAAGAATCACACTTTCTTTTCAATAACTAGATTAGGATGAATGAAAAGAAAAATAGCACTAGATTTTCCTCTTTGCAGTAGGGTGACATCACTTCTGCAGAGAACTTCCAGACCCCTGAACTCTCTCAGGTCTCCTCATCATATGCTCCCAAAGTGTTCTGATTTTTTAAAGAGCTTGTCTTTCTTCTGCGATGATTAACAAAGCCTAGGGAGTGTTGCACTTGGACTTGTCACTATTGCCTTTAGAGTTCCTAGAACAGCCTCACTACTTAGTAGGGACTGAAGAAATAGCTGATGAATGAATTGATAAAGAATGGGGTGCTGGGGAAATCATGACTCTGATATAGCAGCCCTAAGCATTTTAAAAGCATACCCAGTTCCCTTTCTTTACTAGTCTTTTAGTGACTAACACAAGTTAAAATATCTTTGAATGCTTGATATTATGCTTTTCCAATATATTTTATAAAACCTTAAATAGTACTAGGCATAAGGTCAGTCTAATAAATGATTTTTATGTAAGATTTAAAAAAATCAAGAAAAAATCCTCTTGCTTATCTGATCACTTTGAGTACTTTCTCAAAGCTGTGTCTTCATTATGGATGAGAATGTCCTCAGTTTTAGGTGAAACAAGAGGACAGGAAAATTGATTTCTCTCGTGATGAATATTCTGTATAATCAAAAATAATTAAAAAGCACAAGAGAATAATAGTATGGAATCAAAACTATAATATATTCTTGTCATCTTTTGAAGGATACTTCATGTGTGTAGTATTCTCAATTTAGTGCAATCATTAATTTTACTTCCACAATTTGATTTTAGAGACGCTTCTTCATTTTCCACCTCAAATGCAGAAAATAGGTATTCTTTATAGTCAAGAAAACGTTATAAAATATTGACTCAACATAAAGTAACAATGGGGTTGAGCATTGAGGGTGAAAGCACTAAACTGTCTATCTTTTCATTTATCTGTGTTCAATCATCTGTCCTTCCTTCCTTCCTTCCTTTCTTCCTTACCTCCTTCCTTCCTTCCTCCCTCCCTCCCTCCTTTACTGCCTCCCTCCCTCTCTTCCTTCCTCCCTTCCTACCTTCCTTCCTTGCATCCTTCCTTCCTTCCATCATCCAGCCATATTTTGACTTTCTATCATGTATCATCTATCAATTTATTTTATCTATCAATCTATTAATCACTATAGACATAACTTACTAATAAGTATACCTCCTGAAAAAGTGAGATTTGCAATTGCTGTGATACATTATTAGACACATTATTCCAGAGAAAGTATCATTTTGTGTCCTTTGGGCATTATATAAATATGTTCTCTTTACTGTAGCTGTCTTTTTTAAGTCCTTATAATTCTTAAAGCCCTAGAATGAAAACTTTGCTTGGCTTTCCTTTTTGTTCCTTGACAACTGCTGCCATCATTTCTGTAAGAAATGGGTGAAACAAGGCAGAGTTTAAGGATCTTACTGTGTTTAAATGGCCAATAATGATACAGTCCAGCAGTCACGTTCTTAAGACAGTTTAATACTTTATGAATTTACTTTATTTTATTAACCTTACCAATGGGACATTTCTGTCTTTCACCATTTAATTGACATATTTGACCAATTATTCAACCCACCTCCTTCCCTTCTAGTAACCACTAATCTGATTCTACAAACTAAAGGCCTATATTTGTTTGATTTGGTTAATTTGTTTGTTTGGTATCTCTATATTTTAATATGATACATATAAGGGAAATTATGTAATATTTGTTTTTCTCCTTGGGGCTTATCCCACTAAGCATAATTCCTTCTAGCTCCATCTATGTTATTACTAATGGCAGGATTTCATCTTTTTAATATCTGAGTATTATCTCATTGTTTGTGTGTGTGTATATATGTAGATATCTATTGTTCCATATCCACTCATCTATTACAACTTTGATTTCATCTCTTGAGTATTATTATCATGTTGACATAAACATGGGGTGTATATATTTATGTAAATTACTGTTTTTGTGGTTTTTAATTAAATACCAAGAAGTATGGTAACAGAACACATGAGATATTATTTTCATTGTTTTGAGGTATCTTGATACTGCTTTCCATATAGCAACACCAGATCACAGTCCCACTAACAATGTGTGCTTTCTTCTCCCTACATCATCTCCAACATTTTTGTTTTATGACTTTTGTATCATAGCTACCCTCACATGTGAGGTGCTATCTCATTCTTGCATTACTCTATTAAAAAGACATAGAACATCTTTTCAAATGCCCATTTGTCTTTTCAATGTTACTTTTAGATATTCTGTGTATGTTTTAAGTAGATGGTTTTTCTCTTTTCTGTAATGAGTTCTTTCTAATATATTTTGGATATTAACTCCATGATGGATGTATGACGTTCAAACATCTCTCCTTCAGGGAGATGTTTTCTTGCTTTAATGATAGTCTCTATATCTGTGTAGAAACTTTTTGTTTGATGTATTCCCTTTTCTACTTCTCTTGACATTGGAGTCAGTATCTCAAAGTCATCTCTTAAGGATAATTTCAAGGAATTCTTTGACTATGTTTTCTTCTGTGTATTTTATGTTTCAGATGTTACATTGAAAACTTAGTTAATTTTGAGTTAATTTTTGTTTGTAGTGTTAGTGGTCTAGTTTCACTTTTTTGTATGTGGCTGCCCACATATTCCAGCACCATTTTGTGAAGTCTGGTTGGGTACTCGTGGCTCATTTTCTTAAATTAAGTACCTAAATGTGTTGGGTTTATTTGGGGGCTCATAATTCTGTTCCATTGATCTGTGTCTAAAAAAAAAACATAATTTTAAAAGTCATAGATATAAGAGCAATCTAATTAATAAAACACTACATTTATCCTTCTGCATGAGAAAATAGAATAAAGCTTATTTCATCTCAAGATATATTTTATCTCAGGACATAACAACTTTAATATATGGGTATTTGCAAATACATTATTATTTTCTTTACAGAAAGATAAAGAAGACCAGTGGCTAGAGAAAAAAGTGCAGGGAAACAAAGACCACATTATTTTGGAGCATCTACAGTGGACAATGGGGTATGAAGTTCAAATTACAGCTGCCAATAGATTGGGATACTCAGAACCAACAGTCTATGAGTTCAGCATGCCACCAAAGCCCAACATTATTAAAGGTAAGCAAAAGGATATGCTTTTTTTGGCTGAATCAATATATCATATTTTACAACTCCTCTGCATATTAAAAGTATAACTTTATAGAAAGAAGTATATATTCTAAGTTTTAATCATAATTATGACATATACTCAGGATTTTAATGACTTTCCTATGGGCTATGGACTAGTTTGTAAAATATACTTGACAACTTTAGTTGTGGAAAAATATGAGCAAAGGGAGAGAATATAAAGTAAGAATGACTAATGAAAACTGATACAAAATTATGCTGAGATTGGAAAAAATCTTTCAAAGAGGATGGCTTCTCTGCCCATCACATGTCTCTTGATCCTCCATAGCTAGGAAGATGTGGCAGGAGATAACGATCAGTCCAGTCATGCCTGATCAAACAAGTTAGAAAGATAAAATCGATCACACAGAGATATAAAGAAATCCAGAAAGCAATAGCTAAAATTTCAAGGAGGCCTCACAAGTTTTCAGGAAACTTTGAATAGGTAATCAGAGATTCTACTGAAATATACCTTTGTTAGATAACATTGCTTAAATTATTACATGATATTAATGTTCTCAAAGTCCTCAGGAGAGATAATAAATTATTTATCTGATGCTATAAAGGTAAAAATTAAAGAATTGTCTTGATTCTAACTATATTTGACTCTGCTCTTGAGCTGTCATATTAATCATATTTAAACCTACATTGTTCCTTTAAATATGATATTTATTATTTACAGGTTAATTAATACATGTACATAGCCATGTATATATCTACATACACATGTTTATGTATGCATAAATATATTTTAGTATATATAGAAAGATGAGATGAGCATATAATAAACATGGCTTATTTAAGAAATAGTATAATAGAAGTATTGGTTCATAATATTTTACACTGAAAAAATAAAATTTATCAGTTCACTCATTTTATTAACTGTTTTGTTATTTCAAATTGGTATTATCTCTTTATTATGATTTTCTTATAATCAGGTTTTTTTTTTTAAGTAAAGAGACTTTGTAAAATTAATTTTTCTATAAAAAGAATTACCATTAGTTATATGACTTAATAGTGATTGCTATAATGGTTGCATATTGCTAATATTTATTATAGATGTTCCTATTATACTTTGAAATGAGGAATTTGGGAGCATCTGGAAGTAATATGAACATCCCATATAATAATGGCATTTTTTAATTTGTAAAGTACTTCTGCATGTATTATCTCATCTTATTCCTAAATCTGATATGAAGGTGAAGAGTTGTCCTCCTTATACAGAAATGATTTTGAGAAGTTACAGAATCTATTTAAGGTCCAAGCTATTTTAAGTCATCTGGCATATGATATCCTTACAAGATGATGCAACAAATAAGAAAAGCAGTTAAACATACTATCAAGTGCATTTCCCAAGAGAGGTTGAAATTTAAATAACTGCTTCTATGATAATAAAGTATTTTTATAGCAAGTTTCCTCTCCTCTATGCAGGTATCAGAAACATTATCTAAATATGATTCTTAGATTGTGTCAGAATATCAAAAGGAATTTTTGCAGCAGTTTACTTCATCCTCATGAATCTTTAATTCCATTCATCTATTTGGAGGAAATAATTTATCACAGTATAAAATAATATTTAATAATGTTCAAGGCAACATTTTAATAAAATTTTATAGCTGAAACACAAAAGATTATATGTGTGTATATATAAATATAATGTATATTTATTTATATTTTTTCAGGTCAGTTACTATGTTTTATCTCCAAAGTTCTTATTCATTTTTCAATAAATTGTTGTCAATAAAAAATAACAATGATTACATACAATATAGGGAAAATATATATAAAGCACATAATAGTCAAGATGTTACAATTCATTTACTCTAAAAGCATTTTTTTTCAGTTTTGGAGAGTCAGTTTGTGGGTTGTAACTGGAAGAAAATAGAATTCTTGTTTATAGCCTCAACTTTGTTCTTGTCACTTTACTTAGATACATTTCCTTGTTTATAAACTGTTTTCTTCTATTTCTGTAATGTTAAGAGTATTTCATTTAGTTATTCCATTTATTTTTTGAAATTTTTTTTGTTCCAAGTACTTATATGAATGCAGAAAAATTATCTGCAAAAAGAACTAGCTCAATGACTTTTGTAGAGAAATACACATCAAACAAAAGTTAAAACATTCATCAAATATTTGCAACTAGGAGATGTATTGCTACAAGTACAAGATGTTACCCTGATGGAATTGGGCAAAGACTCCTAATTAATGGAGGTTAGGGGTATTAGGGAAGAGTTTTCTTCAAAATAACTTTCCAAAGGAAGCTTGTAGAGAATGAACCTTCCAGAGACAGTATCGTATATGAAAGTATCCTAGAGAATAAAGAAATTGATCTCCTTTACAAACTAGAAAAAGTATAGCTGGGAAAGTACCTGGATATATGTGACTGAAGACAAGGATAATAAGGGTCCTGAACCCACATCTTTTATAAATCATGCAAATAATTTAAAATAGTTTTAAAATCAATTAGACATTATTTTAAGCAGGAAAATTATAAATAATTTTATATAAATGATAGGCTTTTTAGACGGTGTTTTCTTATTCTTATGGGGAAAAGCAAGAGACGGGGGTGAATAAATATTTGGGGAAACACTTGATTAAGATAGAATAACCCTCTGTGTAACAGATTAGATTCGATAAATTTGATGAATTTAAAGTTTACTGCTTGGGTATCATTATCAGCATCTTCTCAAGATGAAGAACCTTGTGGGAACAGCAGAATTTAGAGAATAAGGATTGAATTTAAGATTAGTTTCATATTTATTGTTTTAATGTCAAATTATAGACATTGTCTTGGATGTTGTCTACCTTACCAAGTAAATGGTATGTGAAGCCTAGATGAGAACAGAACCACAGATGTAATGAGATTATACCTGTAATACTTTTGGATATTATTCCCCTGACAACAGGAAGGATGACTGGCACAGCATAGCTGTCTCCTGAGTGCTTCTTGAGTTATTGAAAAGTAGAAAGAGGGCAAAGAACTGAGTCCCAAGGAATTATAATATACAGGAAAATCTTCCATCCTCTTCAATGAGACTAAAATGTAGAATGTTTGGAAAAATACAAGAATGTAGCTTCTCTGACGTTTAGTGAACCACATTAAAGAATAAAGATATAAATAGTATTTGACCCTTCTAATACTGCTGAGTGGTCTTGAAACTCAATTGACAGATTTGAAGTGTCCTGTCCCTATTAAATATATCATTGCTGAAGTGGTAGGAAGAGAGATTTAGTAGGAATAAGCTAAGGATTGTATCTGAGGGGAAGAGACTTCGATTTCATGTTTATTTAATGCTGTCAAGAAGTCTTGCTATGAAGATGAATGGAGAAAAAATGTCAGTGTTAAAAAGACTTTTATGATAGAAAAAAGACTAGAATGTGTTTCACAACTGAAGAAGCAGATCAATAGTCAAGGAGAAGTGAGGCATACAAATATACAGACAAAGCTATCTGAAAGGTGGAGATAGAATTCATCCTTTCTAAACTGTGCAGCTGATATAGAGCCAGAATAGTTTAGTGGAAGAGAGGGAAAATAGAAGATTTATTTTATCTATGAAAGTGTCTGAAAATAATATCCAATTTACTGTTACTAACTCCACTGACTGCTAGGGACTCAAGATGCATCAAAGACATGTTCTTATAATTCAAGAATTGTTTGATTTAGCTCTAGAAGTTTTCTTGAGGCAATTTTAAAGGTTGTGATGAATGATGATGAATTTGTGAAACTTTAAACCTCTAATCTCCTACAGAGTTAAACTTATGTGATGGCAGAATAATGAAAAAATATCTTCATCAAAGTATCTTTCATCATAATTAGTCTTATATGATTTTATTCCATTTTAAAATAAATATTCCAAACTTATCTCATAAATAAGTTATTTATAACAACCTAGTAGATCTTAAGTATTTATTTAATTTGGAGAAGAAGATAATGGAGTTTAAAAGCTAATTTAGTTTTTAATTTATTTTTGCATAGTATGCATTGTAGACTAACAAAATCTATGGTCTTTGGAATTAAAAAGACCGTTACTTAATGTGCATCCAGATATATTTTGTAAACAATTGACTAAATCTGAATTACATTTACTTACAGGTTTGAAGCAATATTTCTTAACATATACTCTTTTTATATTCATATATATAATATATTCAATTGATAATAGTGGCATATATACATATACTAGTGGATACATTTCCTCATAGTTTGATTCTGATTTAAAAAGTATTTTGTGATTAATATTTTCTCAGTTTCACTTATTAAATATGTGTTTATGTTGAAAGATGTGTTTCTATATTCACATAGAAATGGATTTCCCAAAAGTTTAATCATATTCCCTTTTTGAATATTCATAAAGCATAATTCCATCTCATTTTGTTTTACAAACTATTATTTGACTCAGATATAATCAGACTGTAATTTAATCAAGAAGTTATTCAAGAATAGGCATCGTGATTCATGTCCACAAACAATGGGCAGACCATAAGTTTTAAAGGATCAACAATGGCGTGGTCTAAACTTAGGTAATTCGTTCGAAACGTTTGGATTAGTTAACCAGAATCCTAAGACAGAAAGGTCTAATGTGAAGTCTTTTGTAACAATCAACAAGTTGTTTTTCCCGTTTCTATTCTAATCATCATAAAAAGAGAATAAAGTGTTACTGTTCTTTGATAGAAACCAATAAAAAAAAAATCAGTGAATGGGTGTTTCTTCCTGGACCCCAAAATAGAATTGAGTCAGGCTGCCATGTTAGGTAGCTTAATTTTGATTTACAAATCTCCACATGGCAATTTTGACTCAAAACAAGTCCCACAAAGGGAATATTTGGTAGAAATGGCAAATTAATATCTCTAAGATATATTACAAATATATCTGTAACTAGAAGCTGATAAATTGACACAGGTTTGTCATGTAATTTTATTGATCAAAATATGACCAACTTGGTGTATTGAATATAATCTATTATTATAAATCTTGAATATTTGTACTTTTATTTTGAAATGCATTTCCCAGTATTTATTTTAGCTTACATGTTTACATTGTTTTATCCAAAGAAAGACCTTAGTATATTTTAGTAATTGCTTCTTTTTACTCCTCTTGTTACTGTGAGTTGAAGATATGTCTGATTGTAGCATTGACTATCAATATAATTTGGTGATGAATGATTCAAGTTAATACATCTTCAAGATTAAATGATAAATGATTGTGTCATCTGAAAGCATGTATTACATTCCTAAGAATTCCACAAGTTTAACAGCTAACAAAAAAGATATAATAGTAGCAATAAATCTATTACTAACATTTTCAGTTAACTTGTACTGCATGGTTTTTTTACTATATTTCTAATTAGCTGTAGCATAAAATTCTTTTGATGACATTCATTCTAGTTCCAAGTAATACTATACACTTTCATTTCTGAATAATTTAGCATAAACAAAAAACAGAACATTTAAGTGCATAGCAAATGCTAAATATTTTCTTAAATTTCTAAGTCAATGATGAAATTGAGTTTCAGCTTTTTGGAGAAAACTTCACTTTAACTCTGAAAATCTCAATGAAGTCTAAATATCAGTACTATATACCACAATTATTTTTGCTTTAGGATGTTTAAAAAGTAAGTCTATAAATTATTTACATGGTATTTTGTTCTCATTATTGTATTAGAATATACACAATAATTCACTTCTAGAGTCAGCCTAAAGCTGATTGGGTTAATGCTCCTTGCTTCTATTCTTAATCCAAGCATTCATTGCATGGATATGTAATTTTCACTTATCTTTTTTAATAGTTCATTACTAAAAATACAAAAACATATTAAACAGGTCTTCTACATGTCTTCTATGGAATCATGGTAGCAAGTAAATCTCCTAGGTAAAAATTGCAGATTTGATGAGCTCATATTTTAAGTCATAGTAACCAATAGCAAAGTGGAATGACAAGTGACTTATTTTATAAATGTTTCTTCATTAAAGAATAATTAAAGTGTTCATGTGTAAAGGCGCAATGGTAAACTTAATTTTCTATATGATATAAGCATTATTAATATTGAACCTCGACTATATTTTTAATATATGTAAGCTACATAGAAATATCTTCAACAAGATAATAGCCATTCTTTGTCTTTAATGAAAGTGAATTCTGTAGTAATTGGTGATAGCTTTGTGTAAATCTTGCATTAATTATTTTCTCTTTTTTCCTCTTGTCATTTTTTTCTTTTCCTTTATTTTCATGCTTGTAACTCTACTTTTTCCTTAATTATTTTATTCTTATTCTATTTTCAAAAAACTTTTCATCATGCAGATAAATGCTGTGAAGCGAATAAAGGTGAAAATGGAAGCCAGTCATTGCAGCTGAATGCTGCAGGGTTTTCTTTCATTATATCCATGATTATCTTTTCTATTACCTAGACAGAGTTTGTCTTGCTGATTTGTGTTTGCGTTGCTGATATAGCATATGATATTTCTTTTTATGCCCTTCAAATTTACAAGCTAACCTACAATTATAATAAAATATTTTCTAATGTCCAAATAATTATGCATGTATCTTCACCCATGAAAAACTAGACTTCTTTCTCTTCCCTAAATTGTCAGCCATTAACGTAGATAATTTGTCAGAAAACCACTGAAAGAAATTCAATCAGAATTGTTTCTTTCAGGCACCAGTTCACTGGATAACTTGGTTCATTTTAAAGTTTCCTTTAATTTCTAAAGATGACCTGTTAAATGTCATGTCACTTTTACTTGGAACTCAAACATCTAATCTTTCTTATTATTTTGCAAATATAACTCCATGTTGATGATTGTAGTCATATCTTATATGAATAGCAAATTTATTATGTAGAATTGTGGATCTTTCACTTGTTACTTTTTGATGTAGTTTAGCAACTCTATAAACATTGATTATATTAATGGTATTTAACATTTATATAAAATATGAACATGATTACTTTTGTTATATTAATTGTGTATCCATATTGTACTTCCTATTTTCCTTTTTTTGACCTATAATGTCAAGGAATAAAAGTGAAATAGATCATTCTTTTAAATTTGAACATTAAAGACAAATACAGACTTCTGATATTAAGTAAACAAATTGCCCCAGAGTAAACAATAAAAGCAATGTATATATGTTTAAAAGATGCACCCTTTTCTGGATTTAGTTTATGTTTTGAACTGGCATCAAGGTTGGATATTCTAACAATATATATATATACTTACTTATTACATTTTTCTGGATACCCATGTGTCAATTTCTTTGCAACCATCAGGAAAGAAGTGAATATTTTAGTTACTACTTTCACAAAGATAAAATTGAGATAAGAAGGAGGTGTTGCTAGTTTTCAGTATTCAAACAAAAATAGATTTGAGGGAGTAGCATGAATAGTCATTTTCATTTTCACATTTTTATGTATTACAAAATGAGAAAATAATGTTTTTCACAGCCAAACACACTCTATCAAAGTTCTTGTTACTCATTCAGTACAATTAGGAATCACAAATTTACACATATGCACTAGAGTTACTAAAATAAAGTGGAAAATTAACTGCTGAATTCTGAGCTTTGAGTTCCCTTCATCAAAAACAATTTTGTTATAAGAAGGTATTCTCTACCTCTCTTTAGAATAATACATTTAAGATCCTATCATGTAAGGTCTAACGCTAGACCTACCTATAGTAGTCTATTTTTTTCATTTAACTTCTTTACTCTTTGCTGTGTTCTGCTACCTATTTTTCAACCTAGGAACAAATCTCTAGAATGCAGAAGTGATCCTTCCACATGCTTCTGCTTACCTCCTTTCTCTCTTGAGAAAAAGGGATTTTCCAATTCATGCAATATGGGAATCTAACCAATTTATAAGAATTGCTATGCTTTTAAAATAACCAAAATCCATATTCTATTTATTGGAGAGCTAATTATACTTTCATAATATATACCATGATATCTGAATTTCAAGAAGATATGTAGATGTATGTACTACTAATTTGTAGAAAGTGCTGGGAAAGAAAGGCGTTTCAATAATGCTTCCAAAGATAATATTTATGGTTCATTATAACTTGAATGTATATTTCATACAAGTAATACATATTTCAATGAGAAAGTCATGTAGAAATTATATTGATTTAGTAAATGGTTCAAAAAAGTTTTTGTGGAGGAATGAAATATTTCTTTAATAAAGCGACATTTTATTTTGTTTGAGATTTTATATCCTATATTAATATGACCAACAGTAGTATGAAGTACAGTCAGTCAGGTTTATATAGCATCTAGGATATTTTGACATGTTAGAAAATAATCTGAAATTAAGATTGTATTATTTTAGCTAAATGATTTGCGTTTTCTGTGTTGTTCATTTAAATATTTTAAACACCTAAATTCAGATCAACTTTTTAATCCTGAAATGAATAAACAATCTATCATTATACCAATATTCTCTTAGATAAAGTTACTTTATTGCTATGATTTATGCATAAATTATTTAAAAATTATTTTAAACATCTCAAACAATAGGTTTGTATTTTGCTTTCTAGAAGAAATAGCAAGCACAAAACTAAACAATACACCAATCCCATTTCAATAACTGATCTTAGAGACTGAAAATTATCTTCTTGAAATAAAAAATATTAATATGTAAGTATTACTGAATTATTTTTTTCTGTTACCTGAACTTTCCTTTTGTTATATGCAAGCAGAAAATCTAATTTTGATACTATTTGGTCTTATTATATCTATCTTTAGGTTTAAATAAATAAAACTATCTTTAAGAAAATCAAAGAAATTTAACTTATTTTAAGTCTCTTCCTCATATCATTCAATTATTTTTACTCACTTGATTTTCAAATAATTTTTATGCCAGAAATGTATAAAATTTGAATTTGTGTGTTAAGGTGCGTTTTGTATTAATTACATGAGTCAGAATTATGTGTCTGTCTCCTTTGATGTGTATTTCATATCTCCAAATGTTGAATCACTGCAAAAGTTTGTTTTGACTACCTTATACCATTTATAAGCTAAGTTGACTTACTGATGAATGATTGCTACTATCTGTGTGTGGGATATAATTGTTAATTTCAAATGTAAACTAGATATAGCCTATTTCTTCCTTCCAATCCTTTCCTATTCTATTTTCTTTTCTCATTTTTTATCATTCAGTCTTATTGAAAGATGTTTTCACTACACCAACCCAAGTTCTATAAGTATCAGGTTAATATTTTGAGTTATTACAAAGACCCAGTAGTACAACAATAACATGTTTTGATACCATAACAGAGCTTGCCTGGAAGGTAGCAACAATTCTCTTAAGTAAAATTTCTTCTTACATAGGACAACCTTAGGTAAATTGCTGTTTTAGAATCTGTCCTAATGTTGGTAGTCATTATGGATAAGTATATTTTTAAAATTTCACATTCATATTATTTCCAAAGGCATTTTCAGGTGCACATATATGCATTTTTTACTGGCAGACATAGACAAGATTGAACTGGTTAGTGACTTAATTTTTAAAAAATTTCTTTCCCTCTGTTTTTTAAAGTATTGTAAGTGTTAAGAAAATTTATATATAAATATGAATATGTATTCTATACATTGAATTTACAGGATTTTTGCTATTTCAATTATACAAATAAATGTTCATATATAATTTTGATGCAGACAATTTTCATTTTAGATATTCAGTCATTCTTGCAATTAATAATTAAAATTGTGAGTATATACAGTAGTTCATAGTTTATGCAATTTGGGGCTGTGTGGAAACCATTATCATTTAATATTTCCTCATGAGAATGCCCATTTATCACACTTAATTTAAATTCAAACTAAAATAAGCAAAACTCTACAATAATTTTAACTGTATAGGTTTAGGAATATTCATTTACATTCAACAAAATATAATGTGCAAGAGAGAACTAAGCCATGCACTACATATGATAACCTAAGATACATAATAAGTGTTTAATTTTTTAATATCTAAACTAAAAATGGAAAAAATAAATTTCAACTTAAAAATGTCATTATTAAGACTATTTTAGTAATTCAATGTGAATAGTTATATCACCAATAGTCTTTAAGTAAGTTTGTGATAGGTTAGCTTTCAAGAATAGTGAGTTAGTATTATTCATAATAACATTTCATTGCATAATGGCAAATTAATAAATAGCTCTAGTTATATAAAATTCTCAGAAAATTTACACCTGTTTCTTTTGGGATATGATATTAACAATGTTAAAAGTTTCAAATAAACTTCAAGACATTACCTGAATTAATAGTATTATTCAAAATTTTCTCTGTCATTTATTATTGTGATTAAATTTAGTGAATAAAAATATAGAATCATGGTCATACAAAAATGTGTTTCTTCATATATTTTACTATGATTAAAATTTGTGAGGCATAATGTCCTTTAATAAAACCTTGGATAAGTGCAAATTAAATAGGCCTTCTTATTTTGACTTATTTCTTTTTTTTCATCTTTCTTTCCAATTTTCTTTCCAATATTCTCCTTACTTTCTTCCTTTTACTCTCTGTCTCTATAAGGTTCTTGTGCAAACTCTCTGGCTTTCTCCTCCCCTCTTTTCTTATCTTCAGTTTCTGTCCATGTATATATAGAATGTATTCTATTCCTTTTATGTTAATAGCTGGCAAACTTATAAATCAACATTTGTGGTATGGATATATATCATAAAACCTTAATCAAAGTTAATGCGTTGATCAAATGGGTAGCTCATATTTACATACTTTAATGATTAAAGATAAAAATATTTTATAAATAGTCCTTGAAATGATTTCAATATAAACTGAAATTGGTAAAAAGTACATTTACACATCAGTTTATTGTGTCATAATAATTTCATTTGATCATTACTAATAATACTTGATAATTAATCTTATAATTCAATAAATTTTAAGACTTAACCAAAGGGAAAAATCTTTGACATTTAATTAACATATTCTTTTCCAAATTACCGTCTAAAATGAAATATTATTCTAAAGTTAACTGTTATTTTACTTTTAAATATAAGATAGTTTTCTCTTCATTTTAGCTTACTTAAAACTTGATAAAGTATAGAAAGATTATTTAAAATTATAGCATCATCTCAATTTTAATATACAACAGAAGATTTAGTAAATTTAAACTGGATGTAATTGTTTGGCAATATGAGAGAGATGAGAATTTAGTATCACTGCCTTTGGTTTTGTTATCTTATTTATGATCATGACAGATAAATATCTCTGGTAGTAGTCATTTCTTCCCTATGGCTGTTAGCTAATTTTGAATCCTGAAATAATGCTCTATAATTGTTACCAATAAAGTGAAATATTCTGTAACATATTTCTTCACTATTCTTTAGCACATTTGAAAAAATGTAGCTGGACAAAACACATTTGTTCAAGAGTTCTATTGGTACATCTGAAATAATTTGAATTATAATTGATGCTCTTATCTCTTTGCTGAAAAACTATTATTTTATCTACTTTTTAAAGAAAACATTCATCCAAGTAAAATAAATTTAATTTTAAGTGTGTACAAATCTAATTTTGATTATATTAAGTCTAATATAAATCCTTAATTTGTGTATTTCAATTAAATTCAATTATCTTTTCATGTTAAATAATAAAGTTTGCATTGCAAATATCCCATTTTTAATTATACCAAATTAATTTTTACTCTCTGTATGTACTAAATGGGCATTATAAAATATCTTAATTTTTTTCTCTAAAAAGTAAACAAACACTATTGTTTTAAATAACATTCACAATTCATGAACTTTTTCAAGAATACTTTTGTCTCATTTTACATTGATTTTATGTATAACGCTTATTTTTTAAAGTAGCTATTTTTGTTTATTTTAATTGCATTTGTTTTCATCATAGATTATTTTATTAAAAATGTACATGTTGTAAGTGTATTGTCTTCAATATCATTTCTTATTAAAATCCTACGTCATAATATCCAGCACTATGTGTAATCCTTTGCATGTGTTTCATAGTATATTAAATGTCATTTTATTTTCTGTATCTTTGTGTCTCCATTGTTGTAATAAAGAAAACTGAGGAACAGCTTTGTCATATGTGTTTTCTTTATTACTGATACACACTTTTTCTGTCTTTATTGTGTGTTTTCATTTCTAACTTGATCAAATTCAATATCACAGTGTAATAAATTTATAACAGGTGAGGATTTCTCTTTGGGGATAAAGTAACAAATCATCAGTAAGCTTATATTGTAAAAATAATTTAGAAACTGCAAGAAATATTGTAAGTTAATAATTATTTCTAGAGTCTTGTTAGAAACTACTAACTCAGTGGGAGGTCAAAATTATCAGAATATATTTTAATAAAGCACATGAGTGGCATTAATAATTTAAGCAATGTATGGATTTTAAGCACTACTAATTTCCAACAGAAGTTAATAAAAGCATAGAAAAAGCAAAAATAAATGTTTTAAATGATTTTTCTCCTATTCCTTTGATTAACATATCACTATAACTCAGTTTGAGCACCATGAGAATAAAATTGTAACAAATCAAAGTTCATTGCTCATCCACTGCCAAGGTATGGAAACTAATGAGTAACAACAAAAATGTAAAATCAGAGCAGCTTATGTTTTTGAACATGTAATGTTTCACACACTATACAGAATACCTTAAGTGAAATATTGAATTCAACTCCTCATAAAATCCCTATAAAATATCATTTCTCCCTTATTTTAAATAACAATATTAAGGCCTATATTTGCTGAATAATATTTCAATAGAATCTATGAGAACCCAAGTCCAGTGCTCTTTATAAAACATACAATTTTGTCTTTGTTTTAGCACTAAACTTAGGTTTAGATGATACTTATTTAATGAGAATTATTCAATTAGTTTTGTTACCTTCTGGCTTAGACATGAATATATATTCTCTTACACAGACAAGTGTTATATCGTCAGATAAAAATGAAATAGTGTAATCATTGTAAAAGAGGAGATGTTTATTTTCAGAATTTGAATTATTCTATGGTGTATATTAGTTCATATATATATATATATATATATTCCACAGAGAGAGAGAGAGATGTCACATTATAGATGATGGATAGATAGGTAGGTAGGTAGACAGATCACTGCTTAAAGTATGTTTGCGTAGAATTGAAAATAAAATTTCTAAAATAACATCTATATTTAGTTGTAATACTTGTACTTCCTCAAATGATACAATAGTATTGGAAATTTTGTGCATTGAGATGATTAAGCTGTTTTCTTGTTTCTCCTGAAGTTTCTTGACAATTAGATTACATCAAATGGAAAGAATTTGGCATTTAACGGACATTTTTATAATGACTTTCACAGAAGCTTTATATTACTTTTTTAACTTCATATTACTTTGTTGTTTGGGGCCACTGCACAGAAACTAAAGAGATTTTAAGAAAATCTATTCTATTAGTCTATACTAGTACACGTATTCTATTACATGAGCAAACAGAATCAGAGAATCCAAATATGTAATTATTGACATAGTCAAGCAACGTAAACTCTCAGTTTTCGTGTTTTATCAAATTAAACTAAATAAAGGATGGCATAATTAAATTTTTAGTCTATAACTTTTACGGTCTTGTATCTATAACCTAATTTCTTCTTGATTATCAGTGCACAATAAAGACAATGTTGCAAAGAAAAGGTCATGAATTAACCAACCATAGTTTCTTCAAATCATCCTGAAACTTCCACTAGAAAACTGTTACTTTCTAACTTCAATTTGTACATCTCATTGCTTTCTCAGGACCAATATAATAAAAACATGCAGATATAGTCTTAAAAGAATATCAAATTAAATATTATCACTTTTAATTCTTACACATTTTCTGAAAATACCTTTTAAAATGATCATTTACATATTTGGTAAAAATGGGTTCTTTTAATATGAAATACTTTTTCTTGTTGTCTAATGAAAAGTATAATCAGTGTCTCCATCTCAGTATCTATCCTTTTATCTTAAGAAATCAAAATTAACAACTTTAGCGTATAATCTCCATATGGCTATATGCATGATTCTTGATTGATTTCCCTTTTATTATTGCATTAAAATATTTTCAAATTCATTTAAAATCTGATATTTAATTTCTCTGTCTAAACAGTTGAAGCAAAAATAACCATCTCTTCAACTAGCATATCTACTTTGAATAATCTATGAACACTACAATTTACTGTCGTCTGTATAATTTCACAAAGACAAAGACTAAACTAGATGTGCATGTTACATGGAAAGTTAAAAACAAAATTTCATGTTGTTTTGAAAAATAACAGGAAAAAATTCTGCTTTTAATCATATATTGGCATGAAACATAAAAAAATGTTTTGGGGTTTACATATGGAATATGGAATGCTGAGACTCAATTTCCCATCATACATCAAAGAAACTTTGCTTACGGGGATGCAGGAAAATATGTCTCTTCATCAGGGTTTGATGTATTTCATTGGTGAAGTCCGTCATACAAAAATAGGAAGCAAAAATATTTAAGATTTGCGTTTGTTTTACTCATCATTTCACATGTCACTTTTTTTAGTTGTTAAAGAACAAAAACAAATAAATATTATATTTATAGACATTTCAATCTAGGAATGTTACTCATTCCAGTACATATTTTAAGGATATTGGCATTCTATTTTCTTACCCTTTTAATAGACTTTTCTAGAATTTCAGATTCACGGAGAAATAAGAGGAATGTATAAAGAGCTCCTAAATACCTCATGCCCCCAATACATGCATAGCCACCCCATTATCAACTTGTAGACCGATACATTTGCTACAGCTGATGAACCTACAGTGACACAAAATTTTTACTCCGAGTCCATAGTTTACAATAGGGTTCACTTTTGGTGGTATGCATTCTATGGGCTTTGATGACTGTATAATCAAATATACTCAACTATAGTGTCATACAGAAGAGTATTTTCCCCTAATAATCCTGTGTGGTTCTGTCTGTTCACCCATTTCTCTCTCCTAACCCTGGAAACAACTGCTTTTCTTTATGTCTTCATAATTTTACCATTTTTATAATGTCATGTATTTGAAATTATAAAATATGTAGCCTTTTGACATTGTTTTCTTTTACTTAGTATTATTCACATGAGGTTCTTCCAGCTCTCTACATGACTTGTTCCCTCATTCTTTTTTAGCATTGAATGATATTCCATTGTCTGGCTATACCACAGTTTATTCATAGTGGAGGATATCTTGGTTGTATTTTTAAAATAAACTGAAAATGTACACTTTCATTTTATAGCTACTATAAAATGCATTAATTCAGAATAACTATATAATATACATTATAAATGGCCTTATATATTTAAAAAGTTCCATTTTAACAATGCAGCTTGATTTATGTAACCCTAAAGAAGAAACTGAATTCTCCAAGACACAATACAGTGACTATAGAAAGCTGACAATGTTGCAAAATTTAATATGCTATAAATTCCTCAAAAATATTGCCACTCATATATGTGTTTACATTTTTCATTTATTGTCACACATTTATAAAATTATAAGATAGAAATGTTTAAGAATTTTATATTAAACAAACTAGTTTGGAATTTCAAGTTATTTTCAAATTATCAATTGTAATTTGATATTCCATGGTTATGATTCAATTTCATAATATAGTTTAAGTATTTTCTGCTGAAAATGCAAATTTATTTTCCATTTTCTGTATACAGAATAACATTTTGATATTAACAGAAAAGTGAAGCTTGACAATGATTGTATCAAGTTACTATAATTTAGATTCTTTAATTCTTGAACATTGGCAAATATGTTTCTTATTTCTTTTCATTTCTTTTTATTTTTTTTAAATGAAAGTTTGCAGGCAGCAATGAAGATGAGTAGACAGGAAAAGAGAGGAGGTAGAAACATCTTTATTTTTTAATTTTTCATTAAGTTGTTCACACTTGCTGACTCCCCCCACCCACCCTTAGGGCAGGACTCCCATCCAGATGTATACGTCTTGTTCCTTCAGAGGCAATTAATCCAACCACTTCTTCACCCCGGCATGCCTGCCCAGTATGTTTCCATCATATTTGTGCTGATATAAGAAGCTCTCCCTCTTACTAACCAGTAGAAACTTTCAATTTCTTATTGGAAATAGCTAAATCATCTCCACCAAAACAAAATGCAATACATACCATAAGATCTATCTGACCCTTAGAAAAAGGATAGTTAGTGAGATAAGAATAAATATAAAAAATAATTTAAATTACTATATATAAAGTATTTATATAACCTTAGACCATTTTTGAGAGCATTTGGCAAGTAATCTTCAAGATACTTAACAGTTTGAAGTGTCAGTGTGAATAAGAGCATAGACTGTCATTTGAGGAATTAAAATATTTCTCAATTTCTCATTTATAGTTGTGCAGATTTGAACAATATTTAAATATATTAATATATAATTCATTTAAATATATTTGTATATAGTCTTCAGTTGATAAGAGGTTATCTAATATTTGTTTCAGTCTTTTTTAAATTAAACACAGCTTATTAAAATGTTTTATTTTTTAAATTAATTTCTGGTATTTTATTATAAATAATATAGAAATTTTACATGTTTCCATCAACATTTTTATAGAATAATAATAGCTTTATATTTAGATAATTCACTTATTATGGGTAGTTGTTTTAAGCATATAGATGCTAACACCTTAAGCTTGATTGAGGAAATATTTAAAATATACATTTAGAATGATGTATTCCTTAGTAGTCAGTCCATGTAAAATATGTAGATAATATACAGTCTTATAGATATATGTTATATAAATGTATAGCATTAATATGTCTTAAGTGCATGTTTTTAAAAATATATTGATAAACTTTAATTTTCTAAGCCCAATTCGACCACTAATCACATAAAAGAAGCTAAGTCTATTCCTCACTTCTTTAATCCCAAAATCAAAAAAAGGTTGAAATGTATGTTTTCATTATAGAAATGGGTATCAATAAGAGGAAGACTGGGCAGACATTCCACAGAAATAATCCGACATCTACTAAATCACTCTTAATCATTGCTACAGGTCCTCCTTCCCTGTCTATTTTGTCTGACATCTCCCTACCATATTAGGTGAGATTATACTTCATAGTTTGTTTCATACATTTATTTTTTTGACGGTAGTGTTTGTCAATTTTGGTGTTTATTTTATTTGTTTATGTATTCAGTTGTAAGGTTCACTGCATTTAACCTCAACATCTGTCATTTAATTAACCTCAATTCCCACCAATCTTCTCCAATCTCATCTGATAAACTATATATATGCATTTATATATGCGTATGTACCACATGTAAACATATATGTATATTTCACTTATATCATATATTATTATATATATGCCTGTTATCTTCAGGATTATACTACATATTTTCATAAATCTCCACCTTTGTTCACAATTTGTTCAGTCTAAAAAGGACTCATCATTACATGGAAAACTTCAATATCATCTAAAATATGATCTTCTCTATCATGATCTGGTCACTAACCAATAATTTAGGTACTTCTCCCAACTATCTATTCAAGTCATTTTTTTTTTTACCACTAAGAGAGAAATGAATTGTACAGCATTTAAATTTCTAAGTTTCATGTCTTACTAACCCCACCCAGTTATGAAATCTGAAGAAAAGAGTCCTTTGCATTTTTCTTCATATATCCTCGTAGCCCCTTAACAGAAATTTCAATAACATTGTGATACATTAAAGAATGATTGCATATTTTGACCAATTTATCCCTGGACAAAATATTATTCTGCAGTTTAAAAACAAACCTAGATGATAATAGTTGAAAATATATTTCATGTAAACAACCATACAAAAACCGATATTGTTAGAAAACAGTATAGAGTTTTACAATTACAAATACCATTGATATAATATACATGTTTAAAGTTCCCTTTCTGTTAGTAAACAACATTCTACATTAGTTACTTTTTGTTGCTCCAGATCAGATACATAGTTAAGAAAATTTGATGGTTAAGTGCTACCTTCTTACCTAGCTTTCTTCCAAATATTACTTCTTGGCAGAAAGTAGTCATTTAAAGCACAATTTTGGATTGTCATTGTGCTTATATTTACAATAATTACAATTGGCTATACATATACAAAGATTTTGACAGAAAAATACAAATGTCTGGAAAATGGAGATGAAATAAAAAGGAATAACAATCTTCGCGACCTCCAAAACAAAAAGATTTATGCGAAGAACTTTGCTAAAGTAATCAGCTGTCTATTTTAATATAGTTCAGCTAAGCACGCACAGAAAAGACATGGCCATCTTAACAAAATGTATTGAAAATAGTCTGAGGGTTTAAATTATATTTGAATAATAATATGACTTTACTGATATTATTGAGCAAAGCAAAAAATTACTGATGATTACTTATAATTTTTCAATTTGAAAATTTTAATATTCTGTTAATATGTTGATTGTACAAGTTTTGATTAAGGAACAAGAAAACTAGAAAATCATATAAAGTAAATATTCACATAAGTATTAGTCTCAGACATAAACTTTTATAATTTGTGTTTAGATATATAAAGAGCTCAGGTGAACTCAACATATGTTCATTTAAAACAGAGAAAATTACTTTTGAATGATTTTACAAATTTATGCAAGTATGTCCTTTTCTCATGATTATAACTCAATTTTTGTTTTAATGTATTTTTAAAGATCTATCATTTTAAAATTCCAAGACTCCTCTCCCAAAATTCATTTCCTTATAAAAATTTTACAGTTTTCTCTTTACTGATACAATGCTCTTTTCACAACCATCACAGATATTGCAACATTATGTGCTTTTTGCCTTCAAATTGTTTAATGAAAGAGGTATGATATTACTTGTACTCATATAATTTCATTCAGGTAGTTCAATAAGTGGCTTTATAACTTAATAATATGAATATGGGTGAATTTTAAAAGTTAATAATAAGTACATTTTGTCAGGAACTTGAGTTATGTATTTTGATACTTTAATGAATACTATATGCTATTGCAAAGGGAACCAAGATAATGACAGAATAAAAGATCAAAACATAAAAGAAGTACAGCCTGCTAAAGGGAAGAGCTTTGATTCAGTTTGCAATAATATTCTAAGTGTTTCAATTTAACAATTTTATTTTAGTGACTATCACTATATCTAAAATATTATGAAAATAACTGCAACAATAATGATAAAAGTTAATGGGCTAAAGAGGATAAAATTGATTGCAGAAGAGAAAATAATGAATACATTATTGTCTCCAGACTGAGCAAAAGTCACTGTCACCAATGATACACAATAAGAGCATTATTGATAATCATCTTTCATTCACTCACTTTCACATCAGTCTTACAAAGATTAAGAAAGATTTTAATTTGATATAAAGTAGTAAAGAAATGACCAAAGCTGAAACTGCTATAATAAAGGGGACTATTTTAAACCAAAACATTTTGTTAAATTTTAGTCACGGTTAAATGTACATCTAAAACAATAAGAATGAACAGTATCTTTCACCTTGGGCCTAATTAAGCGAATTTACCAAAAAGGAGAATTTCTTTTAAATACTCATAAATTTTTACATGCATTTTTAATTACTTCGTGTATCATGGTTCATAAATGTTAGCAATAATCAACCGTTTGTATTCAGTAAAATCCTGGAAGGTTTTGGGTAAAAGAGGAGATGAAACTTTTTAAAGAAGCTAAAAGTAACAAGAAGTGACAATAAACTATAATCACGGTAGAGTGAAAGATACGACAAACGACCTCACAACCTCTTTGTATAATGCTTTGGGAGTCCCAAAGTGCTGTCGTGTATAATTCGCAAAGAATTTGTTTGCCTAAGGTTCAAGGAAATTGTTTCCTATATTTTATCTTAAATTAAAATGAATAAAATAATATGATTAGATCTATCCAACTGTATTTTATAGGTCACAAAATGAGTAATACTGCGATGGAGGTAAAGTTATATTAGAATTTTCATTAATATTCAATGTCATGTTTCTAAATCTTTATTTTTTATATTTTACAATATACATTGCATTTTAAGTATAAATTTCATTGCAAAGTATTAATGTTTTTTATTTCAAAGAAAAATACAACTGTAAGAGAATATGTTCAATTTTTCTCTGGGTATACGTGAAAGCCATGAAAAAAAGTGACCGAGAAGGAAGGAAGAATATAAAATCCTATCATAGTTGCACTTGAGTTTGCTGTTTAATTTTTTATTTTTGAATTAATGGAAATAATATTTTAGTCATCTTTATTAATTCAATTTTCAATGCTTTTTTTTTTTTTCTTTTTGGTAATATATTCAAAGATACTGACTGGATTTTTAAAGGAACTCAGAATTTCAACATTTGTTTCAAACAGGGAAATTAAATATGAATAAAAATGTACTGGACCCATCAGATCCAAGATGCACATAGGCACCATATGCAGGAGGCCACAATCATGAGAGAGAAATGTGGTAAATCAGAGAAACAGAATAGTGTTACATTGTGCTTAGATAGCTAATATTAATGGTTTCAACACGTTACTCGTCAACAATGACTTCTGCATGAATTAAAATTTCTTTGGCTTTATTTTTTTTTTTTCAAATGTGCATTCGAGGAGCTTATACTTTCTAAGTAAAAATGTAATTAAATGATTACTAATCCTAAAGATTAGTTATTTCTATTTCAGTATACACCAGGAAACTCCTCTAGTAGCACACTGATTTAGTAAACACACAAAGATGGTTTGGGAAGCATAAATGGAGGATGTGTTTTATTCGTCTTTTCTAATTCTTTTTACCATGTAATCACAAAGTCTGTTTAATTCAGATATCTGATTTTAAAGTATGAGCACAACTGCTGAAAGTTGCCTTCTCCACCTCTTTCCGTATAAGACATATATGTAAACAAGATGTCCATGTAGATTTATACCTAGACATCCCATAGAGCAATTAGTATATTATGCTGGGCAGGGGAAAGGAACATAATAAGCAAGACAAAAAATAGACTTAAGTCGTTTGTGGGAGCGCAGAATTTCTAGTGATGTCTGATGCAAACTAAAGAAGGTTTTTGAAGACTTTCTTTCATAATGTGTTGATGAAAATAACTATTATTCTTCTAGCAGAAATGATCTCTCCTCATAGGACCCGTTAAATTAAACAAATAATTCCCATGCAGTTATCACAAGTTCTCAAGTCTAAAATTAATCCTAAATCTATTTGAATGTTATGTACACAGAAAGTACTAAATAAAATACTAAATTATATAAGAAGTTAAAAAGCAAGGCTATTAATAGGAATACAAAGCAAAAAAAAAGGCATCATTAAATATAATAAATTTCATGGAAATTTAAATCAGTGTTTCTGTAGTGAATTAATTCCAATAACAGAGGAATAGAAGCACATACAAATTACACATTTGAAAATAAATTGTTTTTTCTTATTTTAATCCTTTGACTTTATGTTTTGGTGACAATTAGAATGCAATTATATAAACATCCAGAGACATGTATTAATTTAGTAAATTTTTAAATTTGTGCCTGTGGGAGGTGTATCTGGGAGGGAGGTTATAAAAACTCATATTGATTTTCATACTTGCTTTCAATAATAAAAAACATGCAAAATTTGATGTTTGAAATTTTTGATTCCTAAATACTTTATTCTAACTTAATTTTAAAATAAAATTCCTTTTTTTAAGTTTAATGTAAAATGATCACTAAAAGCAAGAAAACATAGATGAATAAATTATACTTCATTTAAGTAGTTACTTAAAATGGTGAAATTGTATTGATATTTTTCTGCTATTATATATTGTTATTTAATGTATTTTATTTATGTCTTTCGCTTATTTGATGCTGAATATAGAAGATGTTGACTTTAGCACAGTCATTAAAAAAACTGAGGTTTAATAGTCTTCATTTGTACTGATTTGATGGTAAGAATTATTGTATTACTTAGTTTACCATTCTATGTGGACTTCAGTTTTTTTATCTGTAAGTACATTTTAATATTGTCTCCTATTTAACAGAATTGTTATAAAAATTATTTCAAAAAGAATGTGTTTATATATTCCACAAATCTTACAAAGAAAAATGAATTCAAATTTCTTTAAATGATTGCTGTATTATTTCAATATTTTAAATAATTAAAACCATAGTTAGCATAGAAATAAACAATTTTCTGTATGTTATTGAGAAAATAAAGATAAATCATTTCTCATCTCCAAATCCTATTGATGCAATTTTGTAAACAATTACTGTTTCATTTGCAAAAAAAACAAAAACAAAAACAAGGAGAAATAAGAAAACTTTCTAAATCTGAGTAAATAGGAGGCAAAAGAAATTAGGAAATTTCACTTTCATGTTTATTGTGCCTAGTCTCATGAGACATAGGAAAATATTACTAAGTGTATTCTTTAAATGAAGGCAAAATAAACATATGAAAAATTGATTGAATATTTATAACAGAAAACTATTTGATATCCATGTGTACTATCAGCAATAAAAAATGTTTTTCCTTTCATATAAGCAAATTCGAGTAGCTTTCAAAATTTCAATCATAATTTTAAAAAATATTTTTCTCTAGAAAAGGAGGTAGTAGCTATTTTAGTATCGACATTCTTTTACCAAGTTGCTTTACAAATATGTTTCTAACGGCTTTTACTAAAGTTATAAATGAAACAGATCAATATACTGGTTTAAAACTAAAAAGGTCACAAATGAAATATTTATTATTTAAAAGCTAAATAAACAAACCTGTCATTATAAAAAAATGACTGCATTGTCAAGAGAATAATCAATACTTAATAAGAAATATTGTCCTCCTTTATGTAGCTGATAAAAGGGATTTTCTGACGAGTTTAACTTTACATTTTTTTTAACCAAACCTTCATTCTCCTGGACTATTGTAATAATTAATGATAATAATAAAAATAACAATTATTCAATTTTCAGTTAATACTGAACGTTAGGTGCTAGATGTGATAAGCACATTACTACGTTCACAACTATATTTTCTAAAATTGGGCTACTATTTTGTGATTGTTTTTATAAATTTCTCCATTGTAATAAAGAGAAGTTAGATGACTCACTCAAGGAGACACAGCAATAAGTGATAGACCCAGGATTTTCTGACCCCAAATCCAATGCATTTAAGTAAAAAGTAATATTCTTCATCCTTAACAGGTAAACGAGGATTCATATAGTGGACCAGATATATCATCATTGTACAATGTATTGCCTAGAACTATGCATGAAAGGAACCTAAATTAAGCAGGCGAGAAGTGACTTTCACCATCTAAGCAGCATGTTAAAATTTGCTATTGGGACTGAACCTGGGTAGCCCAGTTAGTACACTAGATGCAGTTCACATACAGTCTAAGGTCCCTGGTCTTGACTGAAACAAAATAAAGTGCCTCTTGCTCCTCTTTGTCCTGACTGTCTGGTCTGCCTACGCCTTCATTCCTGCCTGCACTTTTCCTTTTAAAAAAAACAAACGTATTTAATACATGAAAGAGATACAGAAATGGCATGAAACTTTCATTTCTTCCAACACTAGTGTGGTTTTCTTTAAGCCTATTTTTCTTTATCAGAAATAAAATGATTATGCTTAAAATTAGACTCTACTTGGACATGTGTTTTCCATGCTCAGTGCTTAAGAAATTATCAGTTACAGCATCAGAGAGATACTGTAGAAGTCATCCACGTTCCAGGTCTAGGTAAAGTGCCAGGATAGCATGTCCCAAAGGGAGTTATTTTATTAACCTATCTGCAAGATAAATAATGTCAAGAAAAATAAATGACATACATTTCCTGGAAAAAAATAAATGCAGACACATGATTCACTTGTTTTACAGAAAATAAACTAGAATTCAAAAAGATTTGACTCAGTCAAGAGCAACCGAGTAGGTAGGGGTAGATGAAAAAAAATAAAGAACAGTTATATGAGTTCCTTTGGATAGACTTTTAAAATTATTAGAATATTTTACTTAATTTAAGAAATAGGACTTAAAATAAAACCTTTGTTTTACATATGTATTGTTCAGGAGTGGTTTTCTCAAAACTCAGATTTACATCGGTCCCTGTCTGTATCTGTCATGTGTATTCTGCATCAGTTACATAGTGTGCATATGATTATGATGCTGTTGTAAATGTATTTTATCATTGCAAAGAAACATTGACAAATTTAATGTCATGTAAGCAATTTTTGACATGACTATATTAAGAATTTCTTTGAAAATTTGTGGTCAATTTTCAAATTAAAAATTATTTTGAAAAATTCTATAAATTTATATTTTTTATATATACACAAGATATTGTATTAATTTACTCATTTATTTTTCCTCTTATTGCTACTTCTTACTAGTTAAGGTTTTGCATTCATTATTCTATTATGTGTTTAAGTAGTTCACATTATTTTAATAATAATTTTTATTGTTTCTTTAGTTCACAATGATAAATTCCTTTTAAGATATTGAAATTGCATATTCTTTTATATTTCACACCACATCCACCACCAAAGTTCTAGTGTCTCTAAATGCCACCTTTTCTCTTCATGTTCACATCCCTCGTAATCATCCAGAGTTCTGTTGTTTGTTGGAATTTGTATGTTCAGTCATTATCTAACATGGTCATTTTTTTTTCTCTTAGCTAATACAATATCACCAACTTAATCTAGATTTTTACTTTGTATTTATTTTTCCAGGGATTTTAGCATAGTTATATAGTTCAAATTCATATTCAACTACAGGCATATACCACCTGGCTCATAAGCCATTTTATCATTTCTTCTTTGCTGTCGCCATTGCTACCCTATTTCAAGTCACATATTCCATGAACATATTCTTAATTTCTTTTTGGACTTCCTATGACACAACCAAGAAAAGTGGCTTATATTCTACTAGTTTGACATCGGAAAAGTCTTAAGTAACATAACTATAAAATTTTGCATTTGGTCTAGTATGACCTGTTAAAATATTAGCTGGAAAATACAAGCAAACTTTATCACAAATGACGATTTAGACATACTGCTTGATAGGTATTTTAAAACATTTTCTCTGTCAAAGCAAGTTTCTTGGAGTCATCATTTGCAAATTTCAATCTTTAAAACAATTCCATAAAGAACATTTATTGAGCACTTTTCTTACATGAGTTTTGACTATATTTTCTGATAATAAACTAGTGATTGATAAATGGCTGCGAATTTCTGACAGAATACAGTTAGGGTTATGATAATATTCATTATTTTCTCTACAGGGAATAAACCATTTTGGAAAAAGGAGTTGCATAAGAGTTTCTTTTTAAGAAAGTGTGTTAAAATATTTCAAGTCATTAATATGACAGTTGTTTAAATTATTGCTTGAATATCAGAGAATAGCTCCCAACAATTATGAAACTGAAGTCTGTCAGAGACTATTACTTTTTCATTAAACATCTCTTGAATAAGTTTATTTTAAAAATAATTATCTAAGCTTTCTTATTTTGGGTGTTAATAAAATGACTCCTTTGTTTTTTTGAAGATACACTATTTAATGGTCTTGGGCTTGGAACGGTCATTGGTTTGGGAGTTGCTGCCCTTTTGCTAGTCCTCGTGGTAACTGATGTCAGCTGCTTCTTTATTCGACAATGTGGGTTGTTGATGTGCATCACCAGGAGAATGTGTGGGAAGAAAAGTGGCTCCAGTGGCAAAAGTAAAGAACTTGAAGAGGGAAAAGCTGCGTACTTGTGAGTATCAGATATCTCATCATATTACATTAAAAAGTGCCACAGACAAGTCTGAGTGCTTTATTAAGAAGCTTTGTTTTCTGAGCAAAGAGCCTCATGGTAAAACCATTGGATGCTAAATCATCTCCTTTCCGATAGTAAATATATATATATTAATTTAAATATAATATCTTATAGAGTCAAATGACTTTCAGAACAACTAAAAATAAATGGGATAGCCAACACCAGCATTCTCTAGACTTCCACACAGGAGAAGGAACATACCCAACTCCAGATCACTCTAACAATTTTGTTCCACATAGAAGGTTTGGAGGGAGAAAACTGAGAAGCAATTGCATAGTTCACAGTCCAGAATACCATATTTAATAAAATACTTGAGACTCAGTGATAGTATTATAGTATATATATATATATATATATATATATATATATATATATATATACTATATATATCTCCTCCTCACCATACCTTGCCACCACATTTACAGCAGTTACTCCTAATTAGGACATCATGCCCCATTATCAAGAAAGAATTCAATGTACATAAAGACAAAACCCAGCCTGAAGTGGCAGAACAGACATCAGAACCAGATTCACATAATAGGAAAAGATGTTGGAATTATAAAACCAATACATTAAATACATATATACATATATATGTAGTATATACACATACATATATATAATATGATAAGAACACTAAAGTATAAAGCAGGCAACATGCAAGAAGAGATGGACAACATAAGCATATAGAAATTCTAAGAAAAAAGGAATGAAGAAGAAATTGTAGAATTAAAACACTAGCAAAATTAAAGAATGCTCCTTATGTATTTATTAGTAACTGGACAGAGCTGTGGAAAGAATCTTTGAGGTTGAAGACATATGTACTTATATTTGCTCATGTATACATGAAGTGAATGACAGCAAAGACAAAACAGAAGGAGAGAATTATGATCACTTTGCTATTATAAGGTACCTACATTAGCCATGAGGTAGTTTATTGTATTTGAAAAAACTGAATTATATGTAAATGTATATTCAAATTTGAGGGCACTAAAACCACTAAAATAAAAAAAATTAACTTGCATGTTGAGACAAGAGAATATGTAATCATATGGAATATTCAGTAATAACCGCAAAGAACTTAAAAGAGTAGAATACAGAGGAGCAAAAACAAGGGCAATAAACAATACAACATATTAAATACAACAATATTAATAATACTGTAAATGTCAGTGGTCCAAATGTAGACAAAAAAAATGCTCTTAGTAAAGAAGAGTATTACATAATGAAAAGAGGAAAATCTCCAAGGAGACATAATGATCCTTAACCTAAATGTGCTTAACAAAAGGTCATCAAAATAAATGAGCCAAAAGTTGGTGGAACTTCAAAGAGAAACAGATAAAACCCACTATATAGTGACAGATTTTTAACACCCCTCTCTCAGAAATTGACACATTCAGCAGGCAGAGTATCAGTAAAAGCATAGATACATGAAATACCACAGCCAATCAATTAAATGTAATTGACACTGATAAAATATTGAATCCAGCAGAAGCTGGATATACATTCTTCTTCAGCTCAAATGGAATTTTCAACAAGAAAATATACAGTTTACATAATGTATATCATAAAAAATTGGGAGGAAAAAAAGAAACCATGTAATGTCTGTTCTCAGAGCAAAATGGAATTAAAATGAAAATTAGTAACAGAGATTAGGTGTTGAATTAAACATTCTTGGAGATTAAATAACATTTTTGATAACACATGAGTCAGGTAATCTCAAAAGACACTCTAAACATTTTGAATTAAACAAAAATGGAAACAACTATCAAAAGTACTACAATACAGGGAAAGCAGTAGAGAGAAACATATAGCATTGAAAGCATGCAGTCATACATCATAACAACTGGAACAAGTTATTACAAATTCATATTAGATAATTTTTTCATTGTGTGAGCATCAAAGAGTGTAATTATACAAAACCAGATTTATAACCTACTATACACCTAGGCTGTATGTTATAGCCTATTAGGACCATTGAACTTAACTTGTGGTCCATAGTCAGCTGAAATGTAATTAAGCATATTAAAAAGAAGAAATGCAAATAATTTAAGCTTTCATTTTATAAAATTATCAAAAGAAGAGAAAATTAAATCCAAAGTAAGAAGGGGATAAATAATTGAAATTGTAATAAATTAAAATTAATGAAATTGAAACCAACAAATCTGTAAATTAATGATATAAAAAACTGCTTTGAAAAGATCAATAGATTCAGTAAGTATTTAGCCAGATTAATGAATAAATTACATAAGTTTTTAGTTAAAAGCAATGACACAGGTGTGCCCTGGTGGGCTAGTGGTCCTGGGAGCAGTCCCACGTACATCCCAAGGTCCGGGGTTGAAGACCCGGGGCCAGGGTGAGCAACAAATGTAAACAACTAAATAAAAAAAACTAAATAATAAAGCTCTTCCTATTCTTCTCTCTTCCTTCCTTCCTGCTCACCTATTCACCTTCATTCCTACCAGCACTTAAAAAAAAAAAAAGCAATGGCACAAATTATTAATAACAGGCAAAATAGGCATCATTAGAAATCACATTGGATAGTAATAGATAATAAAGGATGCTGTGATAAACTCTATGGTCCTAAACTTGAAATCTACATAAAATGGACCAATTTCTTCAAAGATACAATCTTCCAAAACTCATACAAGAAGAATATATAAAAAGAAGCATATAAAAAAGAAAATAAACCAGTATTTGACAATATATCAAAGAGAGGCCATCAGAAAAAGAGAGGTTTATTGGTCAAGTCTACCAAATATTTAGGGAAGACATTATATCAATACTGTGCAGTTTTTTCCAGAAGACAGGAACAGAGGGAATACTTTCTATCTCATGCTATAAAGCCAGGATTATTCTAATATGAAAAAAACAGATAAGAACATTGAAAGAAAAGGAAGTCACAAACTAACATCTCTCATGAATATAGATGTAAAAATTCTCAACAATATATTACCAAATTGAACTCAAGACATGTTAAAAACATTACACACCACAATCTATTTAATTCATTTCAATTATGCAAGGATAATTCGAATTCCAAAATTGATTAATGTAATCCATCACATTCATAGGCTAAAGAAAAAGTCACATAATTGTATCAATAGATGCTTGAAAATAATTTGACAAACTCTAACACCTATCACAAAAAATATTCTCAGTAAGCAAAGAATAAAAGAGAACTTACAGAATTTGAATATCTACTTTTACAAATCACCACTAATATCATACTTCAGGGTGAGAAGCTTAAAGTGTTCACAGTAACTTCAGGAACAAAGAAAGGATTTTCCTCTTACCAATCCTATTCAACGTCATAATTAAAGCTCTAGCTAATGAAATGAGATAAGAAAAAGAAATGAAAGTACGCGAATTGAGAAAAAAGAAATAAGCTTTTTTTTCACAGACATGACTATGTAGAAAATCATAGAATCAACAAAGATTCCTGAAACTAATACATGATTATCACGTGGTTGCAAGATAGAAAGTTAGGTACAAAACTCAGTATTTTTCTATGTCAGCAATGAATCAGTGGAGTCTAAAATTAAATACCCAGTACTGCTTACATTAATATCCACCACCCTTTTTTTCTGAGTAAAAAAAACAACAACCATGAAATAATGAATTTAAATGGAAACAAATGTTCTTAGTAATATTCATAATATGACCATGCCATATTTATTTTGTGTCAGGTTTAAGTGGAAATTTTAAACTATGTCACATAATATACCCATTTTATATTATATAAATAAAATTTTATTTTTACTGTTCTAGGAAAGATGGATCAAAAGAACCAATAGTGGAGATGAGAACAGAGGATGAAAGAATTACTAATCATGAAGACGGGAGCCCAGTAAATGAGCCAAATGAAACCACACCATTAACAGAACCTGAGTAAGTATACTGGAATAATTAATGATTTTTGGACAACTATTTGTACAGTGAAGACATGTTATCGTTATTTATAGTATGTATTTGTAATATCACTGTCTGTAGAAATAATGTTTCTTTTTCAGTGAAAGTACCTGTCACTATACAAAACTCATTTCCTACTGAAATATTTCACATGGAAATTTTATATGACTATCAGAAAATCTACAGTTCTAATGTGTGTTTTTAATATTTGCAATTTCATTAAAGATACAGAAGCATGTTACAGAATTTGATGTTCCTACACTAAATTTACTCTTTAAGTAATACTTCCAAAATATGATTGATTTTTATTGAAACAAAGATGTGTCAGTAAATTAATCTTCATGGTGAATACGAATATGACAGTTTAAAATAGAAATTGTGTGAACTGTATACAAGCCTCCATGAAGAAGAATATTTGTCAGAAAGAGAAGGATACTGTTAAACTGTTTATCAATTTAATGTCTACATAGTAAATAGTGCTTGGTCTCCATTCCAGATTGTATTATTTACTTCTTTCTATATTCATCACAGCTTTGTTAAAATCATAGTAGGTATTTCAACTAAACCCGCAAAATGATTAACATGGGCAAAGGCGATGTTTGTGCATGTGAAAGTTCATTGTGTCAAGCTTAAAGGCTTTATTAAGAAGTAGTAATTGTAGTATTCTATTGAGTTTTTTTGGTACTAAAAACAAAAGTTATCAAATAATTCTTTAAATATTGTTCATTAAAATGATTTTTAAATTTTATTTTTTTATTAAACAATTATACCAGTTTCTTTACAAGATAGTATTCCCTTGCAGAGTTATTTGATTAGGTTTCTCATCCTCAGTCAAAGGAAGAGCATTATCATAAAGAAAATAAGTCATTTGCATTATAAATGCCCTCTATATTTTCAAGAAGCTGAAGTGATTGGTATTTACACCAATACAAAGTAATACTTCATTACTAAAATTTTGGTATAAATACTCAAGCTGTTACTACTGACTGAATTTAAGTATTGTTACATTCTAATTTAAAAATAAATCTTTTAGCAGCAACTTCAAGAAAATGAGTTCTAAAATCTTTTCTTCAAATACCAGAATTCTTTTGAGTGAAACACATTAAAAAAAAATCTAATCATATTAACTAGAATAATTATATATTAATAATGCATATAACAGGGTTATGCAGTAGTTTGAAAGAAAAATATTTAATTACTATTCTGTATCTCAATTATAAAAGTAAAATATTCAATATAAAATAAAATAATGAACAGTACTTTAAAAATGAATATAAGTAGTGAAAAACTGTATGTGCAAAAACATACCCACTTAGAATTAGTTGAAAACACTTATTAATTATAAACTCAATGAATAGTTTTTTGAGTAAAAGACATAGCAAGCTTTAACCTATCCAAGCTCTAAATTTCTCTATATTTTAATGCTAGAAATGACCTATTTTATACTATTTTGTCAGTGTTTCTATTACTTGGAAGTGGGAGAAATAAATGTGAATGCATTACTTATCACATACATTAAAAAGTCTGCCATATTAGGTACCAAATAGATGCCACTTCTTTCCATTAGTTTTTGCCTGTGACTTACTTTTGATTACTTTTCTGATAATAGCTTAGGTCTTCAGATTACTATTACTACAGATTCTCATTTGAAAATATAAAGTACAAATAAATCCTTGAGGAACCATCATATTAGTAGTCACAGCCCCATAAAATGGAGCATTCACAGAGGAATTAGATTCTATTTGCAACTTAATTTTTTTTGAAGTGGAAAAATATTTTGTCAAGGAAGGATAATTTACCCTTGAAATCAGATATATAAGATATAGTAATGTCATTGATTTTAAGAATTATCGAAAACCTTAGAAATCTTGACTTGCTGTGACCACAGTAAAATTTTATGAAGCTGTCATAATATGAATAAATAAAGGTTTGTATTGCTTTATAGGTTACAATTGAAAACAATTCGAAAAGTGCTCGTAAGTTAAACAAAAGTTGCAACTAAAAGTAATAGTAAAAAAAGACCAATTAAAGAAAAACAACTCAACAAAAATAAGAGTGAGAAAGACATAAAATATATTTATTGGCATTAATTCCAAAGAATATTGTTAATTCAACAAACTCTTAAAGTTTATATCAGGGAATATGACATCAACTATTGATGTCTTTACTTGAAAAAAATGAGTACTTAGCAAATCATCTAATTGACATACAAAAATGTTTGGCTTTTTACATTCCAAACTAAATACATTGTTAATATCAACAACCGGTTATAAATGCAAGCCACCCTATGTTGAATGGTTTGTGCAACTAAATCTAAAATATATTGTGATTCATGATTATCTATTACATAATATACTTATTTTATGATAGACAAGGCTTTATTTTCCTTTAGATTATATTCCTGCTAATTTTATATTACTCATATATTTAAGTTTTTTTCATTCTAATAATTGCAGCATATTTCCTACAACATAGTTTAAATGTTAAAGGATATCACTTAAAATGCCTTATCAAATGAAGTTTATTATTTTTTATTCCAGAAAATTGCCTTTAAAAGAAGAAAATGGGAAAGAAGTCCTAAATCCAGAAACCATAGAAATTAAGGTTTCTAATGACATCATTC
This sequence comes from Solenodon paradoxus, assembly GCA_004363575.1. Classification (NCBI taxonomy): domain Eukaryota; kingdom Metazoa; phylum Chordata; class Mammalia; order Eulipotyphla; family Solenodontidae; genus Solenodon; species Solenodon paradoxus. Next base: position 21,059 of record RJWH01000749.1, on the reverse strand, counting down.
AATCAAAAGAAGATGACAGCAAAGCATAACAAGATCAAAGAAGCTTGAACATTACAAATAGCATTTGGACTGCAGTGACCAAAACTATTCCATTGACCTTAATTTCCTGCGAAACTTCTAGCTTGGAATAGCGTGTACACATATACATATGATCAATTATTCCTATACATGGTCCATTTCCTTTGTTGTTGCTACTGTTGTTGCTGTTGTTGATTATTTTGTTAAGAATTTCATTATAGAGACCTGACTGGCACCAACTCTTGGGTATCAGTTTGATTCTGATTGAAATACTGCAATATACTACATGGCTGAAGTGCTCAATTTCTTCAAAACAATATTTCACACCACAACTTCTCCAGCAAATAGGGGTTTAAGAAAAACAAAACAAAACAAAAATTTTGTAAGCTAAATCTATGAGAAAGCCCTGCATGTTTTTCAATCTCTCGGGAATTTAGATGATTAAAATGACTTTCAGTTTAAGAGAAAAACACCTAAGGGTTACATTTTTTATTAGTGAAATTTCAGGGATTCAGAGCTGAAAAAAGCCACTTATCTATATTAAAAAGAGAAACTTTGGAAAACTCTTTTCAAGTTATAATTACAATGCTATTTCAAGTTTTGGTAGACTGAAAACGCCAGATCAAAATGTTACCCATTTGAAGGAATATTAAAATGTGTGTAAAACTAGATTACAATGATTCCTTAAATCTCTATCTCTTTATATATGCCATATTCACTCACAATGGATTACACACACAAAAAAATGTATTGCAAGTAAAAATAATATTTATTTCTGCCCTCAGCTTCAAATAAAATAAATTGAGATGGGAACAGTATCAATGTTGTCTTGATATATTTATAAATATGTGATTATCTTTTAAGTTATAAATAATTTTATCAAAAAATAAGGATTCAGTGTTCAAACACTTCAAATGATAACCCCAGATACATTTTTGTCCATTGTTTTAGATAATATTGTTTTAAAAACTCATTTCCCAGTGTAGAATTCAATCATTGATTGTAATTAGCTAATAGAAGTTACATTTTTAAGTGAATTAAATTAAGGAGAAATTACTTAACATTTAAGAATGTTAAAAAAGGGTCAATTACAATTGAATTGCCACTGATTATTCAAGATGTTATGACTAGAAGTTATTTTAAGATTTTGATTAACAACTTTGGTTGAAAAAATTCCCTAACTATTCGACACCAACTTTCTAATATCGCTTGTTAGGACCTAACCCAAGTAAAATGCTTATTAACTTCCAAGCTATGCAAGCTCCCTGAGGTAAAGATTAAAATATGATTTTAACCTTTATGTAAGTTACGAATATGTATTTATAATGATAAAAATGTATACCAATTGGGAGCAGGTGTTAGATTATTCTTTACCCTAGAGAGCCAAAGGTTTCTTTAGGCCCCATTGTTTTCATAATCTTTAATGTTTCAGGTAGTATTGTAGCTTGAGTATTGACTGGTTGGAGAATGCATTCCGATAGAACCTTGAAGGAATGTATTGACAGTGCTGAGTGACCTGCTTTAGGATGTCTCTCTGTAGAGATAATTTGATGAGTATTACATGTAATATTAATGCCACTTAGAATATCAACTAAGGAGAGACAACTGATCTTGCAAAATTTTTGTTTTAAGCAGGTCAGAATGTTATCATATGCATGTTAAAGCACTCATTCTCCATGGTGTTGCTGTCATAATTTATAAGGTTATAATGGAGGAATCTTTAGTTACTGTCTTTTCTGATACATTCTGATGCAAGAAAAATTCCTGTGCCAAAGTGGGCATTTGAGTAGGAATTATCCAACCAGTCTTTTGATGAATTTGACTGTTGCTTTTTAAGTTAGGTATGTTTCATTATCTGTTTTCATTATTTTTACCTTTCTTTTCCCTCTCGTACCAATGTGATAAAACTAATCAAAATACTTGAATTAGTTTGTGAAAAGTTAGCAAGCTTAGTAAAGTGTCATGAAGCAATAGCCAAGAATATGTATTTTTCTTGGAGAGGGCTACATGGTTTTAAGCTAATGATAGTGAAGGAAAAATAAGAAAGCAAGTTAGCATGTTTATTATTGTCATATTTGTGCTACACTTCAAGAGCAGAGAAATCAAAATAAAAAAAAATAATTTTGTCTTTATTCAGTTCATACATTGTTATTCATTGTTTTTGAAATTTCCATGTAAAGCAATTGACATTTTTTTTTATATATGTCTATATATGCTGTTAAATTTCTTGCACCTAGTGTGGAATAAGGATTTGAGGTTGATAGATAATCTCCAATTAATTGTAGACAGATTGTTTCAAGTGCACTGTTTCAATTGTCAGAGTGGTCATTATCTCTTGTCCTTGAAATTTATGCCATGCAAGAGTAAGGCAATACTGCGACTAACTTTTTTTTTTAACATTTCAGTGGAGTGCTCTAAATTACTCTATCTGTAACAGTTTCCAAATAAGATATAGCTCACAGTAAATTCTAAAATCTGAGAACTTAAATAACCTGTTTATTATTTTTCCATTATTATTCTTGATAAAACATATCCATATAACTATAAATATTACTTTTTCTGTTTATAAGTATTAAGTATTAGTATAAAATGTCAAAAGATTTGGCTGAATATAAGAACAGTTAAATAATCAAAACCCTAACCTACTTTAAACAAAGAAGCAAAGCTATCATTGAAAATTTGTTTTTTTTTGATAGGTTATATGCAATTAGACAATGACAATCTATATATAACATATGAAAAAACAGTAATAACATTTGAGCAAATACTTTTTGAAGGAAATTGGCATAAATTAATGCAACAACATGTTTTACAATGATTTTCAAAGGAATTTAAGAATTATGATTCTAAAGATCAATTTATTATTTTTGCTGGTCAACATATTACCAATATATTGATACTAGTATCTAACATTAGTGTAATGTTTCTCAAGTTTTTAAATTTTTTTTAATAATTATAAATATAAAATCATTTTTTGAAGACTATTTGATCCAGCAGTTTAGAAGAATCTTAGTCTTTGATTTAAACATTTATATAAATAAGATTTTATCAATCATGTTATTTATTTGAGTGCCAACAATTAATTATAATATCTTTATGTTACATTTTTCATTCCAAATAATATATATTTGTGCCTTTCAATTAGCATGACATTCTATCTTATTAAAAAAAAAATCAATTGCAAACTTTATTGATTATTTAGCTCATTCTGTAACACTTGAATTATTTACATTCAGTGAATAAGCTCAGTTCAAACTAGGTTACCTTGAACACAAAATCTCAATATAGCATTATGCTGTGTAAATTATTTCTACCCATGACAAAACTATTCTTTTGATGCACACAAGCAATGTATTTAATTTATTCTGTATTGTTATTCTAGACAATAAATACATTCTAGAGATTGTTGAAATTGAGTTTTACCAGTTGTAAGACAAAGATAACAGATGACTTTTAAATATAAGATAATTATTATAGTGTCACTAGGGTCTATATTATTTCTGTTATATATTTGACTTGAGATCATAAATCACCATTATAGTTGATAATAAAATAATCACTGATGGAAATATCTACAACTGAAATGATAGAACAATCTCCACTTCTTAATTTAGAAATATTAGAATAGCATATTAAAATTATGTATTAAATTTGCAATGTTCTTTTTCATGGAGAATAATGTAAATGCTCTATTTCAATCCCTCTTGTCTTTATTTCATAATCATACGCAGAGTGTTTATTCAAAAAAATTTATGAGAGGTCAAAATATTTTTTTAAAATAGATTGTTTGCATTAGTTATCTTTAGAGAGAAAAGATTAACATTGTATAACCCTTTAAAGCATTGTTACATTCTATATTATATAGAAATTGGGTGTGCTAAATTGACATTATGGAAAGTCACAGAAATGAAGTACTTCAAATATTAAATGAAATATTTTAAGAAAATATTCTCCACATGGACTCAGTGTTCTGAGGAGAAAAGATATTATCTGTAAAGGAGAAAGTTTTTAAAGGGTCTAGATACAGTAGTTACCAAACAAATATAATTTTCTTCCAGGACCCTTTAAAAAAACTGCATTACTTGGGTAAATGCAGTTATTAAACAACATTACAAAAGAATGCTAATACATTAACTATTTCCCCTTAAAATAAAGTTGAAGACCTTTATATTATACATAATGCTTAATATTTATTTTATAACACATTTAATATTGTTAGAAATATATTTCATTATTCACTATAGGATGGATTTTATCAATAATTTAAATGCATTAGTTGTTAGCATCTCTTTACATTTTTTTATGGCTTCTAGGATTTTGGCCACATGATGTTTATATTAATTAATACAAAATTGCCCATATAAATTTAATATTGTCATTTCTTTTTAAAATAAAAACATGTATCCTTTGGCATCTAGTTTTATTATTCCTTGGAGAAGAATAAGCACTGACTGACAGAGTGTTTCAAATTACAACCAGGCATAGAACAGAGGAACAAAGAATGGAAAGAATTCAGAAAGACAATCTGAAATGCTACATTTGGATTAAGTAAGAAGGACCTTAGTGTGAGAAGGACTGGATCAAGGGCTAGGAACATTGCTTAGAAGAATATCAAAGCCAATTATACTGATACAAGGAAGAAAAAGTTAACATATAGAACCTACAATCTAATTATTAGAGAATATGTATTATATAAAATAAATGGTACTGCTAACAGCAAACGTATTGGTTCCAATTCTTAAAGGAATGTTCATGGTTCAGCATTTGCCTCTCAACTCTGTTAAGAATATGTGAACATTTTAGATATAAAAGTTAAAAAAAATTTGGTATGTGAATTCTATGCTGTGTTCAATATGCATTAAAACATAATTTTATTTTCTTTAGCTTATATATTCCATTTAAATTCTGTATTCTTAAGTTAGTTACCACAAGTTTTTCTTATTGTTTCCATAGAGTATGTCCCTATAAAATGCTGTATATATATATGTCTAAACTGTAAAAATTATACTGGAAATGTTGAAGTTTTGTATTTATGAGAGACATTGAAAGTATGGCTTACAGTATATCAAAATTGTCACTCTTCACCATTTGTATAATAGTAAAGATACTTTTACTTTAATAAAGTGTTGCATTTTATGTTTATTTTAAATAATATCTCTGCAATGAGTCAGCTGATGATTTGACAAATACCTGCAATTTTTGAAAATTTTCCCAGTGTATTATCATGTATTCAAAAGAGGAGAACACTTTCTGCCATCCAGCCTAACCCTGATTTACAACATTTTGACTTTGAGACTCAGTTCAGGTTAGAGAGTTTAATGAATAAATAGTCAGAGAAGTAATCCTATAAACCAGACTCCCAGCAACAATAGCAGCAAGATTGGGGTACTTGTTAGAAATGTATGTTTCGTTTTTAGACACCACCTAGACTCACTCAAGAAGAATTTGAGGAGGGCCCAGGAATTTGTGTTTTAAAAGCCTTTCTGATAACTGTAACGCACACGGAAATTTAAAGTCTACTGGGTAGAAGACAAACTTTGAGTGACAAGCTGCTATTAACTTCTAGTTCACTTGGGAATTTTATTTCTCATTATTATATAGATTATCTTCTCATAGGACTTTGAGTTATAAAAAGAGAAATTATTATTCCTCACATGCTCATTCCTCACATTCACAAGATTTTCATTTTTCTAAATGAACATAAAATTTATAAATGAACATAAAAATTATATCATTCTTAAATTGAAAAATGAAAAAATTTTACAAAGGAACACTTTTCAACATAATCTTTGCAAATTCCACAAAATACATTCACATATAAAATATAAATAACACTACAAAGGTTTTTAAGGAGAGGAGTAACGATATTTATGTATCGTACTTTTCCCCTTAGTGTCCTAGAGGTAACAAAAGAACATTTAAAATGAAATACAAAATATGCATTGAGAAAGAGGTCAAAACTAAATCTCTGATATATGACAGAAATTGACCAGGTGACCTTGTTACTATTTTAAAGAATATCGTTATGTCTTTCTAACCCTACTATTGCCTACTATAAATTTTCTTTACTTATAAGTATTAAATGCATGTCTCCCAAGATTTATGTCATATATTGAGTGAGCATTTTACATTTAATTCTTTTTCTGAGTGAATTTTCATACACAGAATATTCTCCATAAAAAATAATACTTCCTGTATTATGTGAAGTGTTTTACATATGCACTTATCTTTGGTATAACTTTGTTCTTCAAAACAAAACGCACATATTTGGCTATTGTATCTTTCCTAGATAACTCATTTTCCATAGACAGAATTCTTTCAGGGAAGAGGAGAGGGCATGAAGAAAGCAACTTAGTACTATACAAGAATTATATCAAATTCAAAAAAAATTTAATCTGAGTTTTTGAAAATTCAGCTAGCTATAAATATAGATGTATCTAGTAATAGAATGTCTTATTATTAGGTAAAAAAAATAATGTGATGACTCAGTTCATATCAATATCTCCTCTTCCACCTCAAATTTCCACATTCCTTACTGGATCGTCTTACCTTCCATTCATCTATCATGAGCATGATCAATATCTGAAATTGACCTGGGAAGACAGAGATATAACAAAAAAGGAATAATTAGCAAGGACAATTTAAGAAAAAAAAAAAAAATTTGTATACTATACATCTGTAGATTAAACAACTATACATTTTTTCAAAAGAATCTATAGGGTCACAAAACAGATCTCCTCACTCTTTCAGAATCGATGTCCTGTAGAAGCCCCACACTTACATGAAGTTTATATTGAGGACAATGGCAGCCCCCTGAGGCAAAAAGCTCCTGACCCTTTTGTCCTACCTTAATAGAAGAGGTCACTCACTGTGTCTTGTCTCTATCCTTCCTGTAATCAAGAAATGATCATTGTACATTTATCTCCTAGAAAAAGGTAGTTTATGAATCTTTTATTACAGAAGTTGGCTTATCTGTGAACACAAATAAGAAACACATTTTTACTTTCAGATTAAAGATGAAGACACACTTCTCTGTTCTTGATATCCCAGGCCCCCTTTCCTATACATCAGTATAGGGTATGCCTTTGGTCAGGCCCATTTGTCTCAGAATTTACAGACTTGTAAATCTCCAATACATATGTCATTAAATTTGGGTTTTTATTGCTAATCACATCTGAAGTTAGTTTATTTGACCATCGAGATTGTGAAAGATCTGAGAGAGATTGGAGAATTTTCCTACTGCCCTAACAAGTCATTGTATAAAACAAGGGTTTCAGAAAGAAGTTGTAATTTTTTTTGTACTTAGAGGCATTGAATGGGAGGAAGAAATAATCATTTTATTTGTTTAATAAGCTAAAATTGAGTCACTGAAAAAAGTTGAAAAATAGCTTTCCCTTTTATTACTTCTACTTCTGTTTCAGATATCTATTGCTGAGTAACAAATTACCATAAAATATACTGACTTAAAACATCAACAATAGATCATTTTTCATGACTAAGTGTGTTAATTTGACTCAGATCGGCAATTATTTTCTAACTGTGCTGACTTTTGTTGCTATTAACTTCCAGGATGGAATCTTACAAATGAAAACCTCAATGTACACCCTCACCAAGGCTCTGTTTGTATCACACATGCAATATCCAACTTATTAAACAAAATCATATTAATAAACACAAAGTCAATATGTGAGCATAGGGGATATACACAAGCACATGATTTATTGAGCAACACCAATGTTACAGCATAGCATCATCATCTTTCTGTATTTTAATATTTACATCCTTCCCATATGCAAAACTCACTCATCTCTTTCCCAAGACTTCCAAAGCCTTATTTCAAAGTCAGAGTCAAGCTTAAAGTTCATAATTTATTTAAATAAGTACCAGGTTCTGATAAGTCTTCTCAGGTACTATTCCTTAGGTGCACTTCAGTGTAGAGGTCTGGTGTAATATGATTTCCAGTAAGAATTTGGTCTAAAACCTTGTTTCAGAAACAGAACTCCTAAAACCCCTGGAATTTCCTCAGTGAGGAGAGCAACAAAGGTCTGCTGTTATGTTAATAAGGTGATCCTAAAGTACCTGAATATGAAGGGTGGTTGCCAATGGAGCCAACAATGTGAATAGTTGGGTGGAACTTCCCAGATCTCCAGGGAAGGGGAAAAAGTTTAAGATTGAATTAAGTTATCAATGGCCAATGACTTAATCAACCAAGACTATAATACATCCTCCATTAAAATCTAAAATGATAGAATTCACAAAGCTTCCAGGTGGGTGAGCACATGGAGGTTTGGGGAGAATTGACTTGACCAGAGAAGTCATGAAAGGAATACTTGCACCTCTTCTCACATACTTTGTCCAATGCATTTCTTCCGACTGTCTGTTTCTGAATTATATTCTTTAGAATAATCAGTAACATAGAAAATAAAACGTTTCTCTGCATTTTGTGAGCCATTGTAGCAAATAATCAAATTAAAATAATTAACCTCTAATTTATAATCAATAGATAAAAAAAAACAAAGGTGATGGACTCAACTGAATTCTAAAACGATGGGGGAGAGAGGAAATCTTGTAGGACTGATCACTCTTGTAGGACTGAACACCTGTGAAATTTGGGTAAATGAGCCATTGATAATTACTTATCTATAGAAATGTTGAAATCAAGCCAACAATTTACTAGTCCCTTTTGCTTCCAACGTAAGATAAAATTCATTGATTAGAAGTGTTAGGGCAGGCAGGTAGGTAGATAAGAGCTGAGGCAGACAAAAAACATTTTTGAGTAGCTGGCAAATTGACAACTGCCATGTTGGCACAAAGAACTACGTGGGTAAGAAGCAGAAAGAAAATATAGGGCCAAGCAATGTGGAAGGGAATTCTTGAAGAAGGGTGACTTTGAAACTATTGACAGTTATGCAAAATATGAGAGGGACGATTTTGAAACAGTCTACTATATGGGCTCCTGAAATAACAAGAGTGGATATAAACCTACCCCAGACCACAGTCAGGTACTTCAAACTCCACCTCTTGGAGTAATGGAGGCAGCCCATTCAGACTGCTCCTGAGTGCAATTTCCTGTTGTCTTTTAAATTCTTGCTTGACTTTATTTCTCTTGTCTGCCATTTTGAATTCTCTAGTGTTTACTGAATTATTGCTCTCATTGACTGTTAAGATGACTTTAGATACCCTTTCTGTAAAAAAAAAAATAATAAAAAGCATGCATAATTCTGAGTAAATTTATTGGCTTATTTCCTGGTCAGATATATTTAGTACTTAGACGTCTGTTTTCAATTAAACTGATGTAGGGGTTAAAACAGAACATCCCAAGATGCTTAGGAACAGCCAAGGACAGTGGAGGACAGCTAGAGAGGCAAAGGAGAAAGAAGCTCCTATTCTGCTAACTCTTTTGCCTTTTTCTTAATTAAATAAACCATTTTCCAGTTCTTGGGCCTTGATCCTTCTCCTAATTCAGCAATGGTCTTTTTTCCCTATTTTCTAGAAGAATGTAGAAAGTGAAGTTATTCATCTTTACTTACAGAGTAAAGATAAGTTATTCCTCCTTGCCTCATAGTGACCCATTCTTTTTCCTCTGAAGTCCCAGATGCCCTTTCCTTGCCTCAACACAATGTAAAATTTTTCTGCCCTAGATACCAAAGAATTTATCATCATTTAAAGTATCCACACATCTGTTATTGAATTTGAACTTTCCTCCCGTTAATGGCACTTAATGTTAATTTGTTCATTTGTCCAGTTCATGAAAAAAAAAAAAAATAGAGAACTTTTCTTTTGACTTTCTCCCTAAGTCAAATACCACTAAGTTAACACCACCTTCAATATTCTGTCAGGAAATTTCCTTATTTAGATTCACAAACTCATTAGTTAAATTTTCTACTTTCTGCTTACCAGGCAACAAGTTTTTCTACTTACTCTGCCATTGACACCACAAAGACTGATCAAGAAGGAAACCTAAACCCAAACCCTCTGGTTCTTTTGACCCCTTGCAAGAAGGAATTCAAAGAGAATCATGGAGAAGCTCAAGAATAGAAAAGTCTATTGAAATGGAAAATATCACTCAAGCATGAGTGTAGACATAGCACAGAATGAGTTGTGCTGAGCTATGTTGGGATAAACCCTGATAAAAGGCTGGACTTAAGACATTTCTCAGAAGGAAAAGATAGACAAGATTCCTGTGCTCTTCCAGGAAAGGGAGATTTCTTTCAAGTCCCAATTTTCCTGTTTTTTCTTCTTAACATGGGATTTCTGGATGCAAGATGATATCTACTACATGATGGAAAAGGGGGATCTCATATGGTAATTCTAAAATAATAGTTTCAGGTTTAATGATAACTAGAAGTCATTTCAGGTTAACTTTTGTCCTTATATTTGATCCTCAACCAGCTGGGTCATTTTCCACATGAGTAAATAATCAAAAAGCTGAGCCCCATTCTTCTGTCTGCTGGTAATTTACTGCCAATAACTAGCCTGCCTCACTAGTAAAATGTTTATCTTTGCCTTCAATCTCCAAAAATCATTTCTCATTTTTATAGCAAATATCACTATATCATCTTACTTGGATTCAGATTTCAATTCCCTACCCAGTCATAGAGCTAATGGAAAAAAAATTAAGGTTTTTGTTACAACAGCAGCCTTCTTTCAGTTATCAATTTCTGTGACACTTATCTTTGTTATATTATCACTGCTCTAAAAATGTAAAATGAATTCAGTGACTTAAAAAAACACAAATTAGTTATTTTAGAGTTCTAGGGTTCAGTCTTTGATATGAGCTTCACTGGGCTAAAATCAAGATGTCAGCAGGATTTTGTTGCTGAAGTCTTTGTAGATAAAATTCTTCCAGGGAGAGGAGAGTCTCCTGGGTCAGTGGAAACTTACACAAGTGAAAGTTAAATGAAAACTAGGTTAATTTTGTTAAGAAACCATGTAAGAATAACTAGGCAGGCCCTGGTGGATTAATGGTTAACTGTCCATGAGCACTTAAGGGACCCAGATTCACAACCTGGGATGGGAGAAAGCAACCAAGATGAATAGCTAGATAAACTAAGGTGCTTCATATTCTTCTCTCTTCCTGCCTGCCTAACTCTGCTTACCTTCATCCCTGCTTTCACCTTCCTTTTAAAAATAAGTAAATGAATAAATTATAAGAGGAATGTACTGACTTGAAAGCAAGTACCTCTCACCTCATCTGTCAAATAGAAACTTGAGGAGAGAAGATTTTATGAGTACTCCCTGAGGTTTCTGCTATAACAACATTTTAATCACCTGGTGTTTACTTTTGCTGATGTCCAAATAATACTCAGAGTCACAGTGCTGAAACACAAACTATTGTAACTTAGGTGCTAACCAGAGAGCCTTTGTTGTAAAAAGTATACCCAGGTCTCAAAAAAAAAGTATGATCAACCTTAATGTTCTAAGGTTTGAATATTGGAGTTAATTGACTAGTGAAATTTTCACTGAATTTAATAATTTCTAGGGTCTTTTTGCTCCTGCTTTGAGTGTCTTAATCAATTTGTACTGTTCTAACAAGTTATAAAGTATGCATAGCTTAAACAACATTATCTCACAGTTGTGATGACTGGAATTCTGAGATCAGGTTGCTAACTTATTTGGTTTCTTGGTGAGAGTTCTCTTCCTGGTATGTCCTCTTCGGCTTTTCCTTGATTCAGAAGAGAAAGAAAGAGAGGGATGTTATTCTTAACGGCTCCTTTGAAGGCATTATTTTTGTCATGAGAGGCCCACAGAGGTGAGTTAATCTAACATAAATACCTCTCAAAGACCCCCAACTCCAAATACCACTCCTTTGGGGATTAGAGTTTCCTCTAACATTAATATCACTTAAAGTCCCCCACCTACAAATACCACCACTTTGAGGATTATAATTTCAAAATATGCATTTTTGGAGGATTAAAAATAGTCAGTAATATTAAAGCTGCTCTCATTCCTTTTCATTGTCCTAGTTGATCTTCAAAGCCAACAAGTACATCCTTCCAACCTCAGTTTCTATGAGTACACCTCCTTCTTTGACTCCCACTTCCTGCCTCCCTAATTCGATTTAAAGAGTTTTGTATTCACTTTTTTCCATCTGGATAACCTGTTAGGGTGCAGCAGAAAAATCTTACCCTAGTCCTCTGAGTTCTTCAAGGCTGACAAATTATCAAATACACCTTAAACAAATTGATAAGAGAAAAAACAAATAGTTTAATAACACATGTACACATCCTACATAGAATCAAAGGAATATGTTGTGAGTTGGTATGAGACAGAATAGAATGAAGCTAGAAAATGCAAGGGGGCCTGACTTTCTGACAAAAAAGCTGGTAACTGCATTAGACACACCTAAACTTCTGCCTCACCCAGTAAGTAACTGATGCTAACACCAACTTTCTACCAAATGATCCAAGAAATCCCATAATCCTCATATACACAAGAAGACTAAAAACAACCACTATATTACCATCATAAGATGACAGCACTGAATTCAAAAATCTTCATTTCTTTGAGTGTAGCTGTGTAGAACTCAGCATATCTAAAGAGATCACTTCCTACCAGGACATGAGAGGAAGGCAGAAAATGACGTCTTGCAAAACAGTCAAACCGCCTCATGATACAGCAAAATCTGACTATTAATGTCCCTTACTGTCTCTGTGTCTAGCCAAACAGAAGACCTCTAGAATATTTCTCTTGTCCTTGAGTATAAGCCGATTAAAAGCTTGTCTGACTGAAACTTGCAGTTTCTCTATTAATATCTATTGCAAGAGAACCCAAGAGCCCATGATCAGTAACAGTTGTGTGTGTGGGGAGGAGAAAGTTAGCTACCGAGGGAGGAAGGGCACAATAAACAAAGATAGGTCTTCTATGAAGATTAAGGTTCTGCTTTGTCTAAAAGTGAATTAAAGGGATTAAGCCTCCCTGGTTTGGCAAAGGAGCTGCCCTAACAAAGAAATTATTTCTTTACACATGTAAATGCAAATGTCTTACAAAATGAAAACCTCCACCCAATCCTCAGAACCTTTTATTAATTTAATATTCTTTTCTTAAAAAAAAAATACTTTTACTCCCCTACAAACTAAACATAATGTTTCTTTCTATGATTATTAGCTTGCTTATATCTATTCTTTTTTCTATGTAAGGCAACATATTTGAAGGTTATAGTGATTAGGACCTGGGCATCGTGGGGGATGTGGGGGTGGCATTATTCTAGCCACCAGTCTATGTAACAAACCATTGCAAAATATAATAACAAAGCAGCCATGCTATATTTTATCATGATATCGTGTGTTGACTTTTTGGATTTTATGTGTTGAGGTTAATTATATAGCTGCATTTAACTAGAAACTCAAGGGACACGGGAATGTGGAAAATGAATGATTTTCATCTTCTAGGTCTTTCTCCACATGCTGTCAATTCTGTAGCCTTATGCAAGGAATTTAGAATATGGTAGATGGTTTTCAAAGGGAGTTTCTTAAGAGCACGAACTTCAATATGCAATTGCTTATGAAGTTTGTTCCCACCTGCTAAGTGTTTTAGGAAACAAAGAGGCAAAACTCATTTATTTGGGTTCAAAGAATTGTAATTTAGGTATACAGATTCAGGTAGAAAAACCTAGAATGTTTGCCTAAGAAGGAATAAAGTTTTATTTCTCTAATGAGAGGAAAAGAGGAAGACTGGTAAGTTGTTAAAAGAAGAGTTAATTGGTGTTAACAAGCTTAAACTATTCTTGGCTATACATAATTGGTTATTGATTCTCCAGAAAGAATGAAAAGGGAACTGATTGTATTCTACCGCTAAAAGTCCATAATCATCAGTTCTAAAACAATTGTTTGCTTGATGGTTTCTTAAACAATTGCTTTTAGTTCAGTCCAAAGTTCTTTGGTCTAATACAAAAGAGACAGGTAACGCAATTTCTTATAATGGCTCCCTAACTCCACTTTAAAATGACTTCACAGATTTCACGTTTTCTCACATCATTCTTATTAATATGACAACAGCTTCCAATCTCTATAGCCATCCAGGTCACTACGAGATAAGAATTCACCAAAAGGGAAGACTGATTTATTACAAATAAAATCTATCCAATTCAAACAATGAAGTGACTCAAAAGATTAAGTATTTTGGTACAGATAGATAGAGGTTCTATACACAGGAAATTGTGGAGCAGAAAAAAATAAGTAACAGAGCTTACAAAAACATTCAATACCTCAACTTCTTTCCCACTATTTTTATAACTAAATTTCTGATAAGCAGAAAGTTAAAATAATTTTCTTGATGTATATATCTGAAATGTGGCAGAAACAAGATTCAAATTCTAATCAATCAACTTCTACTAAGATTTTCTTTTCATTAAACATGATAGGTGAGAAAAAACAATATAGCTATTAATTTACTTTAATCTCAGACTACAACTGGTTTAATAAATGAAGATCTTTTGTTATACTCTATATATACTTACACTTGGCAATAAACAAATTAATATTATTAAAATTAGTTAAATAATTACAAATTTATTGATTTTGATATATTTATGTGTAAGAAATAAAATACATATAGCCTAAAACCTAAGAAGCACTATTATAAAACATATAAAAAGCATTACTATTTAAAAATTAGAGAAAAATTTTAAAACTCAAATAATATTGATTTATAATGACAACACTTTCACTCCAGACTGGTAAGGAATCTTTGAAGTTTAATTTTTCAGTCTAAGAAGGTATAGAACACTGATTGCTTTTAAATAAAAAATCAGTAACTCTTTAAAGAGAGATGGCTACATTTTTAATAATCTCAGTAGTATATTTTCCTATTGATAAGAGATTTTTTCATAGGTCACTATTTTAAATATGCATGTTTAAATATGTTTCAATATGTATATACATAAATGTTCTATGTATATTCATGTCATATATATCTATATTCATCTATATACACATATATATTCTAGTCCATGTGTCTTTGACATTGCAGAGTAGATATTATATCATTTATTCAGATTTTAAAATACTCTGTAAATTTAGAAATGTTTGTGATTTTTCTATTGTAACTGGTGAATGAATAAGCAGTTATTTTTCAGGACACACTTTGCATGACTTGGTTAACATTAAATTTATTGAAACTTATTTTATGACCCAGAATATCAATTATATTGGCACATTTCTATTAAACTTGAAAAGCATGTGTTTGCTTCTGCAGTTTTGTGGAGAGTTCTATGAATGTCAATTACATCAATTTGTTTGATAAGTCTATTTAAGTGTTCGGTATCCTTAGTGATTTTCTGTCTCCTGGTGTTATCAATTATTCAGACAGTGTTGTTAAAATCTGCAACTAATACTTGTGTACTTGTCTACTCATCCTTGTAGTTCTATCAGCTTCTGTTGCTTTATTTTGAAACTCATTATTAGATATAGAAATGTTTAAGATTGCTTTATCTTCTAGATGAAATTTTTTCTATATTACTTGAAAAGATCCTAAAAATCCCTGGGAAAATTATCTTCTCAGAAATCTATTTTTTTTAAATTTAGAAATTTTATTGGCATCAATAAAAGGAGTAAACTATGGTTAATAATGCTGCAGCAAACATGTTTTTTGATATTGATAACATGTTTTCATTAACATCCAGAAGAGGAATTGCTAGATCGAATGATAGTTATATTTTTATATTTTTGAAAACATCCATACTGTTTTTCAGAGGCTGAACCAATTAAAATTTCTGCTAGAAATACACAGGTGTTCCCTTTTGTCTACATCCTAGAAACAATTTTTATCTCTTGTTTTCTTGATAATAGCCATTCAAATATATCTTAGGTGATATCTCTTTGTGGTTTTGATTTAAATTTCCATGGTAATTAGAGACACTTAGGCTATTTATACATCATGGCTCACACAACTCAACAAGGACAACAACAAAAATCTAATGAAATCTATTATAAAATATACACAAATATACAATGTGATATGAATCAGGCATGAGAAAGAAATCTTGCCATTTGCAACAATATGAATGAACATTAAGTGATAGAAGAACTACACATGTTGACATAGAGATTAGAAGGTTGGGTACCAGGGGCTGGGAATTAGAGAGATGTTGGTCAAAGGGTAAAAATTTGTAGTTAGCAAATGAGTAAGTTCTAGAGATCTAAATCTTAGCATGATTGTAGTTAGTAATACTTTTAGTCCTCATTTAACTTTATGAGAATATTCTTGGAAATTGACTTTAAGTAAAATGAGTATAAGAAAAGCAATCTGATACTGTTTATTGATATCAACAATAATTAATTCCTCAAATTTTAAAGTTTGAAAAGACTTCTAGTATTAAATAATTCATATTCACTATTCAGCCATTATGATTATTTATGTTGAGAATTTTTAATGTAACTATTAGTTATCTGTAGTTTTAGAACAGGTAGTTATATAAACACAAGCTGGGGCAGACAAAGGATATGTATGAGTAGCCGACAAAATATTAATGATCATATCAGCACAAAATAACTGTGTGACAAAAGGCAGAAAAAAGCACAGGGGCCAAGATATTTTGAAAGGGGACTTCAAAACTATTGACAGTTATATAAATTATCTGAGAGGGGCAGTCTTGAAATAATCCATAATAGGCCTGTGAGATAAGAAGAGCTCAAACAAATTCAATATATCTTTAGAAGATTCAAGAAGAAAGAGAAAACCTTAATAAATATCTGAAATAAAAAAGCTGAGATCACAACTGGCATCACAGAATTACAAAAGATCATAAGCGACTACTATGAACACATATACACCAACAAATTTGTCAATCATAAATAATCTACAACCTCCCGAAACTCAAACAGGAATACATAGATAAATTAAGCAGACTAATTACAAGAGTGAAAAATAAAGGAGTAATAAAAAGTCTCCCCCCAAACAAAAGCCCAAGACCTTATGTCTTCACTGGGTAGTTCTACCAACCATTCAAAGAAAAGCTAATCTCCAACCTCCTTAAACTCTTTCACAAAGGTGAAGAGGAGGGAAAACTCCCAAATACATTCAATGAGGCTAAAATTACCTTAACTCCAAAATTAGACAAAGACAGAACCAAAAAAAAAACTGCACACCAATATTGCTGA
This sequence comes from Solenodon paradoxus, assembly GCA_004363575.1. NCBI lineage: Eukaryota > Metazoa > Chordata > Mammalia > Eulipotyphla > Solenodontidae > Solenodon > Solenodon paradoxus. The sequence continues at coordinate 3,942 of RJWH01000749.1, read as the reverse complement.
TGAATATAGAAACAAAAATGCTCAACAAAATCTTGGCAAATAGAATTCAATAGCACATCAAAAAAAAATTATACCCGTGACCAAGTGGGATTCACAGCAGAGATGCAAGAATGGTTTAGCAAATCAATTAATGTTATATACCACGTCAACAAAGTGAAGATCAAAAACCACATGATCATCTCAATAGATTAAAAAAAACACTTGACAAGATTCAACACCCATTCATGATAAAAAAAAAAAACCCTCACCAAAATAGGAATAGATGGCACAGAAGTCAAAATAATAAAAGCAATATATGACAAACCCAGAGTCAACATCATAATCTATGTTAAAAAACTGAAACACTTTCTCCTAAGATCTGGGATAGGACAAGGTTGCCCATTATCATGACTATCCGAGATAGATCTAGAAGTCTTGGCCAGAGCAATAAGGTAAGAAAAGGATATTAAAGAAGTCCAAATTGGAAAAAAAGAATAAAACTATCATTAATTGCAGGTGACATGATACTGTAACTAGAAAACCCTAAAGACATCATGAAAGAGCTGTTGGAAGCAATAAATGAATACAGCAAAATGGCAGGATATAAAGTAAGCATGCAAAAATCAGTAGCATTCCTATATGCAAACAATGAAGCAAAAGAGAAAGAAATTAAGAAAAAAAAATCCCATTCACACTAGCATCACCAAGGAAAATCAAATATCTGGGAATCAACAAAGGAGACGAAAGACCTATACAATGAAAACTACAGGACTTTAACAAAAGAAAATGAAGGAGACAGAAAAGATTTGGAAAAATATCCCTTCTTCATGGATTGGAAGAATCAAATAGTAAAAATGAACATTCTACTGAAGGCTATGAATAGGTTGAACATAATTCCCATCAATATCCCAGTGACATTTTTCAAGGAAATAGAGCAAATAAGCTGAAGTTTATATGGAAGCACAAAAATCTTCAAATATCTAAAGCTATTCTAAGAGAAAAAAGGAATAGCAGAGGCATCACATTTCTGGACTTTAAACTATATTACAGAGTGATTGTCATCAAAACTGTTTGGTACTGGAACAAATACAGACATAGTGACCAGTGGAATCAAATAGAGAACATAGAAATAAAACCATACCTATATAGACAGTTAGTCTATGACAAAGGTGCCAAGAGTGTACAACGAAGAAGGATAGTTTATTCAATAAACGGTGTTGGGAAAATTGGGAAGACATTTGCCAAAAAAGAAAGAAAGAAAGAAAAGTTACTAGACTATTAATTATTGCCAAGCACAAAAATCAATTCAAAATGAATCAAAGACCTGGACATAAGACTTGAAACCATAAAATAACCTAGAAAAAAATGTGAGGAAAACATTACATGACTTCAACCTCAGAGGGGTCTTTTGGGGAGGAATGATGACAGCAAAAGAAAGCAAAGCAAAGCAATAAACAATTGTGATAACATCAAACAGAAATCTTCGGCACAGCAAAAGAAACCACCACCAGAACAAAAAGATAACCCACAGAACTGGAGAAGATAGTCACATAACATACATCAGATAAAAGCATAATTTCTAAAATATACAGAGTTCACTCATCTCAACAATAAAAGAACAAATGACCCACTCAAAAATAGCCAAAAGAACTGAATAGAGACCCTTTTAAAGAAAACAGATAGCTTATAGACACATGAATAAAGTTCTATAATGAGATACATCTCACACCAGTGAGAATGGTCTATATTGAAAAGACGGGAAATGGCAGGAGTCGAAGAGTGTGTGGAAAAAAAGGAACCCTACTACACTGTTGGAGGGAATGTATATTGGTAAAATCTCTTTGGAAAACAGTATAGAGATTGCTCAAATAAATAAAGATGGATTTACCATTCTATCCAGCACTCCTAAGAATATACCTGGAGGATACAAAATCTTTAATTAGGTAAAACAACTATAGTAGCACATAGTAGTTCATCGTAGCACAATTCATCATAGATAAGACATGGAAACAATCTAAAGGCCCATCAAGAGATGACTAGATAAAGAAACTATGGTACATATACACCATGGAATTCTATGCTGTTTTCAACAAAAATGAAATTGTGTCTTTTGCTACAATCTGGATGGAACTCAAGGGGATCATGTTGAATCAAATAAGTCAGAAACAAAAACAGAAATACAGTATGGTTTCACACAGATGTGGAATATAATGAAATGAAGCATATACAGTTTCCAACAAAAATCACAGAATTCAGAACTGGTTATGGTTGTGATGGGTAATGAGGGGAAAAGGTGACAGTAAGGAATAGTGGAAATCTGATGGTGTGTGTGGTGTGAAATATAGAATCAGATGCAATTTCAATATCCTAAATGGAATTTAACAGTGCAAACTAATGAAATAATAAATATTACCAATAAAAAAAGAAGAGAGGATATAAACCTGCCCTAGACCACAGACATGTTTCAAACTCTTTCCTTCAGAGCAACTGAGGTTGCCCATTCAGATCACTCCCAAATGTACTTTTCTGTTGTCTATTAAATTCTTGCTTGACTTTACTTCTCTTGTCTGACATTCTGTATTCTCTCTCATGCCAAAGTCAAGAACAGATTCACTCATTCATGCTGGTAATAATGTCTTCTTGGAAAACTGTCTCTTCAGATTCTCTTCATATTATTTAATTAGATTTTATTTATTTTATTGTCTTTTTATGTTTTTAAAAATGATTCATTTACAGACCTTTTAGGTTCATAAAAAGTCAATAGGGAGGTGTAGAAATTTCTCATTACCTTGGTCCCCACACATGCATACTCTCCCTGTTACTGCAAGAATCTTTGGGTCTCTCTCCAGGGTTCTTAAGAATCTGAGAGATTTTGTCATAACTGCCCACTCCAGGAACAAAGAAGTAACACCGTTAGTAGTAAGCAAAAGTAAGTGATATTTGTTGAAGATAGTACAACCTTTAAAATAAAGGATAAGGACAGATTATATTCCAAGAGGGGAACCAGCTCCAAGGAGTTTCGTGCTGAGGTGTTTTGGGAGTCTGTTTGACCTTATCTCCATCCAGGGGCATTCTAGTGGCAACATTTTTAAATAGATTGTAGGACATCAGATTGTTGTCACTTATGGTCTAACTGCCTTTTTGACTGAATTATTGCCTCTGTTCCCCTTCCCACTACTTAGCTGCTCACGGCTGACTCACTGACTAGCATCTCTAATGATCAATATAAATTAATAAAGTAGTATATATTTAATTAAAGATTAAGCTATAATCACCTAAAACCCATAGCATTTATTGGGTTCAATCTTGGTGTTTTATAGTCTGTTTTGGACAAGTATATAATGACTTCATCACTATAATATTATAAAGCGTATAACTGATATTTTAAAATTTGTGTTCTGTCCATCTTTCCCACCCTCTTCCCCATTGCCAGCAACTCATAATCTTTTCATTGTCTCCATGATTTTGCCTTTTCAAGGTCACATAATTGGAATCATGTAGTTTGTAAAGTTTTCATACTGAATTCTTTCATTTAATAATATGCATCTATGTTTCATCATGTATATCATTACTTCATAGTTCATATCTTTTAGGTGGTTATGGTCCACATATACAGTGGATGTACCAAAGCTCATCTACATATTCGCTTACTGAAGGACATCTTAGTTGCTTCCAAATATTAACAATTGTGAATTAAGCTGTTATAAGCATCTATGTTCATTTGCATGGACATAAATCCTCAATTCACTTTATAAATACCTAGTAGCATGATTATTGTATTATACTGTAGAGTATGTTTAGTTTTCTAAGAAGTTTCCCAACTGTCTTCTAAAATGACTGCACCATTTTGGGTTCCCACCTATAATTAATGGGAATTACATTGCCTTTAAAACCTTGTCAGAATTTGATCTATTTGTGTTCTGGAGTTTGGACATTCTAATGCTGTGTAGTGATATAGTTCAT